>JAXQQM020090823.1:0-372083 GCA_034641835.2 Pinus albicaulis
CTCCTTGTAGGCTGTGGTTCAAGTGATGGTTCTTTTGGCTCTTCAAAATTATTTCTTATCAAGAAATTGTCCCATTTATCATTTGTTTTAGCTAGATGGTGTTCAATCAAAATTTTGACCAAACCATGATGATATAGAGTTGTCTCTAAAAATTGAACCCTTCTTTGAACACAGGAAGCCATCTTCTTCAAACTTTGAAGTAAGAAATATGGTAGGTTTAAGTCTTCCCCCAGAAAATGCATTATCATTCTAATGTGGTAGACATAAAATGTCCCATATCTACCCTCACATGTAATAAATTTTTGCAGAAGAAGTAGTATGTTTCTCCATTTATTTTTCAATGCAGAACTGGGAATTCCTTTCTTAAATACAGTGACATCCATACCTGGTGATTTTAAAATTTTCTTCAGGATTCATTGTGGAATTCTCTGTTTTTGAACCATCTCTCTCCAGTTCTGAGCAAACCTGTAGCCTCTGCAATGAAAACTTCAGTGACAGTAAATTTGACATCTCCCACTTCAACTTTAGTTCCTTGAAATGATCTTGCAAATGTTTTAGTGACTTCCTTGTGGAAGCCATTAAATTTCTCCAAAAATTGAAGCCATCCTATTTGTTGCAACATTTCTTTACATTGAGGGTAGCCTTCTAAGTATTTTGAACCCACTGGTTCTATTCTTACAATGAAACCCATAATTGCTTCTTCAATGTTCAAATTAACACTCTTCTACCCACAGAAACAATAACTT
Source organism: Pinus albicaulis (assembly GCA_034641835.2). Lineage (NCBI taxonomy): Eukaryota > Viridiplantae > Streptophyta > Pinopsida > Pinales > Pinaceae > Pinus > Pinus albicaulis. The sequence goes on from JAXQQM020090823.1 coordinate 747, forward strand.
TCACCTTCGAATTGAAATGGCTTCAAGTTCTAGATAACAATGGCTTCAAATTTTGGAATGACATACCTCTGGTTGACAATGACAAATGTCCTCAAACTTCGGAATGATATCCCTCTGATTGACAATGACAACAACTTCAAATTTCGGACTAATATGCCTCTGGTTGACAATGAAAACAGTTTCAAACTTCGAGCTGATATGTCTCTGTTTGATAGTGACAAATGGCTTCAAATTTCCCACACTACTATACCTCTGTCTCTCGGTGGCAAATAGCTTCAAATTCCCATACTGTTATATCTCTGTCTCTTGGTAACAAATGGCTTCAAATTCTTCAATGCTATACCTCTGTGTTTATAATGATAATGCTGAATCTCTGCCCACAGTGATACTTTGTCTGCCCACGGATTCAAATGGCTTCAAATTCTCACGCTGCTATACCTCTGAGTTTACCCTTTTTCTCTGCTCTGCGTTTAAAATGATAATGTTTTGATATTCAAACTGATATCCTTTTGCTCTGCTCTCGGTGATAAGAATATCTCTATCTACGGAATGAAATTTCGGCTACAGAATCGAGTGATGGCAGTGGTCATGGAATGAAGTAGTGGAGTGAGGTGGAGGGAACGAATTAATGATTGAAGAGACAACGGAGATTTTTACAACGGCAAAGAGAATCATCATTGAATGATTTGGTTAAGAGACGTGAAGAATTCAAATACCTCGACCTTTTTAACCGCTTAAATGATATCGGATATGAAATTTGAAATGAGAGATTTTAATCCAAAGTCTGTGGAGGGTTTATTGGTCTTGATCAATAAAAATAATTAAAACAACCTTTTCGAACAATCCATAACTAAAACTATGCTAAACTTTTATGAAATGCCATTATAATTTAAACTTGTTACCTCTGCCTTTCATTTGATTTTTTGTAGTCTTTGTCTTCTTTGTTCACCTTTGGAAGAGTCTTCATGGTCCTTCTTGATTTTTTTTTTATTCATGGATACACTGGATCATTTTGTTGCAATTCTAATGTCTGCTGATTGATGCCTTCAGGATTTGTAGTTGCGGAAAGACTGTCTGGCTGCAGAAAGGCTGATCAGCTGCAGAATGTCTGTTGAGCTGCAGAATGTTCCTGTAGAGCATTTTAATCATGGAATGGAGTGTTTTTGGAATATAGGTGAAATGTTACATGGTATGAATGAAGATGGATGATGAGACATGATATGTATGAAGTGGATGATGAAATGGAATGGATTCAGTTTATGAAATGGAGTGAAATAACATAAGAACTGCCCTGCAATCCATGACATGTTTTATTTATTTATAGCAAGAAATCAAACTTTAAATTTTGACATGAAAATGAGATGGATGGAGGATGGAATGAGATGAATGAAACATGGAATGAAGTGGAACATGAGTGAATGAATGAAATGGAGTATGTACGGATAGGTGAGTGAAGTGAAATGAAATGAGATGGATCATAAGCACTATGGATCTGAACTTATGATTTTTGTAACAGCTGCTTGTAAAAACAAAAATGGGAAAAGTTAGAGTGTCAGAGAGACTCTGATTTTCACCCTATCTTTTCTGTATAAACATGCCAATCAATGATTGGTTTTCATGTTTATACCTTTATTTATTTTATTTTTTTTCAAAGAGAAATGCTTTAGAAAATTTAATCAAGTTGATGAAGAAGAGATATTCTTCTTCATTAACTTCACATCACTACTTTCTTGGAACTTCTTGACAAATTCTTCTCTTGAGAGTGGTTTGTGATATAGCTTCAATCTATGACCATTCACAAGAAAAGTGACCTCTTCTTCATCTATAGTTCTGATTTTTACTGCCCCATTATCAAAAATTTGAACAATTTCATATGGCCCAAGCCAATGTGTCTGAAATTTCCCTTGAAAATCCTTGAATTTTGAATCAAACAAGAGAGTCCAGTCACCCTCTTTGAATTTCTTCTCTTTGATGTACTTGTCATGCCATCTAGCCCTTTGCTGTTGGACTAGACTTGTTTTCTGAACTGCATCTTGTCTGATCTCATCCAATTCATTAATTTGCTCCAGTCTATGCTTTTGTGCCTCCATTAAATCAAGTCCTAGCTGAACTGCCATCTTGAAGGTTTGAATTTGGAACTCTATGGGAAAAAAAACTTGCTTTTCATAAACAAGCTCATAAGGAGTATGGCCTGTTGTGTTTCTCCATATAGTTCTATAGGCCCACAAGGCTTCAGGAAGCCTATCTACCCAATCTCTTCTATGTAAATGAACAGTCTTTGTTAGGATTCCTTCAATGACCTTATTAGTAGATTCCACTTGACCATTTGCTTGTGGATGATAAGGAGTAGATTTTCTATGCATGATTTTGTACCTCTCCATCAATTTCTCCACTAGCCTTGATGTAAATTGAGCTCCTTGATCTGTAACAATTTCCCTTGGGACACCAAAACGAGTAAAAATATCCTCAAAAAGAAAAGTAACTACGGATGCTTCATTAGCAACAAGTAATGGCTTGGCTTCTACCCATTTAGTAACATAATCAGTGCAAACTAATATATATCTCTTTTGTCTTGATGGAGGACTAATAGGTCCTACAAAATCCAAAGCCCATTTTTCAAAAGGTTCAATATGTACCCGAGGTTGTAATGGCATCTCACCTGAAGGAGAAGGTTTCCCTACCCTTTGGCAACTGTCACACCTTTTGACATACTCTTTAGCATCTTTAAACAAAGATGGCCAATAATATCCTAAATTAAGGATCTTATAGGATGTCCTCTTATCTGCAAAGTGTCCGCCACAAGGTTCATCATGACATGCCTTGAGAATCTCAGGCATCTCATCTTCACGAACACACCTTCTAATGATCAAATCTGGACCTGTCTTGTACAACTCATTAGCAACCCATGAATATTTTGCACTATCACAAATGATTTTTATTTTATCCCTTGCATTCATAATTGAAGGAAATTTTCCTGAAACTAAATAATTAGCAATATCAACAAACCATGGATTTTGAGTAGAGATTGCAAAAAGATATTCATCGGGAAATTGATCTTCAACCAGAGTGTCATCTTTGATATTTTGGAGTCTAGATAGGAAATCAGCCACTGTGTTTTGTTTTCCAGGCCTATCTAGAATAGTAATGTTGAATTCTTGTAAGAGTAACAACCATCTTATCACTCTGCCATTAGTGATTGATTTGTTCATTAAATATCTAATTGCAGAATGATCAGTGTGAACAAAAGTTTCATAGCCTGTTATATAGTGTCTAAATTTGTTTATGGCATGAACAACAGCTAAAAACTCTTTTTCAGTTACAGTATTATTTGTTTATGGCACTTCAAATAATAATATGATTGGTGCTCTTACAGCACTTATTTATGAACATTTTTGTGGTTTAGAGTATGTTGCAGCAGATAAAAATGAAATGATTCTGATGAATCTCAAGTGCAACAATATTAATAAGTATGAAGACTTCCATAGAGATTGGATACAGAGAATATTTTGGGTTAAGGAGCCCAAGAATATTCTGTGGAAGCAAGTCTATCTAGCTGCTCTGCCTTCCAAACTTGTAGATATTTTGAGAATGGAAGATGCTTTTCCTTTGCCATTAGAGACCTATGTTTGGGGAGATCTCTATGGTATTATCACAAAGTTTTTGATTTCACTTTGTACCAGGTCTAAGATGCAGAAGTCTATAGACAAATTGAACAGACTTCCTGGTACTAAGTCGTTTTGCAGCAAATATGGCATTACAGTGGATGATCCTCTTGTACATCACAGAAAACATAAGAGGCAAGTAAAGAAGGCTCATAAGAGAAGTACAGTTGCTTACAGATTAAGTTCTTCAAAGCGAAGAGAAATTCGCAGACCTAAAGTTCAACACAGGTCTAAAGCACCAAAGCGGCAATCCAGATGGAAGCCAAATACCCACTATTATCAACCTCAAGACATCAGGCCTAAAGATGTCAAGTTAAATAGAATGAAGGAAGTTGAGTGTTGGCTATGTGGTGCTAAAGGGAATACTTCTAATATGTGTCCTACTGCTTTAGAATCCAAACGAGGTCTGGGTAAAAAGTCTAGTAAATATGACAAGGGTAAGCAAGCCACTTCTTCTCATACCACTGTCAAACGTGACCCTGATGCCTGTTCTTATTGCCATTCTACTTCTCACAAGATTTCAGAATGTCCTTCTTACCCGGGTCGCCGTCAAGCCATTATGCAACATGCCATTCCTTCGTCTGCTGCTGAGTCCTCTTCTGATGACTATTCATCATCCTCTTCTGATGAACAAGTCAATATGCATTGTCATTGTTCAGATCCTGATGCTTGTAAATGTGATTCCTCTTCAGATTCTGATTCTGATTCCTATTCTTCGGCTGTGGAAGATTCTCCTCATGTCCTCATGGCCTCGACAGATGATGATCTTAAGGTTTTTGCCCAAATCCGTGCCATGGATGAAAGTGACCTCAAGACTGCCCTTCTTGATACTTATCTGAAGAATCTTCATGGTTCCTCTAGTTCTTCCTCATCTTCTCGTTATAAGAAGCCTAATTTTGTTGATGCTTCTTATGACCGCAATACAAAGCCGTATCTCCAGCAGAATAACAAAGCTCGTGGCCTCACTTTGGGGGAGGTGAATAAGGAGATACAGGACTTAAAATCTGAAGTGCGCAGTATAAAAAATGAGCTAAATGTCTTGAAAGCTCAAAACAATCAGTCTGCTTCTCCCACTTCTACACAGCAGACAGATTATACACTGCACACTAGACCTGAAGCCCCCACTAAATTTGTGTCTTCAGGTTACAGAGATATTGGGGATATGCAGGTCCTCACAGTCCAGTACCAGCAACATCATGTTCTAGTCGATCTTTCTATTGCTGGTAATACTTATCAGGTTATTGCACTTATTGATTCTGGTTCAGATCTTAACTTGATTTCTAAGCATATCATCCCTTCAAGATATTGGACTACTGCAGAGAGAGAAGTCCAGGGATTAGGGGTGAAACAATTAAAATTTGAAGTTTCTAAAGCTACTGTTTGCTTTGGTCCAAGTTGTGTGAAATTATCCTTAGCAGTCTCAGACATTCCTGTTGATTGTATTTTGGGTAATATCTTCTTAGCAGCAGTAGAACCTCATGGGTCAGTCATATTTCCTGATGGTGGTTCAGGGATGTTTATTACTGTTTCTGGTAGAAGAATTGAATTACCTTATGTTTCCAGAAACAAACTTTCACCCATGGTGCAGATAATGCAGGAGAAAGTAAAGAAACTTCAGAAGGCTGAGAAAAGTCTGGACGAACTCAAAAATCACAAAGAAATCATCAGAATTGAAGAACAGTTGAGTTCCCCAGAAATAAAAAGAAAAATTGCTGCTTTCCAGAAAGAATTTGAAGATACTTGTTGTTCAGAAGAGCCAAATGCCTTCTGGCACAGAAAGCAGTACAGTATACAACTGCCTTACAAGGAAGGATACACTGGCAGACCTTGTAAGTCCAGATCCATTTCTATGTCTGTTCAGGACAGACAACACTGCCAGCAAGAGATTGAACAGCTTCTTAAAAAGAAGTTGATCTGAGAATCCCATAGCCCATGGAACTGCTATGGGTTCTACGTAAATAAAAGAAGTGAACAATTCAGGGGAGTTCCAAGGTTGGTGATAAATTATAAGCCCCTGAACAGAGTATTAGCAGATGATACTTATCCAATCCCCCACAAAGGAGATTTGATAAGGAGAATTTCTGGAGCCAAAGTATTTTCAAAGTTTGATCTAAAGTCTGGTTTCTGGCAAGTTGTTGTTGCAGAAAATGATAGATGGAAGACAACATTTAGTGTTCCCCATGGACACTATGAATGGAATGTAATGCCTTTTGGTCTGAAGCATGCACCATCAAAATTCCAAAAGGTAATGGATTCTATCTTCAAACCATATGCTGATTGGTTACTTGCCTATATCGATGATTTGCTGATATTCTCCAAAAATTTGAATGACCATTTCAAACATCTGAGAATTTTCATGAAATTGGTCAAACATAATGGACTTGTCCTAAGCAAGAAGAAGATGGAATTGTGTCTGACAAAGATAAAATTCTTAGGACATGAAATTGAGAATGGCCAGATTTCTCTGCAGCGTCATGCACTAGAATTTGCTGATAAATTTCCTGATGTTATCCTTGATAAAACCCAGCTGCAAAGGTTCTTAGGGTGCCTAAATTATGTGAGCAACTTCTATCCAAACTGCGCCATTGATAGATCTCTGTTGAATCAGAGACTTAGAAAAAACCCTAAACCTTGGACTGACAGGCACACCCAAGCAGTCAAAGAAATAAAGTCCAAGGTAAGATTTCTGCCTATTTTACATGTTGCTGATGATAATTTCTATAAGATTGTTGAGACATATGCAAGCAACGTAGGATGGGGAGGTGTGCTGAAACAGAAGCCAAAAGCAGAAGACCCAAAAGAAGATGAAAGAGTTGTTCTTTTTGCCTCTAGAGTCTGGAGTAAAGCAGAGATGAATTATGCTCCCATCGAGAAAGAGGTAAAGGCAGCGTGGTATTGTCTAATAAAGTTTTCTGTTCATTTGGCCAATAAATATTTTATGCTCAGAACTGATGCTAAAGCTCTGGATGGAGTTTTATCTAAAGAGATAAAGAACCCTGAGGATGCAAAATTTGCAATATGGCAAGCCCTCTTTGCATATTTTAGTTTTGATGTTGAACATATTAAGGGTTCTGAAAACTGTATTCCAGATTTCCTAAGCAGAGAATATATCCAGCATCAAGGACAAGAAGATGACAATGAAGATCATGTGCAATATCATTGTTTTGTCATCTTGACAGAATGGAATCAGGCCCAACAGAAAGAAGAACTCAAGTTTATTACAGATAATGAGCCTTGGCCTGTATACTTGGAAAAATGGAGGCCAACTTGGATCCTCCGCAATACACAGGTGTTGGACGGTAATTTGCAAAACCATTCAGATCTGCAACACTTGGTCCCTGGCAGAAAAGTATATCCCAAAGGAAATAGATGGATACACGAGAAAATGTATTCACACAGTATGGCTGCCGCACAAGAAGCTGAGAGATCCCTCTCAGAAGATTTCTGGGATCTGTATGTCATTGGTACTGGTGGCAATAACAGATCAAGTTACAAGAATTAGAAAGATGGGTCCCTACACTTATGGTAAATTCACATCATGGCCACATGATGACCCTAAACTCATTTTTCCTGACACAGTTTATGATTTTGCAGGATATGAAAGATTGTGGTGGAATCTTCTTAACAGAGATGGTCCAGAACAAACCCACTACACAAAGATAAAGTTTGCACCTACTTGGATAAATGAAAGAGAGCCATCCATTCCTTGGCTGACAAATTGGTGGTGGCACTATGGGGTCAGTCCCTACAGTATGGATCCTGATCAATTTCAGACTTATCACAGACATTTTTGTGATGAATGTATCTCAGGACCGGCCGGAGAATGTTTTCATTACCCTTGTAAAACTGTTGGGGAAATGACCAGTATTGAACATACAATGTTAGACCATCCCATACTAAAAATGTACATGCAAATGCACTATCAATGGGCCGTAATGACAAAAATTAAGCATCAAATAGTGCTTAACAAACCCATGATAGTAAGACGAATTTATACAAAAGCCTGGGATGATGAATGGTACCATGTTAGATATCCAGGTGTCAAAATTCTAGAAGAACCTGCAGATGAACCCAGTACTAGTGGTCCTCGGGAGCCCCACTCATGAAAGGCTTTCCCTGTGTATATATGATACCTAGTCACGGGTTTACAGTGACATAGTTTTCTCTTGGACTTTTCCTATGTCTGAAAAGTATCCAAAGTGTAATTATTTGATTCCTCGTGGGCCTTTGTAAGGTATCCACTGTGTTTTCACATGACTTTCACTTTTGTCGGCATGTTAGATCTCCGTGCGGATGTCACCTCACGGTGTTACCCGAAAACGATGATCTACTGCCAAGTGTCAATAATCGGACGAACCACAGTAATGCTTGTCCCCCTCTCATCCCTATAAATGAAGAGGTAAGGTTCATTTGTGGATCATTCGCATTTGGAGTGTTTTGAGTCTTGAGTCCGAGTAGTCTTTCCCTGCTCTGCGTCTGCGCCATCTTGGTGATCTGCTCGCATCACGGAGTTCATTACTCATAAGTCTGAGTAGTTTCTTCCTGCTCTGCGTCTGCGCTATCACAGCGATCTGCTCGCAACACAAAGAACTTTGCTCACAGTCATTAGGTCGAAGTGAGAAGCCTGCACGTCTGTTCATGTGACAGGCGAGAACCTAAAGTGGCCACTTCATTAGTGTGTCTGCATATGTATGTGTTTATGTCTATAAATCTCTGAGACAGAGTCTGTATATTGGCCAGGAAGCCTCTGGTATCGATCCTTCATTCGTGAAGATCAGAAGTCCAGTAAATGCCATTACAGTCCAGCTCTGATACGGAGAATCCATTGTAATCTGGTTGTGAAGCATACTAATAAATAAAGAGAGAAGACTTTGGTGTTTGAGTTTCCGCATTATTACTCTATGTGTTTAAATTGTTCTGTCAAAATACTTGCACTACTATAAAAGTTCACCATAAGTTCACCGGGGTTCGCGAAGGCTACGGATCGATAAAGGCCGTTTGAAGGCGTGGAAGCCGTGTGGTAGGCCGCTGAGATCGTGAGGGCATAGTAGGTCCGCCTGGGTTCACAGTTGGGTTCATAACAAGTAGTGTTCAGAGACATTTGACAAGGCCAAGTCGGTTGGTTGACGACCGCAAGCAAGCTTTGAGAAGCCTCTGCTAGAAATTGGTATCGGAGCCAATAAGTCTACGCTGTAGCCTGGTTCGAGATCTTGAGTAATATTCCAAAAGTCTTTCTTTCTGTCTTTCCTAATAACAATGGATTCATCTATGTCTAAATCTATTTCATTCAGAGAGCTTGCAGAAGAAGAGCAAGCTGAACAAAATCCTCTCAGGGATATGTTTGCATCAAGTAGTAGTCGAGTGATTAATGAGTCTAACTTGTTGTATGAAGAGGTTGAGCCACAAGCCCGTTGGGTCCTTCCCAACATAAAAGCCTCTCAAGTATATTCTGACTTAAGTGTCTGGAACCTAAAAGCTGCCACTAGAATAACCATTAAAGAGTCAGTATCCAGTATCCAGGAGAATAGTGATCAAGCCCAGTTGATCCCTATATTGGATCCCAAAGAACATGCTGTTTTGCATAAAAACCATAATTCTAGAACAGGACAAGCCCCTCCTAGTACATCTGTAAATCCTTGTCCTAATCCTAAATGCAATGATATTCCTTTCCCCCATGAGGATGACAAACCTCATGTTATGATGATGCATTTAGTCCCTTCTATGGAAGAAGAAGATCAAAGACTTGTCGACCTCTTGTTGAGTCAGAGACCTCCAGGTACTCCAAAATATGGGTTGGGTTATGAAGAAAGGGCAAATCAGTTAATCCCAGCCTGCAGATTCAAAGACCTGCCTCCTGATGTAAAGAAACCCTCTGTTCCTGAAATCCATAAGTTTATCACTCTCATGGATGGTTGTTCCAGAACTTTAATCCCTTACAATTGGATGAAGAGAATGATAAATTGGGATTTGTTCACACATCCGGATGCAGAGAAGTTTGCTGAAACTTTTCCAAAAGAAGAAAAGATGAAGATGTCAGCTGAGTGGAAGGAGTATATGGAAGAGAATGGAGTATGGATCTCTTTCTATTCATGGAAGAAGCAAATGGAGAACGATGTAGTCTTGATGGCAGATACTACATCCTCGTCCTCTCATTCTTGGACTGCATTAGATGGCAGTAAAATAGAAACCTCTACAACCTACCCTCCTTTTCGAAGTATTGTCATAGGAGAAGGGTCGAACTCTGCACATGCTATCCCCTTGGTTCAGCATGATGATTCTTTATCAGATCACGATAAAAGAGTTCAAAAAGTGAGTGAGCAGTTAAACTGGACGAATACTGCACTCACAGGTCTAGAGAAAAATGTTGCCAAAACTGCCCTGGTCAAAAATCAAATTGATTCTGTCCAAGTTTCTGTAAATGATGTCCATAGAGTTTTAAATTCTGTACAGTGTGATTTGCAAGTAGTTAGAGGTATAACAGAACATTCTTCTATTAGATTTCAAGAAGTTGAAGAGTGTATTATAGACCAGTCTATGTCCACACGACAATCTGTATATAAGTTGTCTGAAAAGTTTGAAAATTTGTCTGTCAAGAAGACCAGCAAACCTATTCCTATGTATTTTATTGCTGGAAAGGCTAAAAGTGTTGTGCCTCATGAGATTCCCAGACTAGAGTCAAGTCCTCCTGCCTCTAGATTCCCTCATCTCATGCCAAGGGAAGTTCCGCATTTACCTGTGTCAAAGTCTAAGCCAGAATCGGCCAAAGAAAAATCTGAAAAGGTTACAATTACTGAAGTCTTAGAAGATTCTGAGCAAAAAGATCATGTCTTTCCCATCTATGAACCTTTGGAACCACAGTTCACCCGTCATGCAACCCCTGATCTATATGGTGCAGGAAAGATTCCCCCTCGGGAAACTTTTCATGAAGGGAGTCATAAGGAATGGAACATAGATAATATGTCTGCCTCTCAGGTCCGACAAATTTTAGATCAAATGATCATTGAATATAAACTGATGTGTGCAGATGGAAAGACTGAAGTTGATGCTTGTAAAACTCTCATGCAGTGTTTCACTGGCACTCTTGCTAGGTGGTGGGAATTGGAATCCTCTCCCGCATTGATTGAAAGAATGGAGCGGGAAGTTGTTAAAGATGAACAGGGTGATGTTGTGATTAACCCTGATGGCACTTCAAATAATAATATGATTGGTGCTCTTACAGCACTTATTTATGAACATTTTTATCTGCTGCAACATACTCTTAGGGAATCAAGTCTTTCTGTCCCAATACTGCTCCTAGAGCTGTATCGGAAGCATCTGTCGAGATATGAAAAGGTAACTTCCAGTTAGGTCCCCTTAATATAGGTGCTTCAGAAATTTTGGTTTTAAGGGTTTCAAAAGCTAACTGGCAATCAGAAGTCCACTTAAATTCACAATCTTTGGTGAGTAATTTGAAGAGTGGAGATGCTATTTTGGTGAAGTTTTCTATAAATCTCCGATAATACCCTATAAATCCTAGAAAACTTCTAACATCTCTTTGACAACTTGGAATGGATAGGTTAGAAATGACTTCAACTTTTGCCTCATCAACTCTAATCCCATCCCCTGAAATGTGGTGCCCTAAAACAATACCTTCGGTAAACATCATAAAACATTTTTCATGACTAAGTGAAAGGTTTGCTTCTTGACATATTTTTAAGACTTTTTCCAAGTTTTCTAAAGCCTCTTCAAATGTGTCCCCATAAACTGTGAAATCATCCATATACACCTCTACACAGTCATGTATTAGATCAGAAAAAATTCCTAATACTGCCCTTTGGAATGTTGCGGGTGCATTACATAATCCAAATGGCAATACTCGGTAGGCATAGGTACCCCAAGGACAAGTAAATGTGGTTTTATCTTGGTCTTCAAGTGCTACTTGGATTTGATTGTAACCACTAAACCCATCTAGGAATGAAAAGTACTTTTTACCTGCTAATGTATCTAATACTTGATCTATGAAAGGTAAGGGAAAATGGTCTTTAAGAGTAGCTTTATTCAGTTCTCGTTAGTCAACACACACCCTCCATTTTCCATTTTTCTTAGGCACAATCACCAAAGGAGAAACCCACTGACTATCTGAAATAGGATAGATGAAATTAACATTTAACAATTTTTGTAATTCTTCCTTGACAATTTCCCTAAGATTTGGATTCATACGTCTTTGAGGCTGTCTGATTGGTTTGCAATTTGCCTCTATATAGATGTGATGAGTACAAGTCTTGGGACTTATCCCTTTCATGTCAGTGTATTCCCATGCATATGCAGAAGAATGTATCTGTAATACTTTGACTAACTCTTCTTGTTGAGATTTTTCTAGGTTCTTATTTATGTTCAAAGTTTTGCCTGGAAAAATTTCACTTGTAGAGCTGCCAAATTTGTCCATAGAATGAAGAGACATCTGCCTAGATGACAAAAACTCAATATTGGATCCCTCTTGAAATGATTCATGTTTGTGTTCTAGAGAGGATTCAAAGTTTTCTAGAGTATTTAGAATTTGATTATCTTCACTAATTTCTGAAATTGTGAAGAGTGGTTGTAAATCTTCTTCATCCTCTATCCATTGAGTGTCATCTAGATCTATAATTGTCCTAGCTGGAGGATATAAAGTGAATCTCTTAGTTGAACTACCATCAGAAATATACATATCACCGGACCTACAACTAATAAAAGCATCAGCTGTAGCCAACCAAGGTCTTCCTAGTATAACAGGATGGCCTCCTAGATTATTCTTGGGAGTTAGGATCATGAAATCCACAGGGTACTCCCAAGAGTCTAGGGACACTGGAATGTCTTCTATTACCCCATCTGGTCTGATCACAGATCTATCTGCTAGTTGTAATAGTGTGGGTGTAAAGAGAAGATTAGGAAGTTTCGGTTTGTCCATGATTTGTCTACTCATGATATTTATTGCTGCTCCTAAGTCAATGAGTGTGTTTTGAATTTCAATTCCATTGATGTGAATTTTGACAACTGGATTTCCTGGGTCAAGGTACTTTGGAATAGTAATCTTACCCATCATAATGTCTGCTATTTGTCCTAGCAGTTGAATTTTCTTGGTTTCTCTTATTCTTTTTCTTGTTGTCTTCATACTCAACTCCTTTATTGTTTTGGCTAAAATTGGGATTTCCTTGATGGCTTGCAATAATGGAATTTTAATGCAAACATTTCTCAATTCATCTAAGAAATCATCATTAGGCACCAAGATCTATTTTTCTACAGCTCTATCAATTTGTAATCTTTCCAGAAAGGGAGGTATAGAAGTAGATGTGGATGGTTGCTCTAATACAGGAGTTGGATTTATTGGATCTTTTTGTTTTAGTTTTTCAATGTTTTGGTCTTGAAAGGATGTGTCTTCCTCAAGAATTTTATTAACCCGTAGGGAGTCTTCCTCAGAATTATCTTGTTCTTGTATGATCACAGAAGGTTTCCTCTTTTCAAGTATCCTTCCAGACCTAAGTTGAACATCACTAAGGTCTAGAGGAGTAATTAAATAAGTTGGAAACTGTTGTCATTCTATCATGTATGTATTCTGAGGGTTCTTATTATTGGGGTTTGGTATGGGCTAAGCTGGCAATTGATTTGATTTTTGAGGGAATGGTAATGGAAGTGGTTTATTTTGATGTGGTTGGTTCTGATGATGTTGTTGAGGATTTTGTTGAAAATTTTGTTGAAGATTTTGAGGAAAATTTTGTTGAGGATTTTGAGGATAAAAATGTGGGTATGGTGGATAGGATGGTGGATACTGATAGTATGGAGAGTATATTCCATAGGGACTTTGTGTTCCTTGTGCCCAAGATTGAGATTGATTTTGAAATTGGGGCCAAGGTTGCTGCCAAGAATTCCAAGGTGGAGGTTGATTATACATTTGATCATGGAATACATGTGTCTGAGGTCCCTGCCAAGGTCTTCTAGATACAAAATTGAGAGACTCTGTGGAATCTGTAGGAGTTTCCTCCTGAAAGACAGCCTTGAGACCAGGAAGAGAAGGACAATTCTTGGTCTCATGTTTCTCAGAACAAATGACATAGGTTTCTACAACTTTTACATCCAAAGGACACTCTCTCAAGGCATGTTTCTTTCTACATTTGGGACAAAAGATTGCCAAGGCATCAGATTCAGCCTTCTGCTTGTTTTGTATCTTAAGGGTGTCTATTTGTTCACTAAGACTCCCTAAGATGTCGGATTTAAAATCATCAAGCATGTGTCCTATTTCTGATCTACTTACTCTCCCAGAAGCAAACTTACTTGCCCTTGCAAGAGCAGGATCTCTTGGACCTTTAACAGTTTTGGATTTCCCTCTTGAAAGGTTGATACATAACTCAGATATTTCAGGTAATGTGAGTTGTGATATATCCCCTTTTCCCATCATGTTAAGGATATCCAACCATTCATCCCTAATTATTTTCAACAAAAGAGCTTTTAAGGTGTCTTGATCTAGGTTTTCCATTTTTGCCCTTTTGATGTTGTAATTAAATCTCTCCAACAAATCTTCCAAATTTTCATCTTCTTTTTGTAACATCTTGAACACTTATTCCTTATGATTAACCGGCATACAATAATCCAAATATCTCTCTAGAAATGCTTGTTTCATGTCTTCCCATGTTCTAATAGAACTGCTGATCAGACTCATGAACCACTTCAATGCTGCTCCCTTCAAAGTTGAAGGAAATAATTTCGGTTTTTGAGCATCTTGTAAGTAGTCATAAGTTCTACATAGTACTTCAAATTCGAATAAGAAATTTTCAGGATCTTCAGTTTTAAGTCCATAGAAGTTTGGAAGGACAGAGGGTGAAATGTTTTTCATGGTTGTATTGGTTTCTTCATCAATTATAGGGAACCCAAAAGAGCTTCCTATTCTACCTCTTCCTCCATTTTCACCTCTACCTCCTTCTCCTCTACCTCCTTCTCCTCTACCTCTACCTCTACCTCCAAACAGTGTGTTTTCTCCATTAAAAACTCCTCCTCCTCCTTCTTCTGCCATGGTTGACTCTTTTGTAGAAGTGGAAAGGTTTGTATCCCTACTAGGAGTCTTTAGATCTTCTTCTATGGCAGGTTCAGTGGATGAAGTGGAAGGTTTCTCTAATGGAATAGTTGACCTTAGATCTTCTAGAAGTCCAGGATCAGAAGAGGATGGAAGATGGGTTTGATTTGAAGGTGTACTAGCTCTGGATCTAGATGAAACAAGTGGTGTTCTATAAATCAAACTTCTGCCTCTGCTGCTTATAAATCTTCCCCTTGAATCTCTCTCTCTACGCATAAAATTGTTTTTGGATGCTAAGAAACAAAGGTTACCTAGTTTTCACTTCCCCGGCAACGGCGCCAAAATGTTTGGTCTCAATCTAGTCTCCTAAAGTGAGCTCATTTAATTGTCAACCAGGATTTGTAAACTGCTGAAGTGAAGTGTACTGTATGTACCTAGGTGCTTGTTTCCTAATGCGTTGTGTGTAGTGTTTTGTGATGTTTTTGGTCTTTTGTGATGATTTATGATGTTTTTGGTCTTTTGGTGGTTTTATGTTCACAAGGAAAATGCCTAGAAAGCTAGTGGAAAGGAGCTGGTGATTAAAAATAGAGTTAAGCCTAATTGATGGATGACAAATGACAAATGCAATTGGAAACACTGAAGCAGAATCAAATCTAAACTATGACTAAGTAAAAGCAAAGCTTGATAATGACTTTTAAGCAAATGATTCAAAACACAAACTAAACTTAAGAAATGATCACTAAGTATGCAAATCCTCTAACTACACGGTTAAACAACTAATCTTACAATGATGCAACATTTTGTCCTTGATTAGAAATTTGAAACAGATTTAGAGGAAAAACATTGATACCATCCTAAGATCTTCTATTCTAGGACTAGTTCCTAACTCTATTCTGCAATTTAATTGAATGTCACAAGACCTTGCTCAAGAGTTATTGATTTCTTTTCAAAGTAATCTTTTGAGGGAGGACTCTGTTTATGAAATGATAAGGAAATTGCAGAGGTACTTCAGGCCTTAAAACGATGTTGTCTTCTGTTCTTATGGTTATAGATCAATTGTAGATTTTAGAACAAGAAGATGTTTGTAAATAATGAGGCTGTTTTGTTAATCTTAACAACTGAAGTAATCTAATATGCAGTGAATGACAATCTGAATATGGAGTGCAATGCAATGAGTTAATCTAAGAATGAACTTAAGATGCCACTAATCTAAAACAATGTTGAACTACAAGTCATCATCAAACTCAAAACAAGGTAACTGAACATGAGTTAAGTGCAATTAAACTTCGGAGTATCCTAACTAAGCTACCATGCATTATTCTATGGAATTATACAGTCTGTTTGTCCATCATTATTGATATTTTGGAAGAGTTCCTTCTTTTGTAAGAGATTTTAGAACAATTCTGACTGTGTAATTGAGTGCAAATGCAAGCAAAAAGACTGAAAGCAATGAAAAACTAAGATATCATAGCCATCTCCTACTCGTCATTATGATATTTTGGGCAAGCGTTTAAGAGCAAGAACATCGATGGTACTTAGTGCAAACACACAACTAAAACATTCATTATCACGATTATGCCTTGGACTCCTTAAGGATTTCTTGGAAGAGTTTCTTCTTGTGGAAGAGTGATTAGAACAAGTGTAACTGTGATAGTGAACAACAAAAATTACAACTAAATCCTACAATACTATAGCCATTTCCCATTCATCATTATAATCTTTTGGAAGAGCTTCTTCTTGTGGAAGAGTTAGAATGAGTATAACTACAGTAGCTAATTAAAACAACTACTAATTCAACTTCAAAAAAATGTAAAGGCAGCTAGAATACTTATCTAATTTACGCAAATAAATCCGTGCAAGAGGCAGGGGCCCTCTACCACCTGACGGAATTCAACTCCAAATTAAATCACGCTTTCAAAACAACACTGTCTGCTTCATTAAAGATGAAATAACTTGAACATAGCACTCTGCGTCTTCAGAAATGTAGCACAGAATCTAAGCAAAATCTAGCATAAAATCTAACATCAAAATCTAACATAGCTCTCGGTTTCCCAAGTGTTTATATAGAAAATGCACATAACAAGACTTGCAACAATTCAGGAACATTGTCTTTCCTTATCGGAATCACATTAGGACTCTTGAAGTGGCTGCGTGAAGAGGAAAAAGACATCTGGACTGAGACAGTCCTAATAGAAGTCTGCTTTCCTAAATGTGTTCCCACGTTCCAAAACCGTACCCAGAATTCGTTTCTTCCTCCATGATGAGCAACGAACCATGTAGACATGACGTGGATTATGCCCATATGCGGTTTTTCTTGAGAGGCCACCTGGAACATACCCAAACATGAAGACAGCTGCAGAATCACCGGTTAGCTACGAAATGGCTGCATTCTGCAGCTAGTTCCGGTCAAAATGCATTACAATGGCAAAAATCACAAAACTTTAGCAAGTCAGTGATGTTAATCATTCTAAAAGTAATTTTAACTAAATTCATTGATCAATTGGGTCTAGGATAGCAATGGACAAAGGAAAATGAGGTAAATTGAGATGAAAGAGAGCACAATTTTGAGGCTCAACACATTGCAGCCACCGCATTAGTTCCCATCCTGCAAGAACAACAATTTTCACCATCAGAGCTAGCATACAACATTGTCCACCAACAACAAGACTTACCTGAAGAGCATGTGCAATAGCAAGAAGCTCATGGCTACTTACCAGAGAACATGCCAGAATGGATTGTGCTCACTGAATTTCACTTTCATCCTGATACACATAAACATGTACTTGAAAAATAAAATCATTTACGAATGACATACATCCATTCACGCATAACCCTAGGTCTGACGGAAGCGGGGAAATACATTTCCTATTTGTAGGTATATTCATCGGATAGGATCCATCAAACCAGCTGGGAATATGATCACAATGTTGAGGATGATTAATTTGATGGAATGGAAAAATAGGCATCTGCCAAGCGAATCTGAGATTCTTGAGAATCCAAGTGCGGAAACCATAATTTTGAAAGCACTAGTTCATAATTTTCCCTGGGTTTTGTCGAGGATGTGAGGATCTGAAGCAACCTTCAGTGGAGGCTGAAATTCCTCACCATCCTAGGCAAACTCTGGACCTTGGAGGCGGGGAATTCCAAAATTTTATGGTTTTGTGAAATCAACTGGAAAATGGATGTGATAATTAATTGTGGTGATTGGAAAAATGTCAGTGGGCTTATTGCAAACTCGGCCAAATGTTTGTGCACTGACAGATTGACAAATCAATGTATCAGATTCTTTATATTTCCTAGGGTAGGGTGAATTGAACAGAAGATTTTTAGGTAGTAGAGAGGCTGGTAATGCCTCACATGCTTGTGCCCGAGTGCAACTAATACTGGTTGGGCAACAACCGAAAATATTGGAGACAATGGTCGGTGTTTTCTTTCCAGTGAATAACGCAGGGTATATCGGTTGTTGCATACTATTTTCTAGGGGATAGAGATATGTGCTCAACGAAACATCACTCGAATGGAAGACTTTTCCAGATGAGCTAACATTCAGCTGTTGGGAAAAATACTGAGAGGGGGAGGGTGAATCAGTATTTACAGCATATTCAAAAATTTTTACTTTTCTTTACTTCAAAACCCATACGCGACTTTCCTGAAGCAGACTCACGTATATACGCAGATACCCTTTATTAAACTCGCGTATACACAGAGAACTAATTATGTCATTAATTCTTCACTTAAACCATTCCATCATTTATTCATCAGATATTCAATAAGCAGTAAACATGTGCAGTAAGAACAGAATAAACCATCACACAAAGCATCACACATGAACACCAGGATTTTTAGGTGGAAACCCAAGTCGGGAGAAAACCACCGCTGCAGTTGCTCAGCCTTCAATATTTTATTATAGAGAAAACATCTTACAACATGTGTGCTGGTGCAGACTCTACCAGCACGCAGGCACCCACCTGCGCTCGTTTACCAGCCTCTCCTGGAAGGGAGCTCCAACCCCATGACTCGTTTACCAGCCTCTCCTGGAAGGGAGCTACGACCCCCTGATCTCGTTTACCAGCCTCACCTGGAAGGGAGCTACAACCCCCTGACTGAAGGCTACAACCCTCAGCACCTCTTCGGACCACATTTCATCAATTTTCACACTGGATCCAACAACTTTAATAGAACAATACTTGTAGGCCACGTTTCATCATATTTTCAGACTGGACCCTCTTCATACATTTAAGCTCAATCATACAACCAAACTGATGCAGACAACTCAGAACAGTAGAATACAAATAGCAGCAATACAGCAGAATAGATCAGTCATTTCTTACCACAGACTTCAGCAAACCCTAGTTTTCATACGCGCTTTCACTTCACTGATGTCACGTATATACGCGCTTCCATTCATACAAAACAGCGTATACTTCTGTACATATTACAGAACCAATTTAATTGCGCATACGCGCTTTTCTTTCGGCGAAGCCGCATATATACACGCTTCCTCTTCGGCGAACTAGCGTATGGTTCTTCAGAGATTTTAGGTCATTGCATTTCTTCAGAACAGATACTTCACACAGATTTAACCCTTCACTTCAGACAGATGTTCGCCTCTTCTTAGATCTAATCATTCCATAAACAGATCTAGAAAATACAAGCACATTTCAGATCTAGATCCCCTTCTTCATCATTGGTGCATCATACACTCAGATTTATCATTCAAGTGTAACCCTTTCCATTCAGATCTACTTCAGAGAGAAGTATTCATTCAAGCTCAGACATCTTGCACCCACACTCATCATTTGCATAATGAATTTCATCTCTTTATATAGGTTTATCCTTTTTCAATACCATGAGCCCCTTTTTCAATACCATGAGCCAAAACAACATTACTTCCAATGGTATTCCTGGACGAGGTCAATTAGGCGGATCATTACCCAATACAATGGGTCAATACCATGGTGGTTACCCCTGTTTTTGCACTTTTAGAGCGCTTTAGCCCATACGCGACTTAGCACGTTCTTTTCCGCGTGCATACGCTACTTCCCTTAGACAGATCCGCGTATGCCTTTAGACATACTCTTTCACCATAGATTTAGCACAATCTCTGTACTCACTGTAGATACATCAGATTTACTTCATTAAGAACATATTCTATCAAGCACAACTTCATCAAGTAAGTTGTCATCATCTTCATCAATGTGGGTTGCCATCAAGGACAACACTCTGCATCATATTGCCAACAATCTCCCCCTTTGGACTTGATGGCAACCACAATGGTGTTTGGTTACCACAACAGATAGGTACATTAAGAATACAATGACACCATGTCACTCTCTCCATTTTTGACACCATTCAAACACCATCACTCTCTCCATTTTTGACACCATTCAAACACCATGTCACTCTCCCCCTTTGACATCAAGGGCAAAGGGCGGACAAAAACCAACATACTCTCCCCTTGAAAGTACATGACTCTATGAACTTCCTATTACCAATGACTCATACTTACATCAAAGATCCATCCAGGTGGATTTACATATGAGACTCAACTACCCAACCAAGTGGGTTTACAAAAATTGACTCAGCTACCCAACCAAGTGGGTTTACAAATTCGACAAGTCCTTACAAGACTGAATATTACAATCTTACATCATGGGTCTTAACAAGACCTTTTCATCAAATTACAAATGTGACTTTTCATAACCAACACCAGAAAGTCCTCAAGAAGGAGAACATATTTCAGAATCATCATAATGCCAACAATGCATTATACTTAGCAACGCTAAAGCTCCCCCTGAATCTGTGCATCCAAGCATCCTTTCCATATGACTAAGGCTCCCCCTTAGTTTGTGAATCCTGAACACTTTCACCAAGAAATCATCAAGGCATCTTTATCAAAACATGAGAAGAGAATTATGAGAACTGGAACACCACCAGATATACCGAACAGTATCAGAGATACCAAACAGCACTGCAGCTGTGCTGAAGAGAGCTGACTCCAAGCAGAAAATTGTCAGCAATCAGACATACGCGGTTTTCTGTGCAGGAAATCGCGTATATATGCGACCGTGTTTCATGAAACCCGCGTATCCACTGCCATATTCTAAATTTATGCAGATTTGTTCTTTTGACTGGCAGAGAACACTCCCAGCTTCTGTCTTAGATACTCGAACGCTTCCCTGGGAAGAGGTTTGGTAAAGATATCAGCAACTTGTTCTTTGGAGGGAACATACTCCAACTTCACCTTTTGCTCAAGCACTTGTTCACGTAAGAAGTGATACTTGATGGGAATTTGCTTGGTCTTCGAATGCATAACAGGATTCTTTGAAATACTGATGGCACTTGTATTGTCACACTTAATGGGGATAGGAGGTGTACATTTGATTTGAAAATCTTGTAAGGTTTGCATCATCCAAAGGAGTTGAGTGCAACAAGATGCGGCAGCCACATATTCTGCTTCTGTTGTAGATAAGGCAATAGAATTTTGCTTCTTGCTGAACCAAGATACTAACCGGGGCCCCATGTAGAATGCACCACCACTAGTTCTTTTCCGATCATCAACACTTCCAGCCCAATCTGCATCAGTGTAAGCATGAAGAGTAAGATCAGCATTCTTTGGATACCATAGACCAAAGTCTTGAGTTCCTTGAAGATATTTGAATATTCTTTTAACAACCTGAAGATGAGACTCTTTTGGATTAGCTTGGAATCGTCCAACAATCCCAATAGCATGCATAATGTCTGGTCTAGTCCCAGTGAGATAAAGTAAACTCCCTATCATCGATCTGTATTCTGGTTGATTCACCGTGGGAGAATCATCCTGAGAACTGAGATTGCATCCGGTTATCATCGGTGTACTTACAGGTTTTCATTCTTCCATGCCATACTTCTTCAGAATTTTCTTAAGATATTTTGCTTGTGATAGGAATATACCATCTGCAGTTTGATGCACTTGCAAGCCAAGAAAGAATGTTAGTTCCCCAAGTAAAGACATTTCAAATTATTGCTGCATGACAGAAGCAAATTTTTGACTCAAAGATTCTTCGTTACTCCCAAAAATGATATCATCAACATATACAACCACAATCAATAGTTTATCATTTTCAACTTTTGTGTATAAGTTGCTATCAGCAGACCCCTTTGAAAATCCTCGTTGATGAAGATATTTGTCAAGACGATAATACCAAGCCCTTGGAGCTTGTTTGAGACCATATAGAGCCTTTTTAAGTCTACAAACAAGATTTGCATCATTTCCCAAAATGAATCCTTCCGGTAGTTCTATATATACTTCTTCTTCTAGATCACCGTTAAGAAAAGAAGATTTAACATCCATTTGATAAACTTTGATTTTTTGATAACTTGAAAAGGCAAGAAACATTCTGATGGCTTCAAGTCTAGCTACAAGAGCAAAAGTTTCTTCAAAGTCTATACCTTCTTGTTGAGTATACCCTTTGCAAACCAGTCTAGCTTTGTTTCTTACAACATCCCCATTCTCATTTAACTTGTTCTTGAAAATCCATTTAGTTCCAATGACATTTTTATCATGAGGTCTTGGTACCAAATCCCAAGTGTCATTTTTTTTAATTTGAACAAGTTCTTCATCCATGGCTTGCCTCCAACATTCATCTCTGCTAGCTTGATTGACATTGAGTGGTTCAATTGTGGATAGAAGTGCCATATGACTAGAGGATCCCACAAGAGTTCTCCTTGTTCGTACACCTGATTCCTTGTCTCCCAAGATTTGAGATTCAGGATGATTCTTTTGAACATATCTAGATGGAGCTTTTTCAGATAGATCAGTTTCAGGTTCATCATTGGATTCACTATCTATATCAAATGTAGAAGGCCATAAGTCATCATCATCTTCTTTTGTTGTTTTTTTTTCTTCTTTAGGAGCTGCAGGAGACTCATCAATAACAACATCAATACATTCAAAAATCTTTTGAAGCCTTTCATTATAACATTTGTATGCTTTGCTTGAAGATGAGTAACCAAGGAAAATTCCTTTATCTGATCTAGGTTCAAACTTGCCAAGCTTTTCATCATTATTTTTGATAAAGCATTTGCTTCCAAAAACTCTAAAATGCTTTACAGAGGGAGATTTACCATACCAGAGTTCATATGGAGTTTTATCACTGTTTACCCGAACATGAGCTTTGTTGAGAATGTTTGCTGCTGTATGTGTTGCTTCTCCCCAGAAAGTGTGAGGTATTCCAGAATCATCAATCATAGCTCTAGCCATTTGTTGAATTGTTCTATTCATTATTTATGCTACGCCATTTTGTTGTGGAGTGCCAGCTACAGAGAATTGTCTTTTTATGCCATGTTGTTCACAAAATTCAAGGAATTCATTTGATGTATATTCTCCTCCTCGATCAGATCTGAGACACTTGATTTTTAAATCCAATTAATTTTCAGCCAGTGCTTTGAAGCTTAGAAATTTTTCAAATGCTTCATCTTTGTGTTTAATGAACCCGATCCAACACATTCTAGAGTAATCATCAATGAATAAGATATAGTATTCTTCCCCACATGGTGTCTTATTTCTCATAGGTCCACATATGTCAGTATGAATGAGTTCAAGAGGCTTACTTGATGATCCTTCTTTGGCATTAAACCGTACTCTAGTCTGCTTACCGAATTGACAAGATTTGCATATGATACTTTCTGGTGGATTAATATTGGGAAGATCACAAACAGCTTGAAGTCTGCTTGCTTTGTTGATTTGAGAGAAGCTCAGATGCCCCATCCTTCTATGCCATAGCCAATTTTCTGAAGATTTTCTCAGGTAACATTGATCTTTGTAGCCCTTTAGTATATACAGGTTTCTTGGATTTCTTTTTCCTTTTATAATAATTTTACCTGTATCAAGATCACGAACCACACATTCTTTTGAACTAAAAACAACTTCTGTTCCTTGATCACACATTTGAATTACACTTAACAGGTTATGCCTCAATCCATCCACATACATGACATCTTTAGCCTTCACCTTTTCTTTAAGAAACACTGACCCTTTTCCTTTAATTATAGCAGGAGTATCATTTCCAAATGTAACTTTCTTTTCCTTTTCTAGAGCATTCTATGAAATAAGTTTGCTTTTGTCACCTGTCATGTGTCTTGAACACCCACTATCGATGTACCATTGATTTTCTTCACCTTCTGCAAATAATGCTATCCCACAATTTTCAACCGGCGGTTCTTTCTTTTTCCACACTTTAGAGCTTGAGGGAACATGTTCTTTTGGCTGGATCTTGTTCCCGCATTCAGATTCTTCATGGCCAAAGTTATTGCAATAAGTACATTCAACTTCACTTTGAAGAGGAGAAAAGTTGTTATAGGTATTCTTCTTTGGTTCAGTATCCAACATTTTCTTTCTTGCTTCTCTCGTCATGATGGTTTTATATGCAACACATTGAACAGCTTTATGACCAAAATTGTGACATGTGAAACATTGCCCATTGAAGTAGAAATTTCTGCGATCATGGAATCTTCTATTTGAATTTACCTGTTGGGTGTAGCATCTTTGAAAGCTATCCCTGTTAGTGTTCCCTGAATTGAGATGGTCCTGCCTTCCCTGTAGAGATCCTTTATTCCCTTGCTGAGTTGTTGAATGTAGTAAACCACCTGTAGCTGCTTTTAGATAGTTTGGTGCTGAAGCTTGAGAAGATTCTCCGGTATATCCAAGACCTGTCTTTATAAGAGGAGAACGTTGTACCTTGATAATCTCATCTAAAGTTTCAGATCCTTTAGAAAATATAAGATTCAAGGTCTTTGCTTTCTCACCTTCTTTTCTTTGACTTACCACTTCACATTCCAATTTTTCAATATGTTTCTTTGCTTCTTCAAGCTGCTTTTCAATGGTCTCTCTGATTATCTTTTGTTCTTCTAAGAGAATTTTATAATCTTCTAAGCATAGTTTGAGTTGATTGTTTTCTTCAAGAAAATCATTTTCCCCTAGAGCATCCATAAAAGTATCTTTTTCTTCTTTTTTTTCAAATGCCATGAGAAGTCTAAGATCTTCTTCACATTCTTCCTCACTATCCGATGACCCATCACTGTCTTCATTAGTATAGTAACTTTTCTTAGAGCTAGATCGGTTATTATTCCTTCTTACTACTTCTTTTCCTTTATAAGGACATTTTGCAGCATAATGACCAACTTTTCCACACTCAAAACATTTGAAAGGAAGCTTACCTTTGAATCTTCCAGTTCCTAGTTGGAGTTTTCTCACGAAATTCGCTTCTTCTTCATCGGATATGTAGCTGGATTCTTTGACAACTTCCTTTTCTTTTCATTTTGCAGATACCTTAAAAATAGCTTCTTTGATTTGAGAAGGACCTCCTTGTCTCATTTCAAAAGCAGTCAGAATACCATGTAATTGAACAATAGTAAGAGTTTGCAGATCTTGCCTTTCTTCAATAGCTGAAACTTTAGAGTCAAATTTTGAAGTCAAGGATCTTAAGACTTTTTCAACCAGAGTAGTATCAGTTATGGTTTCACCCAAATTTCTCATTCGATTTACAACATCATCTAGACGAAGGAAGAAACTGGAAACACTTTCATCACTATGCATCTTCAAATTTTCATATTCAATTCTAAGAGTTTGGAGTTTTGCATTTTTTACCTTTGTCTCTCCTTCATAGCTCAGAATGATTTTGTCCCATATTTCTTTTGCTGAATGTAGCTACATTAATTTAGCAAATTCTGATTCATACATGCTTCCTAACAAGACATTTACTGCTTTGGCATTGGTTTCATACTTCTTCCTTTCAGCTGCATCAGTAGGAATACTTGCTGGGTATTGATAACCTTCTTCCACGATTTCCCATACATCTGCACCAAGACTTTGCAGATACGATTTTGTTCGTACCTTCCAGAATATTAGATTGCTTCCATTGAATAGAGGTGGCTTTATAGACATCACTCCTTCTTGACTTCCCATTGCGACGGATCTTCTTCAAGCGATCAAGCTTCTGCAGAAGAACCTCCTCTGATACCAATTGTTGGGAAAAATACTGAGAGGGGGGGGGGGGGTGAATCAGTATTTACAGCATAATCAAAACTTTTTACTTTTCTTTACTTCAAAACCCATACGCTACTTTCCTAAAGAAGACTCGCGTATATACGCGGATACCCTTTATCGAACTCGCGTATACACAGAGAACCAATTATGTCATTAATTCTTCACTTAAACCATTCCATCATTTATTCATCAGATATTCAATAAACAGTAAACATGTGCAGTAAGAACAGAATAAACCATCACACAAAGCATCACACATGAACACCAGGATTTTTAGGTGGAAACCCAAGTCGGGAGAAAACCACCGCTGCAGTTGCTCAGCCTTTCAATATTTTATTATAGAGAAAACATCTTACAACATATGTGCTGGCGCAGACTTGACCAGCACGCAGGCACCCACCTGCGCTCGTTTACCAGCCTCTCCTGGAAGGGAGCTCCAACCCCCTGACTCGTTTACCAGCCTCTCCTGGAAGGGAGCTACGACCCCCGATCTCATTTACCAGCCTCACCTGGAAGGGAGCTACAACCCCCTGACTGAAGGCTACAACCCTCACACTCCCTTCGGACTCACAATTTTCACACCGGGATCCACTCAACTCAATAGAACAATACTTGTAGGCCACGTCATCATATTTCATCGATCTCCTCATACATTTAAACCACCATACAACCAAACTCGATGCGCATAACCTCGTAATGTAGGAACACAGATATACAGTTAAATAGCTGTGCAAGAATAGATCAGTCATTTCTTACCACAGACTTCAGCAAACCCTAGTTTTCATACGCGCTTTCACTTCACTGATGTCGCGTATATACGCACTTCCATTCATACAAAACAGCGTATACTTCTGTACATATTACAGAACCAATTTAATTGCGCATATGCGCTTTTCTTTCAGTGAAGCTGCGTATATACGCGCTTCCTCTTCGGCGAACTAGCGTATGGTTCTTCAGAGATTTTAGGTCATTGCATTTCTTCAGAACAGATACTTCACACAGATTTAACCCTTCACTTTAGACAGATGTTCGCCTCTTCTTGGATCTAATCATTCCATAAACAGATCTAGCAAATACAAGCACATTTCAGATCTAGATCCCCTTCTTCATCATTGGTGCATCATACACGCAGATTTATCATTCAAGTGTAACCCTGTCCATTCAGATCTACTTCAGAGAGAAGTATTCATTCAAGCTCAGTCATCTTGCACCCTCACTCATGATTTCCATAATGAATTTCATCTCTTTATATAGGTTTATCCTTTTTCAATACCATGAGCCCCTTTTTCAATACCATGAGCCAAAACAACATTACTTCCGATGGTATTCCTGGACGGGGTCAATTAGGCGGATCATTACCCACTACAATGGGTCAATACCATGGTGGTTACCCCTGGTTTTTCACTTTTAGAGCGCTTTAGCCCATACGCAACTTGGCACGTTCTTTTCCGTGTGCATACGCGACTTCCCTTAGACAGATCCGTGTATGTCGTATGCCTTTTGTACTCACTGTAGATACATCATATTTACTTCATTAAGAACATATTCTGTCAAGCACAACTTCATCAAGTAAGTTGTCATCATCTTCATCAATGTGGGTTGCCATCAAGGACAACACTCTGCATCATATTGCCAACATCAGCGTGGTTATGGGGACTGTCATTTCAAAAACCCTAATTCAAGAAACCTTATTTTGGCTTGTTTCATGGGTCTCATCACGATCGTAAGAACTCAAGGTAATAGCCAGCAGAAGCTGAATCGCTTCAATTTCTTGATGAGTCCTTGAGTCATCACAAAGCGGATCATTCAATTTCAGTGGCTTCATATGGGCGATAGGTAGATATGAATGAAAACTCTTAGAGGCATGAATGAATATGTTTTCATATACATAGCGATCATTGGATCCATCAATTTGATCAGGTTGGGTACCTGGCATGTTAGACTTCCTAGGAGTTGACAGTTGGGATAGATCAATAAAAGAAACATCTTGAGGTTGCCAAGACAAGAATTCACTCCTTTGGCTATTTAAATATTTCGAATGAAAAAGATCAGACATAAGAGATTCATCAGTTTTGTAATGTGATTGTGAAACACCAACTGCATGCTTATGATTGTCGCCAATACCAATATAAGAAAATTTTGAAAGACTTGAAGAAATTGCTGTTGTGGAAGACTTATGAAATAAATCATGGAATAATGGATGAAATGATTCAGATGCAGGGGCATCAACCATACAAGGACTTTCATCTCACACACCAGTGTCATCCAGAGAGAACAATGACCCTGCATGCCTATCACAGTTCAATGATGTTGTAAGCAAATGAACTTTATACGGGACAAGAGTCAATTTATTATTAGTATGCGATTAAGATTTAGGACTGTGCCCAGGGAAAAATTTAGTGGACTCGAGATGGGTTTCATTAACTGGGAGAGATTTTGGGCCAATATAGTTTTCAAGCTCTAATTTGACAAGGTGCGTGAAATATTTAGAGGTTGTATAACAGGTTTTATTTTCTTGCACATTTCTATCATCACTCAGAACTTTTGCGGTCACAACTCCACTACACGAAAATTTAGGAGGAGGAATAGGAATATCACAAATAGTAATACTCTTCTTGGAGGCTTGAAAGTGCTCTAGACTCAGGGAGATAGACAAGGAAACATTAGGGACAAAGTCTGGACAGCTGGAAACTTGCGGGTCATCATAGAAAACACTAGGATCAGGCTTGGTTTCCGATTTAAACTGTTGAAGGGAAACGAAAACCACCTACCAAAACTATTCAATTAAATATTTCCAGTCAACATCCCTTTTAGGGAACTCAAAACAATAATGAACAAATATGATAGAGAACTCCTCTAGAGATTCTTGAGGTTCCATTCTCATGTCATTTAACTTTATTAATACATTTCAAAAATCGTAGCTGTGAAAATCTTGTTGTAATTAATCAGCAAGCTGCTCGCACGAATGGATAGAAGTTGTCAAAAATGTGCAGCACTATTGCTTAGCATGACCTTCGAGAGTGAGGGAGAAAAGCACGCAAGCCAACTCTTCATCGTCAATTTCATAACACTCACAAAAGTCACAAAAATATAAAAGGTGTTCGGTTATGGAAACTCCATTTTCACCATTGAATTTTAACTAGGACAAGTGATACAGAGGTTCATTGGGGACTAAACATCGAGAACCAGATAAATCCAACAAACATCTCAGGATAATGATTTGGGGAGAGCCATTACAGATATGATACTAACAGTAGGCTCTAAGGGCTTAGTTTTTCATCTGGCCCTCCTTTTAGCACCAATTTGTTGATGGGAAAAATTGTACTGGCGACAACAAAGGGGGGCGCCACAGTGAAAGGTCCCAATTAGACCCCACACTATTGGGATAGGAGCCCATTCGGTATGTGGGCCTGGCTGCTGCCATAGTTGTTTCCACTCTTGGTTGTCGGATGAGAAGCTGATGGAGCAGAGGTAAAGATGAAATTACCAATCAGTGAAGAAAAATCAGCCCAAGATTAATGAACCATAAAAAAATATACAAGCAAGTCTAAGCATCAAAATAAAAAGGGGGTATGCCGTGACTGGCATTAGTGAGCTGAAAACCAGTCAAACATACGCGAAATAAAACACGTCGGAAGTTCACTGCAAAGTAGTTCACAATAGATCACCTCCATGGAAAGGACAAATAAACACTAATCCAAAAGCAAACATACATGCAACCATTGAGAAACATTTCATAACCAATGGAATGCATGAAAGCAGACATACAACATAATGAAGTATTAGACAACTAGTGCTATCACCACAAACAAGCATGTGTATCAGTGCCAGAAAGGAGAATATATTATTAATGTTGCTGCAACATCAAATACATGTTTACAACTCGTCAAAACCCAATAGTGGAACATGGGCTATTCATCTCAATAAATGATACAAAACCCTAGCCTCGTTATCTCTCTCTCTACTTGATACCAAGGGCTGAGTGACTTTATCTCTCTATCGATAATTCCTCTATCATATTGGCTTTAATTTTCAAGATAAAAGTCCCTGTTACTCCTTATGGAAGTTGTATATATAGGCTGAAATGACTCTTAAGTTTCCATTGACTCTTGGTCTTCCCGACTGTTGGGCAGGCCTATGAATTTGGGAAATCTGTGACCTGCAACCTCGAGTAATCTGCGACCTCAAGCAATCCGTGACTTGCGACCATTGGTCGTATACCTTCTACATTTCTCTTTCAGTGATCTCTGATTTTCACAACAAGATGCCTTTTCCTGCATATGAGTCTTGTGCATTGACCGGGTGCCTTTGACCTTAAAGTGAGGTTCTCTCGGGCTTTGAAAGGATCCACCTCGCATGCCAAGGAAGACCCTAGCTTCGGCTCTGCGCAACAACTACCTCCACCTGTAAAAAAAGTAACATGAGTCACATGTATTTTAAAATATTGGTGTTGAAACACATTTAGTTAGCTGAAGGATTGATTTAGAAAATAATAAACTTAGACCCCTATGTGGTCAAGTGTTCTTAGATTATAAACATTAATGAACGAAAACCTTGAGCTAGATCAACAGATTTTTCTAACTCCAAATGTTTCTTGATAGGATCCCCACTCATCTCTGAATATATGATAGTAAGTGTGTCCTTGCCATAAATATTAGTCGATTTTGAATCTAATGCAAGGGCCTGGTGATGAATTTCTTTTGTGTCCATCCCTAAAGAAAGATCCCATAGCCTTATTGTACCATCTGCAAAACCTATCACAAAAGACCCTCTGTTGGTGACATCTCCCATATAATGTAATGAGTTTCTAGTTTCCAGCTTTTGATTTGGTAGAGGATTATAAAAATCCCATATACATGCATTGTGCGAAAGGTATGCACAGACCCTGGAAATATTTGATAAATTATGTACATCCCACACATAAAGGCCGTGTTCTCCATATATAATAGCAAGTTTTTGGGAAGCTAAAAAGCTACAAGAAATGGAATCTAGAAAGTTAAAGCCTGTTGAGTTATGTGCCACAGGGAAACTTGAACGAAATTTCTCAATAGTTACCCCATAGTATCCATGTGATGTTGGCTTGGGTGATGTTACGGCATAGAAAATAGTTTCCTTCATGAATTGGCGAACAACATCATTGCCACATGCCCAAGCAATAAGCGACTCTGAAACAACGAGCCCATCACCTTGTTGTACCTTCAAATCAACCCATTTTGTAACTGCAACACCAAAACGCAGAAGGGAAAGGATACCGGCAGTTGTTAAGGCATAAAAAAAGGCTGAGGTGTTTCTATTGGTAGGCCTACAGGAGCGCATGCATTTTTAATGTATGTTACAGAAGATATTGACACAAATGAGCTTTCTCTTTGACTACCAAGACTCACAATATTTCGTTCAATTGTTAAGGTTCCTATTTGTGATTGGTGAAATCGCTGTGGTTAATCTGGTTTCAGCAGCTAATGTTCCATTTAACCAATCCCAAAGACAAAGAAAGCCATCATGAGGAGAACCAATAGATACAAGATTCTTCCCATTTGGTGAAAATTCCACACATGAAACTCCGTATTTATTGCTTTCAACTTAGCAATACAAGAGCCAGTCAAAGAATCCCAAATTATTGCAGTTGGTTTTGCCCTGACTTTCTAGCTGCAATAGACTTAGCCATGTTGCATGAATATGCCAGGAAATTGAATGCCTTCAGGGTTCTAGAGGCTACTAGGAACTGGAATTTGTTACTTGCATCAACATTGTACACGACAATGACACAATCAGCAAGATAGGCCAAAATCTCCATTTGAAACATTGGAAGAAAAGCCACTACAGTTTCTTGTTGTCAAACCTATAACCTTCTCCATTCAAGCTTCCCACAAGGATCAACTCTTAGGGATTTCTTCTTTAAAATCCTCATTATGAACTGTGAGGATCTTACTCAGACGTGACCTGCGTGAGCCTTAGATTGTAAATAAAATGCAGTGTGACCAGCCTCTTGTCTGGATAAAATAGTTAACTGCGTAATACTAGCTCAAGTTTTCCTGAGAAAATGAAAGAACGATAAAACGTGAAGGCATCGAGGAGGCCAGATTCTTGAGACGATTGGACATTGGAGGGTAATGCTACCCAATATATTTGAGGGTGAAAGGGGCATGAAGTCGCGTTACCGTGGGGGTCGCATTACTCTTTCTACTTCTCCTGAGTGTAGTTATGCGACTCAGCGACTTGAGAAGAAATGCGACCTCTCGGTGGTCACACAGTCGCGATCCCATGAAAATCACACTTCTCATTGGTTCCATATGCTCTGTGACCTAGTGATTTAAGAAAAAATGTCACCCCCTAGTGGTCACACAGTTGCAATCTTATGCTGGTCGCATTCCTCATTCATTTCGCATGCTCTGCGACCTAGCGACTTAGGAAGAAATGCGACCTCCTAGTGGTCGCACAATCACAAATCCATGGAGGTCACACTTTTCGTCTATTCCACATGCTATGCTACCTAGCGAATGGTCATGCTTGCCACAGGTTGCACTAGTCACATATACGGTTTCTCTGCGACTCAGCGACTGGTCACAAAAGGCCATAGGCTGCATTCTCTCCAGTTTTGTTGAGTTGCAGTTTCTACAATCTGCTTGAGTGACGAGTTGGTGGAGGGGGGCGTCACTGATGGGAGATACGTAGATACAGTGACCATCCCTCATTTCTCGGGTTCTTTGCATGATGGAGAAGGAATAGGGTTGAGTGCGTGCCAAGTCTCATCAGCCTTAGCCACATATTTGAGGTTGTATGACTACATAGATTACTTAAGCCACAACCAAAATCTTGATTTGCATTGGGTCACTATCCAGATTTCACCTTGCAGCGCTCTCACCCTTCAAACTCCAATTCAATTTGATCATAAATTTTTCACTGAGCACCAAACTTGTGCTGATACCATATAACAAAATGATTTTTCATTGTGTTTTGATGTAGTGTAATGTCTTTCATTCTTTCTATGAAACGATAGCGAAATTCATCACAGAAGTGATCTAAACAGAGAGAAAGCCTCTTGACCAATGGGGGTGTGCAGCTTTTGATGCTCCTCGGTCGTTATTTCAAGTTAAAACGGAGGGTCCCAACCATCGTTGTATTCATGGTGCATATATTCATGGTATTTTATTTCATTATCATGTCTGAACATAGAAGCAACGTCGTGGTATTTTTACATCTCTTCAATGTGCCACGAAAACTATGGAAGCCTCCAGACGATGGCGATGGCCGAGCAAAAGCCCACATTATGTAATCTTCCCATGACCATGTTAATAAAAATATGATACAAGAGAACTATACATCAACCAAACAGGTCGTAGAACCAACAAATTATTCCCATCAGTTCTATGGTATTCTCCTCCTCCTGTTCTTAACGACAACGTCCGTTGCTGACATATCTTCTCCAGCATACTCGGTGATATCACCATTGGGGATATGATCAGATTAGGTAGCTCAGCATAATGTTTTGTGGGGTCTAAAGCATAGGTCTTTTACTAATTCTTCTTCCTCTACTAGTTTACCCCTTTTATTCGAAACATGATTCCCACATCTAGCAAGAAATTTTCCTTCTCTAGGCCACTACTCAAGAGTGAGACCATAAAAATGAAAAGACATGGCTTAACAATGGTCCAAAATTTTCCCATTACTGTACCTTTTTCCCTCCTTTATATTTCAGCTTGAATTATTTTTACTCTTGCCATCTGCCTTGACAAGGCTTCAGACATAGTGTTTTTTCTCATCCCCAAGTGGAAGGAGACAAATGTGTCATGTTCCACAAATGTGCCTTTGTTATTTTAGTTCCAATTTCTTTCCCTTAGTGCGATGGTGATATTTTTGGGTATATCATCTGTGGGGTTGACCTGCATGAAACATTATAATATCAATTAGTTCACAGTTACCTTTTAGAGAACGATGTTCCCAAATAATTTACATGAGACCACGAGCTTGTTAGAGTACCCAAATAGAATTCCTGAATGATCCATGGTGAAAGGGCTTCTAATGAAAATATGTCAAGAACTTAACAGAGAAAAACTTCCATTCAGGTACATGCAATGATGATATCCCCACATGTGGCGTAATTGCAGCAAAAGTGTCTTGTCATGTTGATGAGAAGGTTTGCGAGGGGCTAGAAGCAGGTCAAGATTACCCAAGGCTGCTAGCATGAAAATCTAGGGGAAACCTATCTCTGAGTTCATGGAGGGACCCTCTCAGTGTTCCTTTAAGCAGCAAACCCCAGGCCTTAGTGTATTTATGAGACTCAAAGACCAGTGGGTATGGGAACAAGGTTTGGCGGGGAAAAAGCTCACGGGAGTGTCACGGACTAAAGGCCGGGTCAAAACCATAATGGTTGAGCGAGCATAAAGGGACCCAAAATTTTGAATATACCAAAAATTTTGGGTGGTGTTGCAGCGGCTACAACACCTGGCTATGCTCAACCTAACTTAAATCAATAGTTTCCCTCTGTTTCAACTTTAGAATTACATGATTTAAACTAGATTACAAACGATCCAATCAGCTACTCTCCTTGGTGGCTGGTGATACCACATAAATTACCCCCAAATATTCATAAGTTCAATGGAAACCCTGGGCAAGACCCATCAACGCATGTTATGAATTATCATTTGTGGTGTTCATCCAAATCCTTAAATGATGACTCCATTCTACTACGTCATTTCCATTGTTTTCTCACTGGTCTGGCCGTGAAGTGGTGCATTGACTTACCATGAGCTTCATTTGATAATTTCACTACTTTAGCTACTACCTTTCTGACCCACTTCCAGTTACCCATATGATATGAATCTGGAAAGTAACTCTTTACCAATTTTAAACAAAATAATTCTCCTCATATTTATGATCATATTCATGAGTGGCGTTGTCGTCGTAGAATGGTCAAGACATTTGTTCCTGATCAACTCCTTGCTAAGTGGTCCATTAAGTCCTTGTTACCATATATAATTAAGGATGTGTCTAAGGCTGGCGTCATCACTACAGATCAGGTCATTTCTCATTTCCAATACTTATATTTTATATATACTCTGTCTGGCATGCTGTATGAGAAGACTCCCAATGTGCCGCGATCTAATTTTATTGTTCCTCCTCCATCTAAGTACTCTCATGTCGATGATGGTATGATCGGTACTGCAAGCACACATCACTCTACTCCATGATCTGAAAGGACTGTATTAGTTTTTCTTTGCTAAGTGTCTTTTTAGTTTATAAACATGTGCATATTAGTCTCATTAGTTTGCTTAAGGATTGAGGATTTTAACCATGAATTGTAGATGATTTTAGGTGAATTAGAAGCATAAAACAAGATTAACTAACACTAAAAATCAGTGTGAAATGGAGAAATAATTCACAACATGTAATTTACACAGCAGGCATTATGAAGCAGTTCACACTTCCTGGGCTACATCTATTGGTCCAACTCCCAATGGCATGTCCACCTTTCATTATGCTCAAAATGTTTCTATTGCATGTAGTTACATGCCTGTAATGGGTGTTTTCTCTATACAAATGGATCCAAAATTCTCCAATTAGTCAAAAAATGACTCTTCATTCACTCTTAATGGGCGAAAATTG
This sequence comes from Pinus albicaulis, assembly GCA_034641835.2. Lineage (NCBI taxonomy): Eukaryota > Viridiplantae > Streptophyta > Pinopsida > Pinales > Pinaceae > Pinus > Pinus albicaulis. Next base: position 36,061 of record JAXQQM020090823.1, read on the forward strand.
AGTCTCCTACTCTTTTTCCCAGTTTCACCTAGAAAAGCTCCACTAAAAGTGGAGAACTTCACTTAACTGGAGTTAAAATATCTGATTTCCACCATAATTAGCATGCCCGATAGTCTTAACCACCGAAATAACTGCAACATTAAAGGTTAGCAGTTGGGGTGGCCACATGTGCACCCGAACCCCGCTGCCTAACCATGATGGTTGGCGGAGTCGACGGTAATAACTCTGGATAAGGTTGAACTGACATTGAAGTCATGGTTAAGTAAAACGATCGGAGAAAACTGCGTGGATTTTGTGGCCATGTGACAAGTGTTGACTTCTGGTGAAGACTGTCATATTAAACCATTTGTTGAAGTTTTTTGTTACGTTTATATGCCATGTGAACAATACGCTGGACCACTGGCGAGTTGGGACTGCCGACGGTCCCAACCACCAAATGTGATTACATTCAAACGTAAATAGCACCCGTGTCCATTGAATGTTAAGACATAACATGCAAAGTAGTTGGGGGAGACCTATGCGTGGCCATGGGAGGTCGCGGGGTCGAGCGCTGTGGACCTCACTCAAACTTTTAACATGCAATCTTAAGAACACATGGTAGCCTAAAGGCTAGCCACATGTCACCCTATAATTGGCTCTCTCCAAAATGTATGAAACTCATTAAAAAAATAATGAAGGGACACTTATCACCCATTGATTGGTTCTGAGGACAGGAATATTCCTTAGAATATTCTATTTTGCTGATGATACCTCCACCTTGCTAACTGGGAATCCCAGTCAACCTTGGTCAAATTGTCGCAAAATGTGCTTGTTTGGGATTGCAATCAGAACGCGATATCTCCCTCATACAACATCAGTTTTTTGAACCGTTCATGGTGCTAGAATCAAGAAGATGAGATCTACGCAACCATCAAGGTTTCAACCCAATCCTATAACTTTTAATTTTGAGTAGAATTTATGAACTCCTAATCACTCCTCCCCATTGGGAAGATTTTGGAACCCAAAGGACTTTATTACCTGTTCAGTAGATGAGGGTACATCTCCCTCATATTTCCATCCTCCATCCATTTTTCCTTGCTTGGATTAGTGCCTTTGAGCTCAAATCGAAGGTAGTCAACACTTCCCCTCTTGGATGATCTTTTCCTCCTGTCAAGAATTATATCTTCTTTGATCTCATCTAGCAATTCTAGCAAGAAAAATTCAATAGAAGAAAGCTAAACATCACTTCCTTGATCATTGATCAAAGGTGGTTGATACAAACGTAAGCTTTCAACATTAACAACTGAATACATTTTCATATATGAAGGCAAGTCAAGTTGAAATGCATTATTACCAACTTTATTTATGATCTTGAATGGAACATAGTGAATGAGTTTGAGATTTTTACCTTCCCCTTGCATCCTTTCTTTGCAAATGTGTAACGATACCTCATCTCCCTCTTGAAACTTGTGATCGAATCTATGTTTTTCATGACTCTGTATTTTCTTTAACTTTTATCAAGTTGTTCTTGGACTTGTTGTTGTATAATCTGAATTTACTTAATGAACTTTCGAGCCTTGTCAATATCACTATGGCCATCTATTGCAACATCCTTCCCAAAGATGAAGTCTAATAAATATTTTTGCAAATACCCAAAGCATACTTCAAAAGGCAATATTTGAGTTGAAGAGTTCTTTTCCTGATTGTAAGTGTGTTGAAAGTAATGTAGCTGCTCATCCCACAACTTAGGATGTTTGTTGCAATATCCTCTCAATAGATGCACAATGGTTTTGTTCACCACCTCGGTGCTATAGGGTAAAATGCTTGGGTAGTTGGTTATCGAATATCCCTCTCAGGGCTTTCCAGTGCCCGAGGAAGATAGTAAGATTAGCTGTATAGTTCACAAAGATGGCACATACATATTCATATTAACTTAAAACAACTTGATAGAATGAGATAGAAGATTACCTCTTTAATGATTTTGGAGTCCCTTGGAGAGCACTAGGCAGCGAAGCAGGAGTTATCCTTCACCAGCTCCAAATCTTGGCCTTGCAATCAATTAAAGCACCTGTGTAATCTCTACCATAACATATATTTCCTATCAATTAAGTCAATATATAATGAACACTTAAACTATGCACATCTAAACCATTCATCTCATGCTATATAAGTGATTAAATAATAATGACAATATCAACGCATAGAATGGACAAAACAGATACAGTTCTATTGGTTTATAAAAAAGGAGGATTACAAATGTCGGTTGTACCAAGCCCTCCTCAGCCTTCCAATCTCTGTATCTCTCAAAGTGGTGATGTCTTGATCAACAAGTTCTCAATGAACCTCTTTGACCTTTGACCTTCACACTACAACAATTATCTCTACTTCACAAGTATGCAAAAACTTTGACAATCCTTCGACCTTGAACCAAGAGCCTTCAACTCCATTTTATAGGAAATGGAGAGAGAAATCATTGCCCTTCTCTTTCCACCAGTTCTGAATAGAAAAAACCAAGATGTTTCCTCAACCTCCATGCTTTTTCCTTCTTTGAGAGTTCAATTGTTTATGGCAAGGCCCAATAAGAGTTGGTGCATTCCAGTTTCCTTTTTGTACTGACTCTCTTGTGAGAAAAAGCTAGAGATTCAAATCATTCTCCATGGGTTTTTCCTATTTCAAACTTAAAACACAGGTAACGTTGCCCTCTAGTGTAAACAGAGAATTTCCCTAGCCACTAACGTGGCCCATTCACTGATCAACTATGTTATAACGCTCTTGTGTTGTTATAGTGAGGCGTTACCTTGGCAGAAATAGGTTTAGTTTAGGTCTTTGTATTCCTTCCATATTTATATTCTCCTCTGAGCTGATGAGGAGGTATTTTGAACTGTAATAGATGCCCCCTAAAGTGTGAGGTCAGAGACGAAGAAGATGGCCGAAATACTTTACAATGTGTGTAGTAGAGATAAAGAGATTGAAAGACTGAGGAAAACCTAAAACAACAACATATGTCAGGAAATATAGTATCTGCCTTGAGTCGGTCATTCCCATGCTCAGTAGCTTAAACAACATGATTTCTCTAGAATAGAGATATGAAGAATCTGTCCACGAATAAGCACAATGTGGAAGTGTCTGTCATAACAGGATCAGGCTGAAGAAGTTATCTCCATAAACAATATCGCAACTTGGGGAAGGGAGCACAACTTTAATGATGTGACCTTTGCCCCAAGGTCTTGACTGTCGATTCACTTAAACTGCATATTTCTCAACATGTGAATTAAGGAGTTGTCTTCGAACATGTGAGAAATCATCTGATTACCAGTCGATGATGGAAACTATTAACAGACGCGAAGGTGGCCACTGATAATGATGATGGTCCCTAAGATGCACAGTACAATATAGCGAGTGTGAATAAAATGAGTTGAAGTCGAAAACTAAAAGAATCATTCGACCAGGAGCCAATGATGAAGACTCCTGATCAAACACAAGACTACCTACCACTGATGTCTGCAAGTATCTGGGTACTGATGGGCTTCTGGATCAACTTCCTAGATAAGATTTTGAAGTCAATAGGAAGAGATCTGTTGAAAGGTAGGCATTGAGGCATCCTACATCAGTCAACAAGAAACGGAAACCAACTGATTTTGTTTATGATTGAGATAATGAAGAGTAAATGGGGACGTCGGACGACAAATAATTTCTGGCATAATGAGCGGTTTGGTTGATAGAGGGTACTAGGTAGCTGAGACTTAATGAACACCAAAGAGTGTGTTAGGATTTGACCGGTGTAGGGACACTAGGAGATGAAGGCTAATACTCATAGATGGTAGGGTTCAGATAAATGCAAAAGAGTTTTATGGGAAGTGCCATGTTCAATGTTTTTGCTGCCAAATCAACCTTTCTGAAATGTAACAGAGGTAGTATCCATTTTGTCCAAATTTTTCCCCGTCTGATTAAGTCTAACGAGTCCAGACAAGTAAACTCGGAGAATTTTTCAAGTTTAGAGAGTCTGAAAAATATCATGAAAGAAAACTCCATGCCCCGTCTGATTAGGTTTAAAAAGTCCAGATGAGTAAACTCGGTGAATTTTTCATGTTTAGAGAGTCTGAAAAATATCATAAAAGACAACTTTGTGCTCTGTCTGATTAGGTTAAATGAGTCCAAACGAGTAAACTCGATGAATTTTTCATGTTTAGAGAGTCTAAAAAATATCGTAAAATACAACTCCGTTGGGGTACCTTTGTCATGTCTTGATAACCGGGCATTGCAAAGGGAGAATAGTAAGCCCGAAATAGTTCATTTTCCGTGATTTAGTCCATCAAAGCCAAAAAAGTGAAAAATCTATGTTCGATGGACGTCTACCTCATTTTGTTATGAGTACGAGGAGACATAGTAAACTCATTACTCTTTGTGAAATTTTAACGAGTATAACAAAGAAAAACTCGGTGCCCTTCGTGAAATTTTAACTAGTCACGTGGAGAAAACTCGGTTACTTTTTCAGTTTAAAGAGCTTTGGAAAAGAGGAAAAGAATGGCTCCTTACTCTCTGTCGTGGTATTTTAGCAAGCCTGACAAAGTCAACTCGGGGTTTTTTCAGTTTTATGAGCGAGAAAAAGGTCACTAAAAATAAAGCTCAATGCTTCTTCATATCATTTTTAACGAGTCTGAAGAAGAGGACTCTAGGTTTTTTGGATTAACGAGAAATAAAAAGACCATAAAAATAATGCTTGATATCAACTTCGTATAAGTTTAACGAGTTCGAAGAAGGGAACTAGAGGTTTTTCGGATTAACGAGCAAGAAAAATACCATAAAAATAATGCTCGTGTAAACATGAGTATGTTTGAATATGAATCTTGATCACTCATCATAACATTAGTAAGAAATCTCAATAGTTGCGACACAGGTGCAGAAAGAATTCATGACTTTTGCCGACTAGCTTAAGAAATTCATGCCCCAGAATTGGCTATAAGAAGGTCGGAAGACCTTCATTTTCACTATTTTGAGTGCTGTGAAGGAGCTATGGGGTGAAAAAGGGTGAAATCTTCAGCTGACGATTGCGGTCAATCCAGGAAACGATTTTCCTTCCCGCGAGATCCGGGTAAGAGATAGAACCTCCTGCTATCATTTAATTTTCTTTTTGTTAAGTTTTACTGGTTCAAAATAGAAAATTTGGGAGGCCCTAAAAAATGTTTGCGCCTAATGCGGGCCAGTAGTGTTAGAGACGTGTTAAGCACATATCCCATGAACGGATGCCGCGTTAGCACGCTCTGTTTTAAACTAAGGCCAGCGTTAGGTGCACCGTGTTTTTTAGCAACTCATTTCCCATCGTTTTGAAGTGCTCCAATCAATTTTTAATCGGTTGAAAATGTCGCTTTTGTAGGTATTCAGCTGTTAATCATGAGTATCTGGTGAGAAAGAGAACATGAACGGGAAGAACGAGAGATGATGACGGATGTTGCAAGCTTGATGGCTCTTCGTAGATGCAGATTGCTAAAATATGCCCGCTTAGAACTAATGAGGGGTCAAGAGGACCTCATGAGGTGGCTAATCCAACAATGGGATGAGCGGCACCATGTCTTTAGGATTGGGGGAAATGAGCTCTCAATCGAGAAGGATGATGTGTACTTTTTGACTAGCCTATCATGTCGTGGATTGAGGCCCAACTTGACGAGGTCTAGAGCTGACCCATGTTCCACTGCTAATCTGATTCTTGAGCATTGCATACATGACACTTAGGCTGTGAGAAACTGCGTACCGATTACATGGGTGACTTTGAGACCACTACGGTCTATATTATGGATGATTGTTTGCTTGGCAGGTGCCAAGAGTCAGCATGTGGCCACCAAGTACAAGATGCTCCTAGCCTTGGACTGTATGCAACCTCAGGTCTTTGACTGGTGTGATGGAGTTGTCCGTCGAGTCCGAGTAGATCTTACCGCATGTAAGACTCGTACCTAGAGAGAGTTTGGGTATGGTACACTGTGTTATCCCCCCTATGTAATTCTTGACAAGCAAGCTGGGGGCTAGGTTATCTTGGAGACCTTCGAGGAATGAATCTCCCCTGAAGACACATCATCCTTGAGGTCTCTCATTGTATTGCCTTAATAAATCCCCTCTGCTGGTTTCCTATCTAAGGCCTCATTGATTACAAAATGATGCTCCTGAAAGGCCTACATTGCCCCTCATACCCCTGCAAAACACCACATTGTCACCTCTATTTCCCCTTTGTCTTCTTCCCAATTCCTCCCTTAATCTCCCCAAAATCCCCTTTGGATTATTCCTTTACCTTTTGTTCCCTCAAAATTCCCCTTAACCCTTCTACCGTTACCCCTGGCTGGCCCCAAATTGCATTAAAAATGAATAAAATCCATAAATTTCACCATTTCAGGCCTTAGCCCCCTCAGCCGCGGCCCAGCGCTCCTTTATCTTCCACATGACCCGATGCCGTGACCGAAGCCTCTCCCTACGGGGGGCTTTTCTCTGTCCGTAGAGTCAAGCCATGGAGCCCCCGTAGTTGACTCCTCGGGATATGGGACCACTCGATCGAATGGTCTATGTCCACTACGGGGGGTCACCCCATACTCTCATGCCCGTACACCATGGTGCCCCCGCAGTTGATCTCCGTCGTCCATTCATTTGTTAATCCAAAGGCGCGGGGCGCACCCGAAATGGTGGACCCCACCAGCCATATGTCATCTGCCCAGAAACTGTCGGTTTATTCCACACCGCCCTCGCGCGCTTGGTGGTTTTTCCTCGGAGGCCACCGATTCCATTCATCTCCCGCCACGCGTCCTCCTGTACTATTCTGAAAACCGCCATTTCGCGCATTAATCTTCGATTCAAAGTCTCGCAGTTGAATCTATGTGAACCGTCCGATCTGGAGGACCTCATCCAACACTTGTCATTCATCGAAGCTGCGCCCCCCGTTAACCTGCCTCCTCCGTATCCCGGGTCCACACTCCGACGTGTTTCCGCCGTTGATCTTCGCCCGATCGACGGTCTAGATCTGTCTGTTCATTGTTGACCATTCCATTGTCCCCAGGCCCCCTCCTCATCCGTCCACCGGCTGTCCATCTGCCACGTCACCTCCATGTGCATGTCCCGTACACTCCCCGTACAGTCTCTCATTCTCTTGCATATATACGTCCAAGGCTCATGTTTTTTATGTTTTTCATGCATTTATCACTCCGCAGACCATCAACCACCTACCAGAGAAGTTTTTCGCCATTCCTCTGTGATTTCTTCCGCCATGTCACCGATTGCACGTCCATTTCCTCCATCAATATCATCCGCAACCCCGCCCACGATTTTCTTCACAGTTTTCGTGTTCTTGCAGGGGTATAAAGAAAAAATGGCCACCATGATAAACCTCTATGCTGTCAAGACAACTGAATCCTAGGAATATCATCCACAGCGGCTGGATTTATGAATGAAGGCCTGGGAAGGTGAAGACGAGATGTTCATTAAAGGAACAGAGTGCGAACTCTGCAGCAAATCTCCCATCACCATTAAAATCCGAGCTACCCTGTCAGAAGAAAATGGAGCGGCAGAATGTTTCAGCGCAGAGAAAAAGGAATATTAAAGCTAGCTTATGAATATCTTGAGCTTTTAATCCGAAGTTTAGAAGGAAGAGCAGCAGATCACAGACCCCGAGGATCAACCAGAAGATCCTATGCATAGATGTTTTATATTATCAGGGTTTCCGTATCAACAGAGTGTTCTTCCATGAAAGGAAACGGTATATATCATCTTTCCAATCTACCTTGTGCCCAAAGAGAGATTTACGCCCATTCTGAAGTCCTACATCATCAAGAAGAATTTGCTACATAGTATGGATACCCTAGCATCATTATTTCACCAGTTTGTCCAGTCAACAAAAAATGGCAGTAGTTCTGCAGCCCGAGTACCAGCAGTAATTGCACAGATTTAAAGCAGAATGGGTTGCGACCTTCATCCTCTTCTGAGCGTTAATGCTTCATTTAATTCTTCACCTACCATCTTCTGCTCTGTTTCTCCTATAAGAATCCAGAAGAACACATTGTAAAGGTTGTTGTTGCCTTGTTGGGCATCTGCTGTTAGAGGGATTTATCTGACTGTTAGAACAGTCTTGAGAGGGAGTTACAGAGTAGTTTGTATGTAATAGGCTGGGAGGAGAAAGTTGAGATTGTATTGGCCATTGAGCTTATTGTACATGACTATTTTTGCATCAATTAATCAAAGCACATTTCACAGAATCCTGGTCTATTACTATTGGTGATGTCTTTCTTAACTCTGTTATTTACATTTGCATATTGTTTCATGTTCTTCTGGTAGGCAACAGAAATATAGCATAGGATTCACCCTTGTTAGGTGCCCTATGTTCCTGCTCTCCCTACCCTTAATGTTTTCTGCTTTATGTGTATCTAGGAGTGAATTCATGTGGTTTAACTAGTGCAACAGATGTTATTGCCTGCTAGCTGATGTATGAACTCAGGGGTTTGCTGCTTGGATATCCCTTTGTTAATCTTATCTTTGTTTTTCCCTTGGAGTTGCTAAAGCAGACCTGGAGTTAAATGACCTCTGGTCCGATCTATAAGCAGCCCCTTTTTCCCTTTTTGAGAGCTGCCTTTGAGTATGTCCAAGCAGGTCTGGAGTTAAATGACCTCTGACCTGATCTATAGATAGAAAATTGGTTGTCTTTCCTTCTTCCACTTTCCCTCCTTAATGTTCCATTCCACCATCTGCCTAAAAGATCCTTTAGTGTATATGACTTGCCCTTTGAAAGCCTTGGATATTTGTTGCATGTAATTTCCTTTCATGACTCCATAGCCCAATGGATGGCACTATCTTGGCCTATCCTCTTTGCTGAAGCCTCCTGTTGTTTTGTTTCATTTCTCTCATTACTTTCTCAGTCTATGGTCTCCCGACCAACCCAGCAACCAACCAATAAAATCATTTTAAAACCTCCTTTGTGCTTCATAACTAGCCTAATATCTCATTTCGAGCTTCAAAGACATATCATTCTTTGATCTATTTGGAGAGATCCCTCTCCGGGTCCAGGAGGGCTAGATCCTAGGGCCCAAAAGTGGTTCTGATGTTGTCTCATCTTTTGGTCTTGCCAATCTGGCCAAAACATGGGAACCCCAACATAATGGCGACTCCGCTGGGGAAGAATCTGAGAGTCAAGAACTACTAACATTTGGTCTATTTCCCATTGTCGTCACCAACATAATGGCGACTCCACTGGGGATTTGAGTGCATTACACTTTGAACATCCCTAGGCATTCAAACCCAGAATCTCTGGTTAGATTGGAAGAAAGTCATCCCTTTCTTGAATCATCCTCTGTTCGTTGTGTGTCTCATACTCTTAGACAGAGCCTGGGAAGGGCCAAGTAGCCTCCGGATCTCACCCTCTTCGGAGGTGACATATCTGGTAAATGCCCTCCCAGTCAATCTCTGGTTGGAGTTTGTTGTGTTTTGAGGTTATTCCTGAAAGGTGACATTACCTAATTGCTGATGGTGGACAACATCCTACTTCAAACATTCATAATCATCCACCTGGAAACTCCACACTCCCTATGATCCAAAGACCAAATGACTCCACTGGTGAAGGACACTGAACTGGTTGAGAAGAAACAGTAGCCTTCTTTGCATAAATATGGATCCAAACATGGAAAGGGATGCAAAGTGTAATGATTTGTATGATAAATTATGTGGAATAATAGAAATGTTTGGTAAAGTGCTGGAGATGTACATGGCTAATATGAATGCAGATGATGATTATTTAGAACAGCCCATGCCTCCTCCAGAGCAAGAACAAACTCAAGACTGAGAAGATGAGCAAGACATGTATGATGTTCAAGAATCTATAGAAGATGAGGAGGTTAGTGATCAAAAAATGCCTGATTGCTTACCTATGCCTTGTGTTATGCTGACCAAAGGACATCAGGACCTATTAGCAAAGGCTGATAGGGAAAGCTACCTTGAGGAAGCATAATACTACATGGAAGAGGCAGAATCTGGTGTGGAAGATGAGGCTCAAGAAAACATCCAGCCTCCAAATTAGCTAATACAAGAGAAAGAGGATTGTTGTGATTCTGTCCATGATGAAAGGGAAGCCCCTCTTTTGACAAAATAAGAGATAGAGAGGATATTAAAACAACGGTCCACCTCCGAGGCCTTCTATAGAACACGCACTCTTGCACATTCATCTTATGAGTTTGATGATTCAGATTCAGAAGACTCCTCTGTGGACCTGAATGAAGAAAGACCTGCTGAGAGTCCGATAGGTTTGGAGGGTGACATTACTTACAATTATGATTTTCCTTTTCATGATCCGTTTGATGATGATCGCTTTCAAAGAGAAGCTGAGCTTGCAGGACCATCATCCTTAGGTCCGTGGGAGGAAAATCAGAGCCAACAGCTCCAGAGAAGCAATGAAACCGGTCAGCCTATCTATGACACTGATGGGGAGAGCTATGACAGTATAATAGCAGATGAAGATTCTTTGAATCTTCATTCTGTTTTACCACAGATCATCAGTGAAACTGGAGACCAGCAATCTTTCCTTTCAGAAGACGAGGAGGAAAGAAAAGAAGATATTTTTGAGCAGGATGAAAATAAGGAGCCTTCCCCTGAAAAAGAGGAAGCAATGGAATATGCTCCTACTCAAGAATACATCGATCTCTTCACTGAGCTCAACACACCAGAGCAGAACATATCAAAGCTCCAGGAGGACACTGCTGCAATCTATGATGAGTCCTCCAGTTCAGAAAGTGAAGCAGATGAGGGAGATTCTCTTTCCCAAGAGAGTCTCATTCTTGATCCAGTGGAAGAAGAGGAAGTCCTGGTTGAATCCTTCTTGCCAGATGTTCATAGCCAGGTATCATTTCATGATCCTTATGCACATTTCCTGCATATACTTGAAAAAGGATCAAGGGTCTTCTTAAGTAGCATGTTGCAAATAGAGAGAAAATTTTTCAAGGCTGTTGTTTTGGAACAAGAAGAGTGGGAGTTGCCCTGCCTATCCAGCATGCTCAAGGAGTTGAGCAAGAAGGACCAGCCATGGGATCATTTGATGGACTGGTTGCATTGAAAGACAATGTTTGTAAGATAGACTGTAAATATTTCAGTAGAGTAGGGTAGGTAGGAAAAGCTCAATAAAGCTCAGTCTATGAGCAGGTAGTTAGTTGCTTTCTGTCTTAGAATGTAGGTGAAGAAACCTGTTGGATAGTTTAATCCCAACAGGTAGTAGAATAGGTAGAGAAACATGTGAGGCCAACAGTATAATCTGGCCTCATGGAGCAATAAGGGTAGAATTAGAATAGGTTTGTTTTTGTTTTGCAAAATAAAATGTAAAGGGTCTGCTAATTCAAATGCACCCAAGGGAAAATTGTAGAACTGTAGTTTGGGTAGGTAGATTGGTTGGAAAATGTTTCTGCTGATTTGTGTGTCCAAAATATTGTAGCAGCTAAAAATCAAAGAAGGAAGATGGCTTATGATAGCAGGCATCTGGCCTACTCCAAAGATCATATCTAGTTTCTTGACTCCTCCAAGGAGAAGCCATCCCCATGTGGAGCCACTGTTAGCCCCCCTATGTAATTCTTGGCAAGCAAGCTGGGGGCTAGGTTATCTTGGAGACCTTCAAGGAATGCATCTCCCCTGAAGACATCTCTCAATGTATTGCCTTAATAAATCCCCTCTACTGGTTTCCTATCTAAGGCCTCACTGATTACAAAATGATGCTCCTGAAAGGCCTACATTGCCCCTCATACCCCTGCAAAACGCCACATTGTCACCTCTATTTCCCCTTTTTCTTCTCCCCAATTCCTCCCTTAATCTCCCCAAAATCCCCTTTGTATTATTCCTTTACCTTTTGTTCCCTCAAAATTCCCCTTAACCCTTCTACCGTTACCCCTGGCTGGCCCCAAATTGCATTAAAAATGAATAAAATCCATAAATTTCACCATTTCAGGCCTTAGCCCCCTTGGCCGCGGCCCCGCGCTCCTTTATCTTCCACATGACCCGACACCGTGACCGAAGCCTCTCCCTACGAGGGGCTTTTCTCTATCCGTAGAGTCAAGCCATGGAGCCCCCGTAGTTGACTCCTTGGGATATGGGACCACTCGATCGAACGGTCTATGTTCACTACGGAGGGTCACCCCATACTCTCATGCCCATACACCATGGTGCCCCCATAGTTGATCTCCGTCGTCAATTCATTTTTCAATCCAACGGCACGGGGCGCGCCCGAAATGGTGGACCCCACCAGCCATACGTCATCCGCCCAGAAACTGTCGGTTTCTTCCGCACCGCCCTCGCGTGCTTGGTGGTTTTTCCCCGGAGGCCAACGATTCCATTCATCTCCTGCCACGCATCCTCCTGTACTATTCTGAAAACCACCATTTCGCACATTAATCTTTGGTTCAAAGTAGCGCAGCGGAATATATGCGAACCATCCGATCTAGAGGACCTCATCCAACGCTTGTCATTCATCGAAGCTGTGCCCCCCGTTAACCTGCCTCCTCCGTATCCTGGGTCCACACTCCGTCGTGTTTCCGCCATTGATCTTCACCCGATCGACGGTCCAGATTTGTCTGTTCATTGTTGACCATTCTGCTGTCCCCTGGCCCCCTCCTCATCCGTCCACCAGCTGTCCGTCTGCCACGTCACCTCCACGTGCACGTCCCGTACACTCCCCATACAGTCTCTCATTCTCTTGCGTATATACGTCCAAGGCTCGTGTTTTTTATGTTTTTCATGAATTTATCGCTCCGCAGACCATCAACCACCTACCAGAGAAGTTTTGCACCATTCCTCTATGATTTCTTCCGCCATGTCACCGATTTCACGTCCATTTCCTCCATCCATATCATCCGCCACCCCGCCCACGATTTTCTTCACAATTTTCGTGTTCTTGCAGGGATATAAAGAAAGAATGGCCACCATGATAAACCTCTATGTTGTCAAGACAACTGAATCCGAGGAAGATCATCCACAGCGGCTGGATTTATGAATGAAGGCCCGGGAAGGTGGAGACAAGATGTTAATTAAAGGAACAAAGTGCGAACTCTGCAGCAAATCTCCCATCACCATTAAAATCCGAGCTACCCTATCAGAAGAAAATGGAGCGGCAGAATGTTTCAGTGCAGAGAAAAAGGAAGATTAAAGCTATCTTATGAAGATCTTGAGCTTTTAATCTGAAGTTTAGAAGGAAGAGCAGCAAATCACAGACCCCGAGGATCAACCAGAAGATCCTATGCACAGATTTTTTATATTATCAGGGTTTTCGTATCAGCAGAGCATTCTTCCATGAAAGGACACGGTATATATCATATTTCCAATATACCTTGCGCCCAAAGAGAGATTTACGCCCATTCTGCAGTCCTACATCATCAAGAATCATTTGCTACGCAGTATGGATACCCTAGCATCATTATTTGACCAGTTTGTCCAGTCAACAGAAAATGGCAGTAGTTATGTAGCCCGAGTACCAGCAGTAATTGCACAGATTTAAAGCAGAATGGGTTGCAACCTTCCTCCTCTTCTGAGCATTAATGCTTCATTTAATTCTTCACCTACCATCTTCTGCTCTGTTTCTCCTATAAGAATCCAGAAGAACACATTGTAAAGGTTGTTGTTGCCTTGTTGGGCATCTGCTGTTAGAGGGATTTATCTGACTGTTAGAATAGTCTTGAGAGGGAGTTACAGAGTAGTTTGTATGTAATTGGCTGGGAGGAGAAAGTTGAGATTGTCTTGGCCATTGAGCTTATTGTACATGACTGGTTTTGCATCAATTAATCAAAGCACATTTGACAGGATCCTGGTCTATTACTATTGGTGATGTTTTTCTTAACTCTGTTATTTACATTTGCATATTGTTTCATGTTCTTCTGGTAGGCAACAGAAATATAGCATAGGATTCACCCTTGTTAGGTGCCCTATGTTCCTGCTCTCCCTACCCTTAATGTTTTCTGCTTTATGTGTATCTAAGAGTGAATTCATGTGGTTTAACCAGTGCAACGGATGTTATTTCCTGCTGGCTGATGTATGAACTCAGGGGTTTGCTGCTTGGATATCCCTTTGTTAATCTTATCTCTGTTTTTCCCTTGGAGTTGCTAAAGCAGACCTGGAGTTAAATGACCTCTGGTCCGATCTATAAGCAGCCCCTTTGTCCCTTTTTGAGAGCTACCTTTGAGTATGTCCAAGCAGGTCTGGAGTTAAATGACCTCTGACCTGATCTATAGACAGAAAATTGGTTGTCTTTCCTTCTTCCACTTTCCCTCCTTAATGTTCCATTCCACCATCTGCCTAAAAGATCCTTTAGTGTAGATGAATTTCCCTTTGAAAGCCTTGGCTAGTTTTTGCATGCAATTTCCTTTCATGACTCCATAGCCCAATGGATGGCACTATCTTGGCCTATCCTCTTTGCTGAAGCCTTCTGCTGTTTTGTTTCCTTTCTCCCATTACTTTCTCAGTCTATGGTCTCCTGACCAACCCAGAAACCAACCAACCAAATCATTTTAAAACCTCCTTTGTGCTTCATAACTAGCCTAATATCTCATTTCGAGCTTCAAAGACATATCATTCTTTGATCTATTTGGGGAGATCCCTCTCCGGATCCAGGAGGGCTAGATCCTAGGGCCCAAAAGTGGTTCTGATGTTGTCTCATCTTTTGGTCTTGCCAATTTGGCCAAAACATGGGAACCCCAACACACTGATTTTATATTTCTTACTGGAGCGAGTACGATTGATGAGGCCCAGGATCGTTATAGCACCATTGGGCCCACACGAGTTGAGGCAGGCTCAGTGGGCAGCCTTGCTTCCGCGGACTAGAGAGGGTCCCATCCGCCACTGTTTTGATGATGGATTTTTTGATTGGCTGAACTCCCAGATTATTATGATTGAGGATTATCCTTATGCAGGGATGAACTTCACAGGCGATCCGGAGTTAGCACTGCCCCCTGGCACCCAGTGGGGACTCGATGGTAAGAAGGAAACGATCAGTGTATTTTAAGGAAGTACTTTGTTTTTTTGTCTTTTGAATGTTTATGATTTTTTTTTGTTGAAATAGGGTGAAAATTATGTTTTTACATGAAGCGTTTCTGTGCTTGACACAGATGTGGCACTTTTTCAACCAGTTGGGGCCCCTTGCTATGCACAGTGAGGACTGCAGCTACTCGGGGCTGGCGCACTAGCAGAGGATGCAGAAATCGTCGAGGATGATGATGCCTAGGTTTTACATGAACTCTCTAGAAACCTGGAGGGTTTGAGTATGGGCATACCACCCCTTCCTATGCTGGAGGTTCTAGTTCGTTTGCAGCGGCATACTGTAGGTGTGCCGGAGAGATACCTGGTGCCTCTAAGGAGGATAGCTAGAGAAGTTGTATGTTACCATGAGCATCAGGCCTAGCTAGTGGAGCAGATGTATTAGTGTCAGAGCGTGGCTTAGTACAGCCAAATTTTTGTAAAACACCCAAGTTTTGGAAGATTTTTTGATGTGACTATTGTACTGGACACGACATATATATATATATATATATATATATATATATATATATATATATATATATATATATATATATATATACATACATACTTTTTGGTGATTTTTTTTTTTTAATTTTTTATGTATTTTCAATGGGATAAAAATATATATACTCATGAGTAAATATTTTATAGAAAATGTGACAAATTCCAATATAACACACAGTTTGCCAAAGAAACAGCTAATGCATTAAATTCTCTAGGAATGTGCTCAAATGTGTTTTTTTGAAATTGACGTTCTAAAAGTTTCACTTGTAAAAAATAATGTAACAAGACTGGATGACGGACACGGTAATGATTGTTTAGTTGCATAATGATGATTTGGGAATCTAACCTGACCACTAAATTAGAGATGTCACGAGATGTTGCTTCCGTGAGGAGTTGGATCACTGACATGTACTCGGCAAAATTATTGGTGGTGCTACCTAGGAAGATTCCCCCAGAACCAAGAAGGTCTGACTCAGGAGTGTAGAGAACCCAAGCAGCTGAAGCAATGTGTTTAGTGTGACAACTAGCACCGTCCACATATCCGAAGTATTATAAGGAGGGTGACGGCATCTGTGTGAAAGAAAAATATTATACATGAGAAAAAAACACCTCAAAAACCAAAAGAAACATCAAAACAATAGGCCAAACATATATAGATAAAATTACAAAGCATATGCCTAGTGCAAAACTAGGCAAAATACTTCTTTAGATAGAGCCTGTTGTGGGGCTCCACGAGTGGAATTCCATTACCGTCCTGAAGATTGTAAGCCACTTTTGAGAGGACTTTAGTGACGATGTAAGGACCAAGCCATAATGGATGGAGTGTTCCTGCCCCCAAGAGGTCACATTTCTGACCATAGAGTAGAACAAGATCACCTTCTTGGAAAGAACGAGGCTTGACAGATTTGTCGTATTGAGATTTGACTCGGCGCTGGTGAGCTTCGAGTGCTAGTGTAGCATCTCAACGAGTTTCATCCAAATGATCGAGTGAGAGAAAGCACTCTTCTATGGTGATGGTGCTAGGCAGGAGTTCAACGGTGAGTTTGAGTGATGGAATTTCTCACGCGATTGGAAGTACTGCCTCCAGGCCGAATGGAAGTTTGAATGCCGTGAAGCCTATGGCAGTTTTGAATGACATTTTTTATGCCCATAACACGGAATACAACTTCTGATGCCATGTGGTTTTATGAGTTCTGACCAATCGACGAATCATGGTTTTGAGGATGACATTTACAGCTTCGACTTGACCATTAGCTTGAGGATAATAAGACGAAGATTGATCTTGACGAAAACCTAGCATGGATGTTAATTCAGTCATCATATGATTCTGAAAGTGGGATCCATGATCTGTGACAATAGATAGGGGTACGCCGAACCGACATATTACCTGATTGAACAGGAAGAGAGTGGAAGTTTCACCATTGGCCTTAAAAGTGGGAATGGCTTCTGCCCATTTCGTAAAACAGTCAACTGCAACCACGATGTAGTTGTGTCCATTTTCCAAAGTGGGATTGCAGGTGATGAAGTAAATTCCCCATTTAGAAAAAGGACCAATGGAGATAACTAGATGAAGGGGGGAAGGATGAGTGCGCATTTTCTTTGTGAAAATTTGACATGGATGGCACTTTTGGACTACTGCAGTGCAGTATTTAAAAAAAGTGGGCCAATAGTAGCCTGCGTGCAAGATTTTTTGGGCAGTAGCTATGCCCAAAAGATGACCACTGCATGCCCCTATGTGGCATTCATTCAAAATGCGTTCTTCTTCATCAAAAGTGAGACAACGTTGGAGAATGGTATCAACGCCACGATGATATAGTGTATCGTTTAGCACGAGGTAGTGCTTTCCTTGGTGGTGAATACAACGACAGTCGTCGGACGTGAAAGTTGGGCAGAAGCGTTGGGTTTGTAGGTAGACCAAAATGTCTCCATACCATGGGTCTGAAGAATCAACCAAGTATATAGATTCATTAGGAAATGGATCATGAGCTACTTCTCTTGGGTCGATTCTGGGAAGGTTCGATAATAATTTGGCAACGACTAGGGATTTCTTTGCTTTGGCAGCTGTGAAAACCAAATCAAATTGTTGGAGGATTATGATCCATTTGGAATATTTTCCATCAATAATTTTTCTAGATAGGATGTGTCGCATGGGGTTCTCCAAAGCAATAACCGTAGTCTGTCGCAGCAATATATAGTGTCGGAGTCGGGTGATGGCGAAAACTATCGCCAGAGAAAGTTTCTCCACGTGTGAATAACATAGTTCAGGTCCAATTAGACCTTTGGAAAAATAGTATATCACATGTTCACTGTCGTCACTGTGAACTTGAACCAAAACCATTCCAAGTGAGGATGGCGAGGCTGCCAGGTAGAGGATAAATTCGCGTGATTAGTCGGGGGCACTAAGGAGTGGGGCTGAAACAAGTGCATGTTTTAAAGTGTCAAATGACCATTGAGCTTGGTCATCTCACAAGTATAGTGTTCCTTTCTTCAATAATCACATAAATCCTTTCATCATCTCGGCATAGTTAACGATGAATCGACGTAAAAAGTTTTCCTTCCCTTGCAAACGTTGGAGTTGAAGGATGGATTGTGGTGCCGACAATTCAACAATCACCTTAACCTTATTGGGATCAACCCTAATCCCATGCTTGGAGAAAATAAAACCTAAAAAATGCTCGAACTCAACCATAAATACACACTTATGAGGATTCAGACGTATATTGTAGAATCTACACCTAGCAAAAATTTCTTTCAGATGAGCGAGGTGATCAGGTTGTTTCTTGGAATGGGCCAGAAAGTCATCCAAGTAAACCTGTACAATATGTTGAATGTCGTGAAAAGCGTAGTCCATAGCCCATTGAAAAGTTGCTCCAGCATTCTTCAGATCAAATGGGAGTTTACGATATGCAAATGTGCCCCAAGGACAGATGAAGGCAGTTTTATGCTGGTCATATTTTTTAATTGCAATCTAGTTATAGCCCGAGAATCCATCCATGAAGGAAAAAGATTCGCATCTGGCACAATTGTCGAGAATCTGATCTATGAACGGTGTATGATAATTGTCTTTGGGACAAGCAGCGTTCAGATCGCGATAGTCAACACAAAATAGAATGGTACCTTGTTTTTTATCGAGGGGAACCAGATTGGAAACCCATTCTGTCAAAGGGACGGGATAGATGAAACCAACATTTAAATTTTTTTCTAATTCAATTTTGATGGCGGCTGCTTTCTGCAGGTGGAAAGGTCTGAGTTGCTGCCGAATTGGTTTGGCATTGTCATAAATCTTGATTTCATGCTCGACTATAGATGGATCTATGTCAAACATTTCATCATAAGACCAAGCAAACACATCGCGGAATTCCTTGAAAAGGGATGTGAAGCATTCAATTTCCTCAGGATTGCAATCGGCTCTAATCTGAATATTTTCCACGATACCCGTTTTGACCGAGATATCTATGAGCATTGTCTTAGAAATATTACACATGTTCCCTTCTGAATCGATAGTTTTAATAGTCATGTAAGTGGAGGGAACCATCTCATGTGGGTCAAAGGATGGGATTTCAGCTTTTATCACGTCCGAGTCAATCATCAAAAAGCGATGGTGAAACTCTCCCCAAGGTCATTCTTCTAGAGACATGATCTCTCGAATAGCTTCATCTGTAGGCAAGACTTCATTGAGGAGATCCTTAGAGAGAACTTTGATGGGTGGGAGGTTTGTACCTTTGGTTGAAACCGTAGCAGTGGAGGGTTCAGATGTGATTTGGATGGCTTGGTAAGCCAACTTGGCCGGTGAGAGCGACATCTGATCTCCATAGGAATCAATGTCTGAAGGTGTCGGAATGATCCATGGGTCGATAGAGCCATCCAAAGTGGTGGATATCATTGCAACCATGTTTGGGATTGGTGGCAACGGGAGAGGAAAAAAACCTAGTAGGGAATATTTCTTCAGAAGACCGGTACCGATGCTGACATAAGAGTCAGGAAAGCCTCCTATTAGGGGTACAGTGCTACTTGGTAACGTGGTATAATCAGGGGTGCAGAAGGATAACTGATCCACTGTGACTATTTTCCCATCCAATGGAAATAGGATGAGTCGGAAGACCGAAGAAACAATGGTGGTCATGGCATAAGACCAACTATGACGAAGTAATAGATTATAATCGAGATGACGCTCTACAACTTCAACATCCATGGTTACCATTTTCCCACTCAAAGTAATGGGAAAGCTAGCAATGTATCCTTTTGGGAGGAATGTGTGGCCATCGAAAGCTTTGAGGGAATTTGACAGCGGTGTTAAGGTAGGAGAACCTAAATTGAGCCAGCAAGCTTGTGACATAACGTAGGTCGAAGCACCTTTGTCTATGACAGTGCGATGGATTGGTCTCCCTTTCGACACAACCTACACCTGGAATGCGAGTTGGTGTGAGAGGCGAGGTTTAGATTTTTCCATATCAAAGATAGCTAGCATGGAATCCTGGGGGTCTATTCCACCAATGGCCGAAAGCAAGGATTTCCTTTGTGCTGTACAGGTTTGTAATACTTCGAGAGTAGACATAGCTGATGCTGCCTACACCAAATCTTCTACAATGTTGTAGTTTTGGGCTGCACGTGCAAAGGTGTTATAAGTCATGCGTCGAAATGTCCCTTTGGGGGGATGAATCATGGGGTCAACAGTAGGCCGTTCGATATGAAAATCGTTGGGTGGCCGTGGATTTGAACTAGTACCAGGTTCTTGAGCATCTATGGTAGGATTTCCATAAATCTTGGCTCGTGTTTGAAGTTCAACACTCTCAGTGCCATAAATGGCGGATGATCCTTCACCGGAAGGATGTGAACCACCATTTCCCCATTGCTAGGGTTGTGGAGGATTGTCAACCATGTGTTGATGTTGCTGCTGTTGATTAGGGAAAGGATTATGAAGAATGGCAGGTGTTCGCACAGAATCCTTATTTGAAATAAAATCGGTGCATTCCTGTAGCTGAGGACATTTGTATGTCAAGTGGTCCTCCACACAAATATTGCAAGGAAATTTCATGGGTTTATCCTTCCCTTTCTCATTTTTTGGCAGCATTTTTCTGATTAGGGTTATTCTGATTGTCTGACTGCTCTTCGGAAGAAGATGTATTTTTCTTGTTCTTCTTATTTTTTCCACTAGGTTTTTGTGAAGTTTGCACAGAATTTACCTCAGTGGCAGGAAGAGTAGTCATTTGGTGAGGGGCGGTGGTAGCCAAAGATGGCTGGGAGGCTTGGCCCCGAGACTGTTTTGTGGCTACACCAGAGATTGTGCCAACAAGACCGTCGGCATGAGCTCTGATTTTCTGAGTAGCCAAAGGATTTGGGTTACCAAGGGCATTGGGGAGAAAATCATATAGCGTGCCAGATTGTGAATAAATTAAATCCAAATTTTGGGCACGACGAATGCATTGATATTCTGTAACCATACTGGAAAGGCCAATGTGTTTAGAGAGGTGGGGTAAGAGAGACTTACAAAACCAATTAGCTAAGAGATGGTCTGGGATTGGCGCTTTGACTAGCCTCCTCCTACGTCTCCATTCATGAATGTGATCGGAGATATGTATGGCGGTGTCTTGATGCAGCGAGGTTAAAAATTCCATTCCCGTTTCAAATCTGATTGGTAATTGGAAGTTCTTTAGAAACTCCATCGCTAAAGCGCCAAAAGTGTTGACGACAACGCGTGGAAATTCAATATACCACTTGGCAGCATTAATAGTAAGGGTGCGGGGAAACAGTCGAAGCCGGACACTATCATCCACCATGGAATTGGATATAGACCATAGATGAAAGGTAGTGATGTGTGTAGCTGGGTCGTCCCTTTGTTTCCCATCGAACTTTGGGATGTCAAAAGGAATCTTGTGCGGTACTGGAGGCTAGAGCGGGTTGTGATTGATGGGATCATTAGTCAGTTTATGGATATCATGGATTTCCATAGCTGCCAAAAATGGCAATTGTGTATTTTCCCCCGAATCTAACCAAGGAAGTATGGGCTGACTATTTAGACCATAGGGTCCACCCATCAATGTGTGACTAGGAGGATAAGTAGGAATTTGATAAAAAATTCCTATAGGTGGAGGGGTAGGGACATATGGTTGTTGTTCATAGGGCATATTGTATTGCATGGCGAATAGTTGGTTCCCCTTGTATAAAAGTGCCCTCCCATTCCAAATGGAGGTTGGGGTGGGTTAGTCCATATGGATGAAATAGATTTTCCTGGAGGCATGCTACTACTTGCATAGTTCGGCAACGGCATAGACCCTACACCTATATTTGAACCACTTAAGGGAATAGTATTAACAATAGGTTGTCCCATGTGTACTAAGGATTTCAGGGGAAGTGAAATGTTCCCTGTTACCTGCGTGCTGGTGACACTTCCCCCTGGTATAGTGGCCAAGGGGTTTGAACTCAACAAAGGGTTCCAACCGAAAGGGTTGCTAAAACGAACCAAATTAGTCACACTCGTGGGAGGAGCAACCATGGGTCCCAACGTGGTCATGGTAGGAGTAGTTCCTGAAGGATTCGGTGAGCTACTGGCAGTTGTGATGACCATAGGGTTGGGATTAGGTATATGTTGACTACTGGGGTTACCTAGTGATGGCATAGAACTGACAACCGATGGGGAGGATGGTGGCGAACCTGGGATGGTTGCCATTGGCACCGACCCTGTGGATGTCAGTGGTGAAATGGATGTTTCTGTAGCTGAAGAGATATCTTGGCATGGTGGAATATGAACTATCACAGGCCCCAACGGATCAGTGAGTGGAGGATTGTAATGAGGTACAACCCCTTCCGTGAAAGGGTCCTCCGGAAATTTCGTATGATACGAGGCTATGTGTAAATCAGTGTTTGTCAGTAGAGACTGCTCTTCCGTAGAATGCACGGGTTCACCAAGGTTCAGTTGTTCCTCAAGAGGCAGATGAGGTAGACCTTGCTATTGTTGAGACAGACGGCGTGGGTCGGAGGACGCCACGGTGACCTACTTATTTTTAACAACTTTTAATAAATTGTGATGTATTATAAAGTCTAAATGACACCACACACCTAAAAAATAAAAAAGGACTCTCTAAAATTAATCAGCAAGCAGCTAGAAAAGGGTGCCCTATCTGAGTACTACCGTTTGCTGGTGATGAAATCCAGTATCACAATAGTATACAAAGAGGGTTGGTCGAAAGTACAGTTACAGTCACTCTAGAGCTTCGCCCAAACCTCAAACAATAGGTGTAAGCACTCTTGTGAAGACGAGTAACCTCCTAAAGACCAAATATAGAGTGGGTCCATCTATTTCAGGTATCAGGACAGCTCGTCCCAGTCACCTTGTGTAAGTCCCTAAAAAGTATGGCCACTAAAGATACCTGAAATCACAGACATCATCAGGGGGTCCACGGTCAAGGACAACATGCTATATGGGTAGAATACCTAGATCCCGGATCTAGTTTCGACATCCCCGAAGGGAACCCCAATATATAACACACCCACCAGATGCAGTCAAAGGCGGGCTACCTTCTTGTGCACCCAAGTGTTGTCTCGCGCTGAGCTCCGATAAAGGAGCGGTCCTGATAATATGAGTGCAGTAGGATTTCGCTCGTCAATGACTCTCTAGTTTCAAGTTTTGAGATCTTGGGTGATTTTCTCACTTTTCCTAACCCAAGATCCCAGCCTGAACTACTGTTAATGTGAGCTCAAAAATAGTAATGTGATTGATTTTATTATCTCTTGATTCTTAGTGTACTTGATTATTAGTCTTGTGGAGGGGGAGTGGACGTATGAAATGTAATGAGACTCTGACTCAAGAAACCATGCAAAATATGCTCTAAATATTCAATTCGATGAAGAGTATTTCTACAAGGAGAGATTTCTTTTCAACATCCATGCACTGACATTCAAATAGCACAGTTCAACTTTAAAGATTCAGACTTCTATCTACCTCTTCTTAACAGTCTATGAACTGAAATTTTCAGAATTAACTCAGATAGATGCAGAAAAAATAAAAAATAAAAATTTCTTCTCTAAAAAGTAAATGCTTTCGACACTAACTTTTCAAACAAGAGCAAACAAACAGAAATGCCAGCTTAGTAAACAAGCACAGGGATTCAGTCAAGGAAAGATATTGATGGCCAAAAAACTCTGCAACCAAAACATAATCACAGCAGTGAACAACAAATTTTGGCTGAGTAACGCACTATCTCTAAGTAAAGATAGCGTTAATCCAAATACTAATGCACTGCATTTAAGCAAATCCAGCGTTATAACGCACTGGAAAACCCACAGAGGTAGCTTTAGCTAGGGAAAATTTCTTCAGATGGTCGAATAGAAACAGGATTGAACTCTGCGAGGTTTTAAAATGTTTACTGGGCATAATACTCGTCGGAAGGGTCTATGAACAGAGGAAAGAAGAGAGGAGGAAAGAAATAGTCCAGAAAATATGGGGAAACTCCCCAACGGAGTCGCCAATTCTGCTATAGGGTAAAATGCTTGGGTTGTTGGTTATCGAATATCCTTCTCAAGGCTTTCCGGTGCCTGAGGCAGACAGTAAGATTAGCTATATAGTTCACAAAGATGGCACATACATATTCATATTAACTTAAAACAACTTGATAGAACGAGATATAAGATTACCTCTTTAATGATCTTGGATTCCCTTGGAGAGCACTAGGCAGCGAAGCAAGATTTCTCCTTCACCAGCTCCAAATCTTGGCCCCGCAATCAATTAAAGCACCCGTGTAATCTCTACCATAACATATATTTCCTATCAATTAAGTCAATATATAATGAACACTTAAACTATGCACATCTAAGCCATTCATCTCATGCTATATAAGTGATTAAATAATAATGAAAATATCAACGCATAGAATGGACAAAACAGATACAGTTCTATTGATTTATAAAAAAGGAGGATTACAACCGTCGGTTGTACCAAGCCCTCCTCAGCCTTCCAATATCTCTATCTCTCAAAGTGGTGATGTCTTGATCAACAAGTTCTCAATGAACCTCTTTGACCTTTGAACTTCACACTACAACAATGATCTCTACTTCACAAGTATGCAAAAACTTTGGCAATCCTTCGACCTTGAACCAAGAGCCTTCAACTCCATTTTATAGGAGATGGAGAGAGAAATCATTGACCTTCTCTTTCCACCAGTTCTGAATAGAAAAAACCAAGATGTTTTCTCAACCTCCATGTTTTTTCCTTCTTTTAGAGTTCATTTGTTTATGGCAAGGCCCAATAAGAGTTGGTGCTTTGTAGTTTCCTTTTTGTACTAACTCTCTTTTGAGAAAAAGTTGGAGATTCAAATCATTCTACACGGGTTTTTCCCGTTTCAAACTTAAAACACGGGTAACGCTACCCTCTAGTGTAAACAGAGTATTTCCCTAGTGACTAACACGGCCCATTCACTGATCAGCTGCATTATAATGCTCTTGTGTTGTTATAGTGAGGCGTTACCTTGGTAGAAATAGGTTTAGTTTTGGTCTTTGTATTCCTTCCATATTTATCTTCTCCTCTGAGCTGATGAGGAGGTATTTTTGACCTGTAACACTCAGTTTTTCCATCTGTTTGTGGATGCAAAACGGTACTATTTTTCAACTTTGTGTCCATCATATTCCGTATATTTGACCAAAAAATCCCGATGAACCTCGAATCCCTATCACTAACAATAGAAGTTGGCAATAAAAAATGAACCCAAACATGTTGAAAATAAAGTTTAGCAATTTGTTTAGCAGTATTGGTTTTCTTACATGGCTTAAGTATACATATTTTACTGAATCTATCCACAACTGCATAAAGATAATCATGCTGCTTTCTTGACATAGGTAGAAATCCAACAAAGTCCATGGAGACACTATCCCATGGCCTTGATAGTACCAGAAGTGGCATGTACAATGCAAGCTTACTATTACTAGGCTTACCTGTTGCACACATAGAACAACCTCTTATAAAACATGACAGACTATCTACCATGCAAGGCCAATAGCAATACCTATGTAGATGAGCCACTATTTTTCTTACCCCAAAGTGTCCAACAATAAGAGATGAATGAGCTTCTCTCATGACACTTAGCCTCTCTCCTTGTGGTATATACAACTTTCCCAAATGAAACAACAAATTGTTATTCATGTGATAACCTTTTTCTTCAACTTGATTCCCTTCACTAAAACTAGCATACACACCTTGAAAATCAATGTTGTGTGCATATTGTTCTATGTAACTCTCATGTACAATAGAATCATTTTTTAGTAAAGTAGATGCACTAATGATTGGTCTTGAAACTATATTAGCAACTTTATTGAAAACACCTTTCTTGTACCTTATAACCAAGTGAAACTGTTGATGAAATCCCATCCACTTGAAATTTCTTGACTGTTGCAATTTTTTTTGCGACTGCAAGTACTATAATGGTTGGTGATAGGTATGCACAATCGTCTCTTTACCCATCAAGTAGTGTTTCCACTTATTGAAAATTTGTACCAACACATATATTTCTTCATCATATGTAGGATAATTTTTCACAACACCATTAAATGTTTTAGAATTAAAAGTGATAGGCTTACCATGTTGCAAAAGAACTGTGCCGATGGCATAATCACTAGCATTAATTTGAATCTCGTATGGTTGTCTCAAATTTGGTAATGCAAGGACTAGAGCTGAACTGATCTTGTCTTTCAAATCTTTGAAAGCTTGTTGTTGTTTTCCTCCCCATTGGTAGTCTTTCTTCACACTTGTCACCGCATGCATAGGAGCTACAATGGATGAAAAGTTAGCAATAAACTTTCTCCAATATTGAGCTGCACCTAAGAAACTTCTTACCTCGGTTATTTTTTTGGGTGTGGGCCAATTCACAATGGCTTCCACTTTAGAAGGATCAATTCTCAACTCTCCACCTCCTACAATATGTCCCAAATGGACCAAATAAGTCTTTCCAAACTCACACTTTGACATCTTAAGCAACGATTTGTCTTTCTTCAAAATATCAAGCACTCTATTCACATGAAATACATGATCTTCTCTTGTTTCGCTGAAAATTAATATTTCATCTAAGTACACAATCAAAAAGTCATCAAGGAATGGACACAAAAAACTATCCATCACACACATGAAATTTTTCAGTGCATTACACAAACCAAATGACATAACTAGCCACTCAAAGGCTCGTTGTTTGGTTTTGAATGCAGTTTTCCATATATCACTTTCTGCAATTCTAACTTGATGATATTCACTTCGTAAATCTAACTTAGTGAAAAGTTTTTCTTCTTTCAGATGATCAAGCAAATCATCTATTCTAGGGAGTGGGTAACAATTCTTTACCATAATTTTGTTCAAAGCTTGAAAATCTACACACATGCACCAAGTCCCATCTTTATTTGGTATCAAGACTATGGGTGAACCACATGGCGAGGTGCTCGGACTTATGATTCCTTTGTCCAACATCTCTTTGATTTGCTATAATATTCCCAAATGGGAAAAGAAGGAATATAATGCAAAAAACTTGAAATATGCGGAAATATCAAT
Source organism: Pinus albicaulis (assembly GCA_034641835.2). Taxonomy (NCBI): domain Eukaryota; kingdom Viridiplantae; phylum Streptophyta; class Pinopsida; order Pinales; family Pinaceae; genus Pinus; species Pinus albicaulis. The sequence continues at coordinate 63,071 of JAXQQM020090823.1, forward strand.
AGATCAAAGAATGAGACAATAGTATATGATTCCTTTATGATTATAACAAAAAAATAGGTACAATATCTTAAGGAAAATATCACTCAAGTTTGGCCAACAAGCCTCCCATGAAAGCATACACCTAGATCTAAAATGATGTTAATACATGAAATACAGGAATGCAGAAAAATTGCACTATATATGAGAGAATATTAGCTGAAAGATAAGAAAATGTATTGCTACTGATATAATGCTCCAAAAATGCTAATACTAGAGATCAATGCTCTAAAACAGATTTCCAAGACAACCCGATACAGGTTTTCGGAAATGCACACTACACAAAATATAGCAAATTTGGCCCTAGGGATGAATAACCTCTTCAACTAAATCACTGATGGGAGATGGTTGATCCTCCTTCAACAGATATCCTAAATGAATGGCTAATCCCCACACAAGAAACCCAAACACTCCAAATAGCGCAACAAACCCACCCCTGGAGCTGCTTTCTAAAATAACGCAGTCCTTGAGGGAAACTACATTGTAGTTGATGACTTCTACTTTGGCCTCCTGCCAACATATGAAATGAAGCCCTGAGAACTCCCTCACAAGCTTCTGAATGAAAGGATGAACCCTCCAATGGAAAAATAGCTCAGAAATTGGAGTTCTCTCTCCTCCACATCTACACCCCTGCAACACAAATCTAAGCAAAATTGTGTTGTATATGAGACTAAATATTTATCCTAATGCTTGATTTTGGAATGACAGTGAAACACTCTTCCTAGAGGCTTCTCAAGGAAAGAGGTGGTATTCCCGCTCGGGAACACCCTATGCTAAAAATCACTTCAATCTTCGCTAAACAGCTGAAGAAAGCTATATGTATAAACAGACTATATATTCAGAAATATCAAATACATAAAACATGAATAAGTATGGTTGCCATCCTCTTCCTTATATAAGTGGTGAGCTTCCTCACCCTTGGCCCCACTCATTAAAGGCACTACCTCCATGCATGGAGTCTCCACCCAAAACTACATTGTCCCATAATGAATGCCACTCCTCCATGACAACATTGATGATTTCATCAAATTTGACCTATTCTATGTGCTCCAACCCCTGTTCACACCCTTGGGTGCTTTATTAAGATGAAAAGATGATCCAATTTCACATGAGATGTGGTTTTATTCTTCATAAAGAGATTTATGGGTATCCCTACCCACTTATTCACCTATCTAAGTGACAAAACATAAATTTAATATTCCAATAAATTTTGGAATATTACAGTCCTCCCCTCTGAAATTTTGCTTGTCCTCAAGCAATTTCAAGGATACTGCAAAATCTCTAATGGATATGTCTCCCCCCAAGAATAAAAATTAGCCTTTAGTAGATGAACCAAATAGCTCTCATCATGAAGAAGTGGGAGATATATGGAAAGATTTATATGCTTTCCATTGGCCTCCTTAAGGCATGAGAGATGGTAAATGTTGTGTGTCTCAATCCCAATGTGAAACTCTAATCTCCATGTTATCATCCAAACAAGGTGAGCCATCCTTGGTAGGTCATAGAAACAATCACTAATCCCCTGCTTTTGCAATGTATAGGGGTTGTATGGCTGAAAATGAGAGATGAAGTTATTCAACTCACATTGTCTCTCTCTCCATTTATGATAAATATGGAGTTGTTGATCTTGGGCTTCAATAATATAATACTCGGGAAGCCAAAAGGTACTTGGAATCTCATGATCCCACTCTTTGGTTATAGGAACATCTTTTTCGCAATCCATCCCACATATAGTGAATACAATTTCATCACCATAAGTGATCCAAAAGAAAAATGGACTATGTGTCATATAACATGCTAGATGGTGACAATAATCCATCAAGTGAGACCAGCATTGTTCTACCTCTAGCTGTCTCAAAACATCTTATGATAAGTGGCCATAGAACCAATTTCTTGCTACCATAAGCTTCTCAAAAGCTTGAAAATAGTGAAGGACATTAGGTGCTAATTGAATATGAGCCAAGAAAACCATGTCTTGCCCAAATTCCTCTATAAAGTGGTCATACCCATCACTGAATGTCATCCCACAAGGACCATGAAATCCAAGGAGAGGCTTCCTCTCTTGTGGAGCCATGTGCTGCAAAGGTATGGTAAAGGAATGTACATACATTTTTAGTTGATCAATAAGCATTAAAACACAATCTTTACCATGTATTTTAGACAAGTTGGTGAAGAGGTCTATGGATGAACCTTCCCATCTCTTCATCAAAAGGGGGAGTGATTGAAACAACCTTGTAAGGTGATTTCTTTCCTCCTCATACATCAAGCAATCTACATATCTCTTGATATGTTGGTGCACATCTTCTTTGAGATCCTCCCAATAGAATCCCTCCATAATGGTGTGATAGGACTCAATGGAATCCTCGTGCTCTGAAAATTGTTCCTGATATGCTGCATGTAGAATCCCCTCCTTGTGCTTGGAGTCTCTAGTCATGTAAATCTGATAGGTAAAATAAATGAATCCATTAACCACTCTATACCTCCAATCTCTCACTTGCCCATCAAGAACCTTACATGTGAAGAGGTTCTTGGAATATTCCACTAATAGTTGGGACTCCCAATATGGATCTATGCTTCCCAACAACGACAACGCTGTGGAAATCTGAAATGAAGCACATGTCTCATCATATCTCTCCTCTTTGACCTGCCTAATCTAATTTCCAATATTTGGGAATTAGCTTACTTGCACCTATAGATGAAGTGACTAAAGAAACAGATCAGATTAAGACAAAGTCTGCAATTAAGTACAAATTTCTCTGTTCAAACTGGTATAAGGATACCATACATTATCTCTGTTTCTTTTCTTGTCCTCCTTCAATAAACATAGCTAAGTACAGAGCTCGGAAACTTAAATCTCAACCTTATGTAATAATTGAAGCTAATCTATATTGGAAAGATCCTGCTGGTGTATTGTTGTTATGTTTGACAGAAGAGGAAACCATGGAGGTGATTAAATAATATCATGAATGCTTGTGTGGAGGTTATTACAGCTGGAAAGTAACTGCTCATAATATTCTTAAATCAGGTTTTTATTGGCCCTATTTATTTTTTGATGTATACATAACTGTTGGAAGTTTCCAAAAATGCCAATTGTTTTCAAAAAAGAAAAGGTTAACTCCTTTACCTCTTCTTCCTGTGTTTATTGAAGAACCTTTCAGACAATGGGGATTGGATTTCATTGGAGATATTAATCCACCATCAAGTGGGCAGTTTAACTGGATTCTAACTACTATTGATTATTTTGCAAAATGGATAGAGGAAATTCCTACTAGAAAGGAAAATGATTTGGTTGTGATGAAGTTTTTAGAAGAGAATATTTTCAGTAGATTTGGATGTCCAGTAAAGATTGTAATGGAAAATGCTCAAGTTTTAAACTCAGTCATATTCATAAATTTTTATCAGACTTATAATGTAATATTATCCCACTCTATAGCATATCATCCTCAAGGAAATGGATTAGCAGAATCATCTAATAAAACATTGGTGAAAATACTGATGAAAACAATCAATGAGAACCAAAAGGCTTGGGATTCAAAGCTAGTTTTTGCTTTATGGGTAGTGAGGATGACTACTAAAAGATCCACTGGTAAGTCTCCTTATGAATTGGTATATGGTGCTGAAGCTTTTTTTCCCACTCAGCTAGAAAGACCAGTAATTTCTTTTCTTCAGGACTCTAAAGAGGAATCTAATGCCTTGATCAAAAGACTAAACAAGGTGATAGAATTGAATGAAAGAAGAAATAAAGTCAGAGATAATTTGGTCACTTATCAGGAGAAAATGAAGTATATTTTTGACAGAAAGGCAAGAGAAATCATGTTTCAGACTGGATATTTGGCATTAAGATGGGATACCAGAAGGGAAGAGAAAGGGAAACATGGTATATTTGATCTTTTATGGTATGGTCCTTGCAAAATCTCTGAAGCCAGATCAAATAATACTTTCATGCTGGAAGATTTTGATGGAGAAGCAGTAGAAATACCTATAAATGGGCAGTATCTGAAACATTATTTCCAGCACTAAAGGCAATTAGTTCATTATTGTACATATTCAGTTTCCTCTCAATGTATATTTCTCATCAAGAAATTTTTGACTCCATGCCTGAAGTGAAGGCACTAATTTGTAGGTTCTTAGTGTTTCGTGGCAAAAAACACTATCCCCAGGTGGAGCCAGATGTTGTGGATTATATGCATATCCTTTTATTTTTTCAAGTATTCGAAAATATAAAAATAAGAAATTGTTGGAAAATATGTTAAAGTATCAAAATCTTATACTTTAGCATGAAAAAATATGTATGTTCGTCAAAATTTAAGTTAAAGTTTAAACATTTAAACTTTATAGTTGTGGGTTAGGTATTTAATGTTAAACATTGATTGGTTTGATTGGTGGAAAGCACTGATAATTAAAGTCCTTATCAAAAGGCCCAACCCGCGGGCACAACTAGCACACCGAATACCATGATGAGTGCCTCCAAAGTTGACCCGGTTGACTGTGGGGATAGCAAAGATGAATGGCTGAGATTGAGTGTGGGGTGCACCAGTCGATGTTTTCCTCCATACCCCTAGAGCCCCCACAGTGACGTAAGACACTCAGTTGGTCACAACTGTTTTCCAAGTGGAGCGGAGTTAATGGCTTGCTGGTGCATCTTGTTAGCATTAAATTTAAAACCTATGCCCCCTATTTAAAGAAATTTTTTAGCTATTTTTCAAATTACTTGTGATTCGTTGCACTACACCTTGTTTCAACTTTCTGCCAATGACAAATTTGACCACCCTATAAATTTTTCTCACGTAAATTTTCAACAATGGCTAAATGGTTGTCCTTATCAGGTTCAACTAGCCATATCTCTCTCATGGATACTGAGAGAGATATTTAAGATACCCTTTGTTTAATAATTCACGTCCCTTTCTACCAGCAATTTATCTTGAATGATAATGCTTCCCCTGTGTATTCTGCCATGGTCAAGTCTAGAGTTTTGTTTGCATGCATTCCAAAAACCCATATTTTCCCTGAATTTATCTATTGGTTGGTATCCATCATGTATCTAGGCAAGTGTTTTGTAATGAATTTCCAAGGAGAGAATGTTCTGCAGGTGTTTACCCTATTTATCCACCAAGCCCTTTTTTATCCTAAGTCAGAGTCATCCATCCAAATTTCTGATGATTCTTTGGTACAATATTATGATAGTCTTGCAGGAGAAAAATTCAATCAGTTCATGTTTTATTTGAAGCCTGACATGAAGCAGTTTCAGCTAGATTGCAAAGAGTTTTCTATGGGGGTTTTTGATGTTGAAACTCGTCCAATATTGAGTAATATTGAAAAAATTTGGGTAAAGATGATGATAATATAGTGGATAAATTGGTCCTAGGGATGTTTTCCATGATGATGAAGCCAGGAATGGTGCTGGATATTCCATCATATTTTCAGGATGCAGTCATTTCACAGCTGATGATCCTTTCGTTAACAGCTTCTTTTAAATTTCCTTCATTGATTGTATATTTTTTCTTATGTCAGAATGTGGAAGAATTCATGCATTTAGGTCTAAATATTATGGATGTAAATAAAAGAAGGAAATCAGTGATATTCTAGACAGATGTAGTTAGAAGTGAGAAAAATGAGGCTAGGTTGTTTGATTTTGCTAGCTATTATATGCCAACTGCATACAAAATATTGAATGGAAGTCCTCCTCCCTATTTCTTACCTAAAGGTCAGGAGTTTATGTATTTAGGAAACAATTTTAAATATGGAGATTGGTTTGTTTTTTAGGAATATTATGAAATAAGGCTATATGGAGCAAGTGTTGAGCCTTACATACTTCCAAATTTTGTACCAATGAGGCTTTTTTCTTTAGAGTTCATTAGACAGATTCTAAATGTTGATCAGGTTCATTTCGTGCCTATGAAGAAAGGACACATGTATAAATTACCCATGGTTGTAGGCCCTTTCATAGTAAATATGAGGCAGGCATTTGATGAACTAACAAAAATGTTAAATGACATGCATATGCTACTAGGAGAAAGTTGGGCTTATGACCCATATAGTGTTATTTCAAATAGAAGAATTGAGAATGGGTACTCTTCTTTCATTCATGAAAGTAGGCCAGAACAAGAGAAGATAGCATGTAAATATGTGATGAGTTTAGTAGATGCAAACATTCAAACTCCCATCATAGCAGAGAAAATAACTAAAAGAACCAAGGAAGTAGTTATTGATCTAAATGATGAGGAGCAGGGAGCAAAGAATAGAAAAAAACTTACTGAAGAGCCTACATCTAATGCACCTGATTTTTCTTTACATTTGGGAGAAGATGAAAATGCTCTTGCTCCACCCAGGAATCATGAAGCTTCTCATGAAAAAGTGCCCTTGTTCAAACAACTATTTTCACAAATTGAAGAAAGAAATCAGAGGATGAAGGCTAGCATGGAGGCCCAAGATGAACATCAAGTTACTGCTGAGAAAACGGGATTGTTAACTATAATGGATCTTAAGAAATATCAATTTAGAATTTCCCTCTCACATCCTACAGATATGTCAATTGGTTCTTCCAACAATTTCAACACTGTCAATGTGACTGTGGATGTAAATAAAATTCCACTGATGGATAGAATGAATTTTCATATGGAAATAGTTCAATTGATTGTAAACGACCTCACAAAGACTAATGCAATGGAAATAAAGGTAGATAATATGTTGGGAAAAGTAATTAAACAGTTGAAGTTAGAGAAGGCTAACTCAAGGGCCTTAACAGTTTAGAATGAGGAATTGAAGAAAATTATTATAAAAATTGGAGTAGACCCCAGTGATAAGACTGTTGTGCAGAAACCCATGCAACGTGTTGAGGTAGAAATATCCACATTAAGGAAGAAGTTAAAGTTACCTATTGGAGAACATTCAATGGCTATAGAAGTTTCAGAAGTAGAGAAGGAAAAGGAAAAGTTGTTGCAACAACTCATGCAGAAAGATGAATAACTCTCCAAAATAAAGCAGACTGCAATTTCATTTCAAAATCATATTGATATTCATAATTATAATTTTGTTTTTCCTACAGGTGATGAAGACCCTCAAGCACAAATTTTTCAATTAAATACTGATTTGCAGATGGCTGAAAGAGATAGAAAGAAGGCTCAAACAGATCTGGAGACTGCAACAAAGTTGATGAAAGTCATGGAAAATGAAACTGACAAGTGCAGAATGGATTTTCGAAATACTGAAGCTGATATTAAAAATCTCAATGAAAGACTGAAAGGAAATCTCTCACTAATACAAGCCAAAGATATCATTTGGACTGATATCATTTCAGAAATGAAATCTAATTGGTGCTCCGTGATGATAATTGAAAAAGAGAAGAGCCTTATTTTAGAATGTGAAGAACCAATCATGTCTGACAAGAAAAAAGGAATTAATAGATCCATTTGGGCCAGAATATTCATTGATTTTATTAATTCTAAGTCATATCAGGAATTAGAAGAGAATGACATGTAGGACAGAACATTGTATGCAATATAAATTAATAAAATTATTGTCAGAAATGATCTCAGAAAGGCTACGGAGAAGAATTTGATGGAAATTAAGGAAGCAGTAAGTGAGTTTGATAAGGCATTTGATAAAATTACAAGAGTAAGCTTTCCATCATGTTGGGGAGCTAAAGGAAATCTTCTGCTATGAAACTCTTATGAGAACTTATTAGTGTTGACAAAAATCAAAGTTGATAACAAGCATGAAAAGACTTAGGTGCTTAAAGGAGAGACAATGGTCAACTTATAGCAGAGACATTTTCAACTCTTGTGGATGGTAAAGACTCTTTTCACAGAAAGGCCTTCTTATGATCGAATTACTGCATTCAGATTGGAATATCACAATCTGACACATTCATCCAGAACGAAGGTAGAAATATGGAAAAACTGTAGAACTTGGACAATAGACCTGCCAAAATGATAAGAAGCAAAGAAAGACAAATCAGTTGACCAAGGAAAATAGGCCACATCATCAGCGATTCCTATAGATTAGGATATCTATTTTATGTTATTTTCTGAAGACAATGTAATTGTAACAAGACATTTTCAAGGCATGTAATAGACAACCTTCGAAGTCGTAAAGTATTTTTGGTAGTTAGGATTGGTTACAACAGTTCCAAACTGCTTTTTACTATATTTAATTTAATTTTCAATGGAAGGAAAGGTTCTAAGTTTTGGACCTTCAGACAATTATTTTTTGTACTCAGAGATTCAAATATTAATGAATGAGTAAGCAAGTTTGTAGCATTCTGTTTTGTTGAAATGTATTGACGTTGACATTATGTGTTTTCTATCTATGAATAAAACAAATTTATGAGCAGCATGTCTCTTTTTATTTCTGTATATAAGAGTTAAAAACCTTAATTGGCGCTCCTTTTTTTTAACTATTTCTCTCATATATTTCTTCTGGGGTTGGAAATGATATTTTCTATATAAAACAGCATATCAGTCTTGACTTCTTCTTTCATATTCTTCTAGTCACTTCATTCAACATTAACAGTGTTAGAAAATTATATATTATAGAGCAATGAAACACATAAAATATGCGGAAAATACAAGCACAAAAAACACATAAAACCAGAGAGACACAGATATATGTGGTTCACTCAGTTTGGGCTACGTCCACCCCGAACAGCCAGTCCTTCCTTTCTATTATCTAGAAAAATGGAGAGACAAAACCTACAGCAGATCCGTTGTAATATCCTCTGTTCTCTCTCACAGTCTCCCTATCTATTTCCCGCTCAGAGAATACACATGTAATACACAGCCAAAATACAATACCCTCATACAAAGAGAGGGGTTGCCTTCTAGGGAAAAAAACCCTAAAATAAACATAACTTCTACCGTCAGATCATCCACCTAATGAACGGCCTAGATTGGCTAGAAATTACTATACTTTTACAAGACAATTTTACATCTGTTTTTAGCTTTGGGGGTGCTGCCCCCCAAACCCCTGCTAGGGGGGGCTCCATAAATTTTCTATCATCCCCCCTGGACCCCCCATAGCAGCGATTAATTTACGAGTTGTGTTTCCGCACCATTTAAGGTACAGGGGTCCAATGCTAGGATACAAATTAAACAAGATAATCAGGCTCCACACCCAACAATCTCCCACTTGGAGACTGATTGTAGAAACTCCACCGCTGCTTCATTTGCTAGAAAATGACTCCTCTTTGGACCTGGCTATTTCTTATCTTCATCGTCATCCTTGAAGACCAATTGAAACTGAGCACGTTCTCAGTTTCTCCTTGGTTACAACTTTTGTTAGCATATCTGCAGGATTCTGGCTAGTGTGTATCTTTTCCAGCTTCAACTCTCCATATTCCAATACTGATTGTATGAAATGGTACTTGAGATGTATGTGTTTAGTCCTGGAATTAAATGCTGAGTTATTTTCAAGATGAATGGCACTTTCGCTATCACTGTATAGCATGCCCATATCATGCTTCTTACCCAATTCATCCATAAACCTTTGTAACCAAATAATTTCTTTATTAGCCTTTGTAGCAGCAACATACTCTGCTTCTGTTGTTGAAAGTGCAACAACACTTTGGATTTTTGAAACCTAACTGACATTTTTTCCACCTACAGTAAATACATATCCTGTAGTGATCCTCATGTTATCTCTGTCACTTTCCATATCTGCATCAACATATCCCTGTAGAGAAATGTTTGAACCACCAAATCATAATGCTTGATTTGTGGTACCTCTCAAATATCTGAGAATCCATTTTACTGCCATCCATTGTTCTTTTCTTGGATTGTTCATGTACCTTCTTACAACTCCCACTGCATGTGCAATATCAGGCCTTGTGCAAACCATTGAATACATTAAGCTTCCAACTGCTGATGCATATGGAACTTTAGACATATATTCCATTTCTTCGTGGGTCTTGAGGCACATCTCCTTACTAAGTTTGAAATGGCTAGAGAAAGGTGTAATAACTGGTTTTGCATTCTACATATTAAATATTTTCAACACCTTTTCTATGTACTCATTCTGAGACAGTGTTAATTTGTGATTTTTTCTATCTCTAGTTATCCTCATACCAAGGATTTGTTTTGCAGCTCCCAAATCCTTCATTGCAAATGAATTTGCCAATTTTATTTTGAGCACATTTATTTCCTGCATGTTAGACCCTACAACAAGCATGTCATCTACATACAATACCAATATAATATAGCTGCCATCATTTTTCCTTTTTAGATAAACACAATGATCAAAGTGACATCTAGTATAACCTTGTTCAGACATAAACTTGTCAAATTTTACATACCACTGCCTTAAAGCCTGTTCTAAGCCATACAAGCTCTTCTTTAACCTGCACACCAATTTTTCTTTCTCTTTGACCTCACATCCTTCTGGTTGCTGCATGTATATCTCTTCCTCCAAATATCCATGGAGAAATTTTGTCTTTACATATAACTGTTCAAGATTTAAATCTTCCGCTGCTACAAGACTTAAGATAGTTCTGATTGAAGTCATCTTAACAACAGGAGAAAATATTTCATAAAAATCAATACCTTTCTTCTGTGCAAACCCCTTCACGACAAGTCTAGCTTTGTACCTTTGTTTTCCTCAATCTTCTTCCTTCAGCCTGTAAACCCATTTATTCTGCAATGTAGTTTTACCTGCAGGCAACCTGACTAAGTCCCAAGTATGGTTATGCATTAAGGAGTCCATATCTTCTTCCATGGCTAGCGCCCACTTCTTCCTGATTTCAATCTGCATTGCTTCTTCATAACATTCGGGTTCACCAAAATCAGTCAGAAATAAATAATATAATGAAGGAGAGTATCGTTCAGGGGGTCTACTTATCTTGGTAGATCTTCTAACACCACTTTCAGGTGTTTGAGGTGCTTATTGCTGTTGTGGTGGTTGCTGCTGTTGTGGTTGTTGATTATTATTATTTTCAGGCACCTTTACTTTTTCAGTTATCTCATTAAGAACTGTGTATTCCTTTTTTTCCTTTTCCTGTTTCTTTTCCTGCAATTGATTCTTATACAAGAACTTTTCATTGAATATTACATCTCTGCTCCTAATGATTTTGTGATTTTCATAATCATATAAGCGATAAACAAAATCATTAACACCATATCCAATAAAGGTACATTTCTTTGATTTTGCCTCAAGCTTTGTTCTATTTTCTTTATTAATATGGACAAAGGCCTCACAACCAAAGGGCTTTAAAAAAGAGTAGTTTACCTTTTTACCTGTCCATGCTTCCTCTGGAATACCACCATCCAAGGAACTTGAAGGCCCTCTGTTTATTAGATAAACAGCAGTATCTACAACATTTGCCCAAAATTGTAAAGGCAATCCTGCATGCAATCTCATGCACCTTGCACGCTCCATGATTGTTCTGTTCATCCTTTCTGACACACCATTTTCTTGTGGTGTTCTTGGAACTGTCTTCTCTCTACAAATTCCATGCTCTGAAAAGTACCTATCAAACTCTTTGCTGTAATATTCACTTCCATTGTCTGATCTGAGACACTTCAACTTCTTTCTTGTCTCAATCTCAACCAAGGATTTCCATTTCTTGAAAGTATCAAATACATCAGATTTATTCTGAATACAATAAATCCAGTTTTTTCTAGTTGCATCATCAATAAAAGTAACATAATAATGAGAGCCACCGAGAGATGATACCTGAGAAGGTCCCCATACATCTGTATGCACAAGCTCTAATTTTTCGCTCTTCTTTTCTTTCCCAACTCTGAGAAATATGACTCTCTTCTGTTTTCCATAAATGAAATTCTCACAGAAATCCAAATCAACATTCTTCAAACCTAGCAAAAAATTTCTTGAGTGAAGAATCTTCATCCCCTTCTCACTAATGTGTCCAAGCCTATGATGCCATAATGCTGCATCTTCTCCTTTGGAATTTAAAGCATTAACAGAGTTAGAAATACCATTGCATAAATACAATGTACCAACATTTTCGCCTTTTGCTATTACCAGGGCTCCTTTGGTGACCTTCCCAGCTTTATCTGTGAAAGTTGTCACACAACCTTCACCGCCTAACTGCCCTGTTGAAATCAGATTTTTCTTTAGATCTGGAACATGCCTTACCTCCTTTAATATCCATTGGTTTCCATTCTACTATTTTACAAGAACCTTACCCATTCCAACAATTTTACAGGGTTTATCATCACCCAAATGAACTTGTCCAAAATCTCCTTGAACATAGTCAGGAAAATATTTCTTATCAGGTGTGGCATGGAATGAAGCCCTTGAATCTACAACCCAAGAATCAATAACATTTTTGAAAGAAAGAATCAAAGAATCTTGTAACACATCACCTGTCACATTTGCTTCATGATTGTTTTCTTGTTGTGTGTCTCCTTGTTTTCCCTTCCGAGATCTACAGTCTTTCTTTAGGTGTCCTTTCTTTCTGCATTTCTAGCACACTATCCCCGATCTGGACTTGGATCTGCCTTTCCTTGATTTACTGCGATATCCCGATCTCTTTCCTCTTTCCATTCTTCTTTCCCTTGACTCTGCACTCAAAGCATTACCCGATGGCTCACCGGAGCTTTTCCATCGCATTTCCTTGCTAAGGATAGCACCGACAACATCATCAAAATTTAAAGTACTAGATCTAGAGACGGAGTTACTAATGGCCATTACTAAACAATTCCAACTCTCTGGCAATGAGCACAAGAATAACAGAGCTCTAACTTCATCATCAAATTTTACCCCTACAGAACTTAACTGACTGTTAACTGTATTAAAATCATTTAAATGGTCTACAACAGATCCACCTTCTGACATCTTCATATTAAATAGTCGTTTCATAAGAAACACCTTGTTTGAGGCCGAGGGTTTTTCATATAGTTTCTCCAATGTCTGCATCAAACCCTCTGTTGTTGTTTCCTTCAAAATATTGAAGGCGACTGATGTCGCAAGGCACAACCGTACTGTTCCGAGTGCCTTTCTATTGAGAATTTTCCATTACGCGTCTGTCATGGCCGCCGGTTTCTTTGTTTTTCTGCTCAATGGTAGGTACAGATCTTTCTGATACAGATAATCTTCCATCTGCATCTTCCACAGCGAGAAGTTTTGGCCATTAAATTTCTCGACCCCAAACTTACCATCTTCTGCCATTGCTCCCACTCGAACTAGGAACCCTTCTTTCCTGTGAGTTTATCAGCCAAATAAACCTTCGACTCTGATACTAGTTGATAGAAAATTATATATTACAGAGCAATGCAACACATAAAATATGCAGAAAATACAAGCACACAAAACACATAAAACCAGAGAAACACAGATATACGTGGTTCACCCAGTTTGGGCTACGTCCACCCCAAATAGCTAATCCTTCCTTTCTATTATCCAACAAAATGAAGAGACAAAACCTACAGTAGATCCGTTGTAATATCCTCTGTTCTCTCTCGCGGTCTCCCTATCTATTTCCCACTCAGAGAATACACGTGTAATACACAGCTGCAATACAATACCCTCATACAAAGAGAGGGGTTTCCTTCTAGGGCAAAAAATCCTAAACTAAACATAACTTCTACCGTTAGATCATCCGCCTAATGAATGGCCCAGATTGACTAGAAATTACTATACTTTTACAAGGCAATTTTACATCCGTTTTTAGCTTCGGGGGCGCTGCCCCCCAAAGCCCCCACAAGGGGGGTTCTCCATAAAGTCACTACCGCCCCCCTAGACCCCCCATGACAACGATTAATTTACAGGCGGCGTTTCCACCCCATTTAAGGTACAGGGGTCCAATGCTATGATACAAAGCAAACAAGATAATCAGGCTCCACACCCAACAAACAGATCATAGCATTGTGAATCATTCATCATATTTGAAATTTAAGGGTTTAATCATAAATACTTGAGAGTTAATAAAATAGAGACATATATATTCGTGACATAATCATATAAATGTCTTAAGCACTGATTCCTTATCACAACTAAGGGATTGTCTCTAAAGGTACAACATTAATTGCCGCCATTTCCGGGGAACGAAGATTCGAAGTTTTCCCTGGGTTTTGTTCATATTTCCTCTGGTTGTTCAGAGAGGAGGAAATACTAAGCTGTGATTTATTTTAAATAATTCTGGCTCCTAAGAGGCCTCACACAAGGTCAGATACCTTTCAGCAAAAAGTCCCCATTCTTTCAGATCCAGAAAATTTGGTTTCAAAGAAGGGCCAGAAAAAAAAAAAAAAAAAAAAAAAAAAAAAAAAATAAAAAAAAAATAAAATAAAATAAAATAAAATAAAATAAAATATATATATATATATATATATATATATATATATATATTTTACACCTGATGCCACATTTCTTGCACCAAGCAACAGTTCTCATATCTTGCCATCCAAGGATATTTCCCGGAAACTTATTTTCTCGGAAAAGGAATCCTTACCCTCACCCATTCATTCCCAAGAACCAACATTATAAGAACTATCTTGAGAGTCTGTATCATTTCCATTCATAGATTCTCAACCTAATTCAGTTTCCAGTTCTTCTGCTATTATTCGTATACCCCTTCCCATATCATTTGTTCCACCCCTTTTATCCCCACCTACAACTGGTAATCATTTTACCCCCACTCAAGGATCAGTCAATCAGGGCATAAACATGGCAGCCCCTACTTTCTTGATGAATAGATATGCACCATTAAATTTACCCCAACCAATGACTGCAATGCCTCAGGAGTACCTTAAGTTGCTTCCTATATTTACTGGTGAAGATGAAATAACTGTAGAACAACACTTGCCTTTGTTTTGCAATTTTGCTGAAAACTTTAATTTAGAGCATATTGATGTTGTAATGAGAATTTTTGTGGAGTCTCTAAGTGGAGAGGCAAGAAAATGGTTCAATCAATGATTGGGATGAATTAGAAAGACAATTAAGCTAGATATGGGGTGCAAAAAGAGACCATGGTTATTCTTTAACAAAGTTTAATGCTATAAGGAAAAAATCAAATAAAAGTATGAGTGATTTTATCAAATGATTTAACAAGTTGTACAATAGTTTTCCTGTGGAAATGAAACCTCCTCCTATTGGAGCAAGGGTTGTTTTTGCTGGGGCATTTGTATTAGATTTTAGTTTTAACTTGAGAGAAAGAAGAGCTTCCACTCTTGAACAGAGTCCAACCGATGCCTTAGAGATTGAGGCAAACACGGCTGCTGCTGGAAAGGTTCAAGACAAAGGAAAAGCTAAAGAAGGAGATTCATCACAAGATCAAAGGATAGATGACATGACTAAGGTCATTCAAACAATTTCAAAAAAATTAGTAAAGATGGAGTTAGATAACAAGAAACCTGCACAACAAAACAGAGGGGTTTTCAATCCCCAATTCAGAAAATAGCCCCTACAGATTCTACAAAGAGAAAGAAAAGATCAAGATCAATTCCAAGCACCTTTATATATAGAGGTAGCACCATTACATTCTGTTGATAATGATTAGAAAGAAGATGAAGATCAAATTTCTATTGTGTATATGGAAGATGGTGAGAAAAAAGAAGAGATTGAGAAAGAATATGCAGAGGAATGTAAATAAGTTGATGTCTCATTCGATCAGGAAGAAATGGATGATAATTGCAAAACATTTACTGATTTTATGAAAGAAGAATTGCATAAAAAATATGATTTGAGGTGAAAAAAGAGGTTGAGAACTCAGAATGATGAAGAAGAGGAATTAGTACCTACTCCAATGGTGACTCCACCACAGAAGAATCAAATTAAAAATTTAGATAAAGGGAAGCAACCCATGAATCAAGAAAAAGAGAAAGAGAAGTAGCAAGCTGAGGCTTCTCAAGTAAAATCTAAGGATCCTAATATTTTGGAGAAAATTTTTATTGTTCCTGATCAACATGCAAATTCAAATAAAAACCAAGAAGAACATAAAAAGTTAACAAAACAAAATCAAACTTTCAGTTTGTCTGAAGAATTAGAAAATGTAAATATTCAAGTACCACTTCTTGAGTTGGTTAAAAAACCTAGTTATAAGAAAGAAATTGCAGAGTTTATTAATTTATCTCGGTCTGATGAGGTGGGTGATATAGTGAATCTGAAAGAAGAGAAACTAGTGGTTACTTTTGGACCTCATGTTGAAGAATTATATTCTTCTGTTCCACCTTTTTATATATTAGTTCTATTGCATGATTTTATTTTACATAATTGTATGCTAGATTCTGGTGTGTTAGCCACCTATAAATTTTGATATACCTAATGGTGGCTAAATTTGTTTTTAAGCCTTCAAGAGATGTGTCTCCTTTGAAAATCCATCATCTTTGAAGTATTATGATGATTATTTATCCTCTGAATTAATATTCACTACCGTTTCACTCTAAGCCCTCAAACGCCTACTCATTACCAAGAGAAAAATGCTTATAATGCTTCACTTCCCACCATCTACCCCTTCATTTCACTCCCACAAAATCCCCATTTTTCATCCTTGTTTCCTTCAAAAAACCCCAAAAATCCCCTCCATTTCACCTCTAAATCACCTTAACCCTCTTCTAAACCTTATATCATCCTTTTATTTGGTTTAAAAATCCTTTTCTAAGCCTACCGAAACCCTCATATGGCCTTAAAAACACTTTATTTTGGCCGAAAAACAGTCTTCCACTCTATAAAGGTATTAAGCCTCTGAGGGCTTAAGTCACCCACTAGCCTCTGTTCTTTCCCTCCATGGGACCACACCCGAGTGCTTACCACTAAGCCCTCCTCTCCTCATATTTCTTCGCAAATGCGCCGTTTCCTTTATAAAATTTTCTCCTGATGCTTATTCCTCGATTGCGATCTCCACCATTGATCTAACAGAGATCAATAGCCATCGGACTTTTCCCCCATCTGCCTTTCCATATACCTTCCGTTTCATCTTTCAAATCTTGACCATTCATCCAAAGAATCCAACAGTCGGGACTTAACCTAATAGCCCAAGACCTCTCCACCCCGCGACACACTTGCTGACGTAACCAGGCCCCACCATTTATTCTGCCCGCACACCTTATCCTCCATCATTCTCTCCCACAACCGTCCAATCTCCCGACCAAGATCTAATGGCCGACGCACAATATCGCATAATTTTTGAGCCTCCCCCGCAGTGTGCTACTTCCGCGTGATATTGGTGGTTTTAGAAATACACGCGTCATTCACTGAGTGGAATCACATTCCAAACACAAATACCGCCTCCCCCCCTTTTTGTTGCATGAAAACCATTCCCGGTTTCCGCCATACCACCCTTCGCAACGTAATTTTTCTTTCAATCCTAGATGTCGATCTCTTAGATCGAACGGCTTGAGTTATATTGCAACCCCATCCATTTTCCATTCATCCATTATCCCAAACAACTTAATCAAATGATTTCCACCGTAGATTATCCTGATCTAACGGTCCACGTTCATCCTTGCACCCAAACCTCCATTGACCTGGTTAGCTGCTCTTCCAGGTTTTTTTCCAATTTTCTGCTGCAATCACATTCTTCCTCACCGCTCCTCTGCCACCCCAGAGCCTCTGCAAGCAGTCTAAACCAAGCCCGCAAGATTTCATTACATGTTTTCGTGTGTTTACAGGTTTTTTTTTCACAGCCAACGAAGCATGAATTTTCTCCACAGTCACTAGAGGTGACATAGAAGCTCAGATGGCAATCTCAGGGCCACAAAATGACATCAAAGGGAACCGGAGTAAAGGACGAGGTCGTGTCTAGCAATGGATCAGATCCATGAATCTTGAGTGACCCTCCAGCTCAATGAAACCCTCCACCTATACACAGAACACTCAGAGATGGTAAAGATCACATATTTAGTGGCAGAAGGCATGTCATAGAAGATTAATAAAACCTTTGAAGGAATCAATACAGAAGCAGTTCGAGCAATCAACAAAGTTAAAACACAAACAGAGCTAAAACATGTGAAATTACAAAGAGACAGAGTAGTTATTAATACATAATGTTGACTGAAACAGACATACCCATATCCATGCACCCAAGCCTTCCAAGTAGTTATTACACCAAAGGAGCTAAAACAAACTGTCAGAAGTAGTTATTTAGAATTATGGGAGTCCTCATAGCCCATTATTCAATTAAATCACACCAAGAAGAGAATAGTACCACTCCAGATGTTTTTCTTCCCAAGGACACCCTATGGATGATTTCTGTCATATCAAAATGGTCTCAACAAGCTACATAGTTATTTATCCTATCTGGAATTCAATGAAATGTTTAATACATAGAATGGGGCATTCAAATGCCCTCTCCTATCTCTGATGATCATTAAAAATTTCTTTACCTACTTTTCCTCATTTTTCCTATAAATAATATTTGAAGTCTCATTATAAAAGGTTGGCATTTGGTGATCTCTAAAGTAATACATATTGTTTCTTTAAAGAAGCATTGGTGTTTTGAAAGAGTGTGGAAGTCTATGTGTTTTCTATTGATGAAGGAGGCTGGACCATTGGATCCCTGAGCCTGGTTATGGTGAAGTAATCTCTTATTGTTAATTTTATTTCCCGTTTATCAATGTGTTCTATTGTGCTTTGACTTACAGTAGGATAAAAAGTTTAGGTAGAGAAATGTATCTTATAAGCACCTCTGACCTGTTTCTCCTTCACTGTTTATATGATTTGTGCTACTGAATATGACAGGGTAGTCTAATAGCTCTCTTAAATAGTCAGTTTGTTTTATTTCAAAAATGGTTAATTCAGTTGTGATAAAGACTGTTTAGGCGTTCCCTCTTTCTTTACCACTGAATATTGTATCTGAGATCTCCCTTTGATTATTAATGCTTGTAGTTTTAAAGTGAGGTCTGTTTCAATATTACCCTGTGTTTCTTACTGTAATTATTGTGTTGAATGTCCCTATAATCGCAGTCCTAGATTTCTAAGGCGTTCCCTCTTCTTTGAATGAAATTGTATGTCTTTGTTGATTAAGCCTTCAACAGTAAACTTATAGGAGGAAATCGGGCGTTCCCAGAATCTTTTAAGCCATTTTGAAATGGTTTAGTTTGATTTTCACTCTTATTCCTTAATGTTCATCCCATTTCACCTATATTATTCAACAGATCCTTGACCAAGTTAGATTTTCCCTTTGGTTTCTCTTCCTTCTCAGTCAGAACTATTTGGACTTTCACATGACTCCATTGCCCAATGGCTTGTATATTCCCATGCTCTATCTATACCACATGAAACATATTTGTCCAACCAAAAAAAAAAACAACCATGCACCTCATAACTAGCCTAAAATCAACTACCAAACTTTCAAGACACATCCTTATAAAAATATTGAGAGATTCCTCTTCGAGACTAGGAGGGCTAGACCCTAAATCTCTAAAGCTTGGTTTGGATGTTGCCTTTTCACTTGGCATGCCAATCTACCAAATCACAGGACCCCAACATAATGGTGATCACGGTGGGACGTATTGAGTATATGATAGTCTAGCTAACTCTTCTGCACTCTTTAGTCCTACAAATCTCTAAGAAAATTAGTTAGTAAGCCATAGAGTAGACTCTGTCTATTTGAGCAACTTAAATAAGTGTTGAGATCAGACATAGGACACTCTCATAAACATAAAAATGTATGAAACCCAAAATTATTCCAGATTGGCTTCATAATAATGCACGGTTGTGGAACCATAAAAAATTGTACCTTCACAAAAAGCTAAAAAACTTCCACCTGGCAACTCCATTAGCCCCAGTAGGCCTATTACCCATCTACGTCTCCTGATATCTTTAGGACTATGTTAACCGGCCTTGAATAAATTGAGAAGCCTAGTCCCATATTAGCTAAGACATTCTGAGAGGCAAAAATTTCAAGACAGTTCCTACAAACATCAGCCTCTCTCAATTTTGAAAAGCAGTCTGGCTTCACATAGGATCAACACTAGATCCCATCCAAACCCTAATCCCCCTACAATAGTTAAAAATCCAGAGAGAATTATGTGGCAGACTTCTAGAGCTGGAAAATTAGCTGCTGATAGGAATATACCAAGAACAAAATCTCTCCCCGAAAACCTCGTTGTCTTGGAGGATTTACACTTTGACTTACATCATACTAAGAACATATTTAGAACCAGATCTCAAAGTGATTTAAACCAAACTGATCTTGAAACTGTAGGTTTTCAACTGAACTTTAGTAGAGAAGCTTCGCCCTCTACTCCTCCTAATTCACAGATTCTTCACCACTTTAGCCTCTTTCATAACCAATCTTCTCAAAACCGGTTTGCTGGCCCAAGTGTTTCTTCCACTCCAAACCATACCACCACTATCTAAAACACTCCATTTTAGCCCACTTTCCCTGTTGTCAATCCACCCACTGTAAATCCACCTTTATTTCCAGCCATGGAAGCATGGTATGCCCCATTAGTGTTACCACAACCTATGGCTCCCTTGCCAAATGACTATCAGTCTAAAGTTCCCCATTTCACTGGAAAAGAATCTACCACAGCTCAGCAACATGTAGATAGGATGGAAGATGCTTTTGATTATATGGAAATAGAAGATGATACCATAAAGATGAGAATATTTGCTCAAATTTTAGGAGGAGAAGTAAAGAAGTGGTTTAAATGCTTAACTCCTAATAGCATCAATGACCTTCCCTTTTTGCATCAAACATTCATAAACAAATGGGAACTCAAAAGCAACCCTCTCCAAATATTAGCAGAGTATAAAAGTATTAAGATAAATGAGGGAGAGAGTGTTCATGATTACTCCACCAGGTTTAATAGTGTCTACAATGCTCTTCCACCTCACATGAAACCTCCCCAAGGCTTGGACTTGGTGAAATATCCTGAAGGCTTCGATGCTGATATTGCCTATCAAATAAAGGAAAGAGATTATTTAACTCTAGAAGACATGCAGAAGGGGGCTATGAGTGTAGAAGAAAAATTAATTGAGAAAAGAGCTAGGCTAAGATCAGAGAAGAGGGTAACTTATAAAGATGATTCTGCACCCTCAACCTCATCCTCTGATGCCAAAATTGACAACCTAGTGAAGGTAATGGAAAGAATGCTTGAAAAGATAAACTTGAATGATAGAGTGCCACCAAGAGAACACCAAAACAACCTCCAAAATAGAAATAGAAATCAGAACTTTAGAAGAGAAAACAATCAAGAGAGGCAAAGAGATAATGACCAGCAAATTAGACCTCCCTTCCAACAAAACTACGTAGATCAAGAGGAAGAAAGGGAGATCGAAAGTTTGGAAGAAAACCATGTAAACTTGATTGAGGATAATGTTTTCCTCACTGAAGAAGAACAAGGTTTATTCTCCTCAGAACCAAAGGAAGATACATATGAGGAGTCTGAAGATTATAGATTGGGGTTTGAGAACGCAATCATGGAGGTATACAAACACTATGATATAATAAGCAAAGGGAAAATAGATAATCCAAATGACAAAAACACTAGCTCTACTATTATGAAAAATACAGAAAATCAGTCTAAGAAAACAACAGAAAAGACCTACATTTTGGCTAAGAAGACAAATTTAAGCAAAGAGAAAAGTAGCCAGCGAAATGTTGAACAGATTTTCCCTAGTACCTCTGCTAGTGGCCCTATTAAAATAGCCGGGATTGATAGCCCTAATAATACTTAGCAAGTCAAAATTGCTGAAAGAAACATAAGTGAGAAAACAGATGTAAATACAACAAAATCAATAGTTCCTTTCAGCCTTGAGGGAGAGATTGCAAAGATTAAAATTAACATACCTCTGGCTGAATTAGTGACCCAGGAAGGGTACAAAAACCAGGTCCTAAAAGCTCTGAATATAAATGTTGATACTGATACTCTGAACTTGATAGATGACAAGCCAGAGCTGTTGTTTGGTCCTAAAATTGAAGGAAAGTACCAAGAAGGGGTTGTGCCTCCCTTCTATGTCAGTTTAAACATACATGACAAAATCCTACACAATGCCATGGTAGATTCAGGAGCCTCACACAACCTTATGCCCAAGGTGGTAATGGAAAGCTTAGGCTTAGAGATTACTAGACCATACAAAGAATTATACTCCTTTGATTCCAGAAGGGTCAAATGCTTGGGGTTAATTAAAGATTTGTGTGTTAACTTGTCTCAAATTCCTGCCAAGAATCTTGTAATGGATATAGTAGTAGCTGACATTCCCCCAAAGTATGGCATGCTCTTGTCTAGATCATGGGGAGCTAAGATTCAGGGCACCCTTCAAATGGATATGTCTTATGCCACCATACCAGTGTTTGGTCAAACCAGAAGATTATATAGGGAAACCCTCATGAAATACATGGTGAGCAGCAAGGACAAACCTCACAACACTCCTGTTTATTCCACTCATTCAGATCTAGATTCTTTTATTTTATACAATGAAGATGAAGTCACCCAAACAAAGGAGGAAAACGAGCATAACATTAGTGCACTTGAACATTCAGAGTTGTCTTCCCCTCAACCTCTAGATATCTCAACTCCTAGCAGCCCTGAGCAACACAAGACAGATGAGAATGAAACAGAAACACTTTGGAGAATGAGCTTTGATGGCTCTTGCAGCAAAAATAGCGCAGGGGATGGTGCATGGATACACAACACAAACAAAGGACATGCCTGCAAATTAGATTTTTCATGCACCAACAACATTGCAGAATATGAAGCCTTTCTCCTTGGCCTGCACATACTTAAAGAGTTAAAGGCCAAAAGGATATCAGTACAGGGAGATTCTGAGTTAATCATCAGACAAATCAAAGGGGAATATTCAACCAAAAACCCCAGACTCAGAGAATATAGAAACACTGTTTTAGACCTCCTGAAAACTTTCGAAAAATATGAGCTTCTGTTCATACCAAGAGCCCAAAATCACCTGGAAAACGAACTGGCTTTTGCTGCTAGTAATTGCCAAATACCACAAATCGATGAACAGTTCATTATAAAGGTGAAAAACAGACCAACAGTGCCTGATAACGAAGATCATTGGCAGGTTTTTAACAATGATAAACATATAGAGGACTTCTTGCAGTCAAAAAATGAGTTTTCCACAACATCACCAAGTTTCAGCCATGAAAAAGAATGTTTAAACAAGGAACCAATTCCTGAAACAGAGTCCTCCTTTCCTTCTGTTATAAATCAGTTTGATCATATTTTCAAAGCAAAATTATCTGATGATCCAGACCAAAAGGACCTCGAAGTTCTGGAATGTAAAGGTGATACCATACCCAAAGGCCTTGCTCCATTAGAACAACTTTTTGATTTCAACGATGTGGCTAAGGAACCGAAAACAGAACCCATGGAAACTAATGTGGAAGAACACAACATAGGCAGCCCAACCGAGCCTAAAATGATTAAGTTATCTAGCACCCTTCCTTCCCACATCAAACAACAATACCTAGCACTCTTCAAAGAGTATATAGATGTTTTTGCATGGGACTATAAAGATCTGAAATCATATGACACCAACATCATTCAGCACAAGATTCCTCTTAAGGAAAATCAGAAACCTTTCAGACATAAATTAAGGAGGATAAACCCTGTTTTATTGCTTGCAGTAGAAAAAGAAATTAGGAAGATGTATGATGTCGGGATCATTGTTCCTCTCAGATACTTAGACTGGGTCTCCAATATAGTATCTGTCAGGAAGAAGACAGGGGAGATTAGGCTGTGTATTGACTTTAGGAACCTGAATAGAGCCTCTCTGAAAGATAACTACCCCTTGCCGAAGATGGACCACATTCTTCAAAAAGTAGTTGGGTCAAAAAGAATATCATTGTTGGATGGGTTCTCAGGTTACAATCAGGTTCTAGTTCTCCCGAGTGATCAACATAAAACTGCTTTTACTACACCTTGGGGGACATTCATGTATGTCAAAATGCCATTTGGCTTGATGAATGCAGGGGCCACCTTCCAAAGGGCCATGGACATAGCCTTCTCAGAAGACATAGGCTATTTTATAATCATTTACCTTGATGATATTACTGTCTTCTCCAAAACTGATGAAGAACATTTGGAACACTTAAGGAATTTTTTTGAGAAATGCAGAAGATTTGGCTTGTCTTTAAATCCCAAAAAGACAATCTTTGGCCTCCAGGAAGGAAAGCTTCTTGGTCACATAATCTCTGAAGAAGGGATCAAAATAGATCCTAAAAGAATTGATGGCATATTGAATATCAGCCACCCTAGAAATCTCAAAGAATTACAATGTTTCATTGGAAAGATTAATTTTTTGAGGAGGTTCATCCCCAACCTTGCTGAGCTATTAAGAAACATCACTAACATGCTCAGGAAATAAGTACGTGTTAAATGAACAATGCAAGCTAAACAATCATTTGAACTAGTAAAGCAGGCCCTTACTCAAGCATCAGTCCTTGTCAGTCCTAATTTCACCAAAGATTTCTATATTTTTTCCTTTGCATCTGAACATACAATAGCTGCAGTGTTGTTGCAAAAGAATAGCTTGGGGCGAGAACAACCTATATCCTTCTTCAGCAAAGCCTTAAGAGATGCCCCACTCAAATACAACATCATGGAGAAGCAAGCCTTAGCATTGGTAAAAGCATTAAAGGACTTTAGGGTGTACATTTTACATTCACATATCATTGCCTTTGTGCCACACACCGTAGTCAAAGATATTCTAAGTCAGGACCCCGATGGTAAAAGGGGGAAATTGATTGCCACTATTCTTGAATATGACTTAGAAATCAGGCCTACTAAACTCATCAAGGGACAAGAATTAGCAAAACTCATGGCTGAGTCTAATTTCAAAGCACTAGATATGAATATGGTTGATGCCTTGGAAGAAATAGAAGAGTTTCCAACACCAGTCACTGAAGAAACATTCATGAACTCTCCATGGTATGCTGACATCATTTATGTGTTGCTTTATTTAAATGCTCCTCCTTCTTTGTCAAAAACAAAAGCCAGTTTTTTCAAATAGAAGGCTTTAAACTATCGTATGATAGATGGAGTTTTATATTGGAAAAATGTTGTTGGGATACTACTAAAATGTTTACTTGAGGTTGATGCAGGAAAAATCATGCATGAAATGCATGAAGGAGAATGTGGAGGGCACTTAAATTGGAAGACCACAGCAAACAAGATCCTCAGATCTGGTTACTATTGGCCCACCCTTTTTCCAGACACCCACAAACTAGTGATGTCTTGCCACAAGTGCCAAATCTTTGATGGTAGAAGAAAACTCTTGCCCTTACCTTTGAAACCCATTAGCGTTGAAGCACCCTTTCAACAGTGGGGTTTGGACTTCATAGGGGAAATCCATCCATCCTCCTCAGCCTAGCACAAATGGATCCTCACAGCCACTGACTATTTTACCAAATGGATAGAGACCATACCCACTAGGAATGCTACTGACTTTGTCATTATTAAATTCCTTGAGACCAACATATTGTCCAGATTTGGCTGTTTTAGAAAAATAGTCACAGACAATGCTGTTGCCTTTAAATCCAAGAGGATGTTTGATTTCTGCCATAAATATCAGATCACCTTGGGCCACTCCACTGCCTATTACCCCCAAGGAAATGGACTTGCTGAATCCTCAAACAAGAGCCTGATCAACGTCATCAAAAAGATGTTGGAGCAGAACCAGAAAGCATGGCATAGTAAGCTCGTTCATGCCTTGTGGGCTGACAGGTTAACCACCAAAAAGTCAAACAACATGTCCCCCTATCAGCTGGTCTATGGCATGGATGCTATATTTCCAACATCTTTAGGAGTTCCAGTCATGAAACTCCTTCAGGGAGTCCAAGCTGAAGAAAATGATATGCAGAGAAGGATCAATTAGACCATCCGCTTGCAGCAGACCAGAGAGTAAGTTTACTAGAGAACTCAAACAGTCCAAAAAAACATCAAAAGGTTATTTGACAAAAGGACTAAAGCAAATGACTTCCAAGTTGGAAATGTGGTTCTAAAATGGGATTCAAGGAGGGAAGAGAAAGGAAAGCATGGTAGGTTTGAAAATCTGTGGAAAGGGCCCTACATTATTCATTCCATAAGAGGGCATAATGCATTTTTCCTGCAAGAACTGAATGGTGAAGAAGTGTTGGGAGGTCCTGTCAATGTCAGGATGCTTAAACACTATTTCTGTCAAGAGTCTTAGTTTCAGAGTTTTTAATCCATTGTACATACCATTTGCATCAAGAAAAACAAAAAGAAAAATACAAAAACAATAAAAATAGAAAAGAGGGCAGAAATAAAACAAGAAAGGTATAGCCCCATACCAAAAAGGAGAAATAATGTCTGAAAGTGTGCAAGCTCAAATGCCACTACTTTAAGGAGCACTACTGTCCAATCATATAGCCAAATCATGATTGGGCAGATTTCAATTTACTATTGATAGGATAGTGAAGAAGATTTTCCAAACTATTTAATCTTGGCTTATCAGTAGAACAGATTAAGATAGAAGAAAGAAAGGTTCAAACATGCTGAAAATCTAAACCTAGAATCATAGGAAAATATGGCTCTAATTCTCTCAAAGCTTGAGCCAAAGAGAAGAAAGAGAACTGGTTCTAACATGCTCAAAACTTGAACCAGAAAAGAAGAAAATATAACAGCTCTAACAAGATCAAAACCAGAGCTGAAATGAAGAAAAAGGGTGACTCTGAAAAGCTCAAAATTTGAGTCACAAAAGGAAGGAGGGATGCTTTAAATTTCTAGAATTTCAAGCCCTCACAATTTTGTTTCAATTTTATGCAAATTTTTAGTTCATGTGCAGTTTGTATTTATGCCATGGACCCACAGCAAACCAGACAGTCTAATCCTGGTTTGGCAATGTTTTAATTTCTGTTTTAGAATATAGAGAATGAAAATCTGTCAGACAGTTTAATCCTGATAGATATTATATTAGGTAGAGAAACTGATGAGTTCAACTGCTTAATTTAAACTCATGGAGAAATAAGGGTAGCATTAGATAGGTTTATTTTTCTGTTTGCAAAATAAAATGTTAGAAAAGAGTTTTCCAGTCCAAGTGCACTCAAAGGAAGATAATGTTAGGGCAAGTAGCTTGGGGTAGGTAGAGATGTTTGTTTCAAAGAAGTTTCATGTTGTAGGTCACTAAAGGAGCTGCCAAATTGCAAAAGGTACCAGAAAGAAAGAAAAGAAAATTTGCCTAATGGATAAGGCACTGGTCTACTAAATACAAATATTACTGAGGTTCTGGACACCTAAAGGGCAATTTTTCCTCCCCAAGTGGAGCCACTATTAGCCACCTATAAATTCTAATATACCTAGTGGTGGCTAAATTTGTTTTCAATCCTTCAAGAGATGTATCTCCTTTGAAAATCCATCATCTTTGAAGTCTTATGATGATTATTTATCCTCTAAATTAATATTCACTACTGTTTCACTATAATCCCTCAAGAAACTGCTCATTACCAAGAGAAAACTGCTCATAATGATCCATTTCCCACCATTTACCCCTTCATTTCACTCCCACAAAATCTCCATTTTCATCCTTGTTTTCTTCAAGAATCCCACAAAACCCCTCCATTTCACCTATAAATCACCTTAACCCTCTTCTAAACCTTATATCACCCTTTTATTTGGTTTAAAAATCCTTTTCTAAGCCTACTGAAACCCTCATTTGGCGTTAAAAACCCTTTATTTTGGCCTAAAAACAGTTTTCCACTCTATAAAGGTATTAAGCCCTCGAGGGCTTAAGTCACCCGCTAGCCCGAGTTCTTTCCCTCCATGAGACCACACCCGAGCGCTTATCCCTAAGCCCTCCTCTCCTCATATTTCTCCGCGAATGTGCCTTTCCCTTTATAAATTTCTCACCCGACGTTTTACCCCCTTTTCAAAACCTCCACCTCTTGATTAAATCTTTGTCGTCTGATCGAATGATCCAACGGTCAGGACTTAACCGATAGCCCACCACCTTTCCACTGCATGACACAATGGCTGATGTAACCAGGCCCCACCATATGTTCTTCTTGCACACATTGCTGCCTATCGTGGGCAACCCACGCCATCCGATCTGACACTCTAGATTCGACAGTCGCTATCCAATATCGCGTAATTTTTGCACCCAAAGTTTAATGTTTCAAAATTGTGTGATATGGGTGGTTTTAAAAAACACGTGTCACTCACTGAGTGGAATCACATTCCAAAAAAAAATACCGCCTCCCCCCCTTTGCGTTGGACGAAAACCATTCCCGGTTTCCGCCATACCACCCTCCGCAATGTAATTTCACTTTTAATCCTAGCCGTCGATCTTTGAGATAAAACGGCTTACATTATATCACAACCCCATTCATTTTCCATTCATCCATTCTCCCAAATGACTTCATCAAGCAATTTCCACTATAGATCATCCTGATCTAACGGTCCACATTCATCCTCGCACCCAAACCTCCATTGACCTGGTTAGTTGCTCTGCCAGGGGTTTTTCTATTTTTCCGTTGCAAACACATTCTTCCTCACTCCTCCTTCGCCACCCCAGAGCCTCTGCAAGCAGTCTAAACCAAGCCCACAGGTTTTTATAATAGTTTTTTGTGTGTTTGCAGGTTTTTTTTTCATGGCCAACGATGCATGAATTTTCTGCCTGATCACTAGAGTGACTTATAGAAGCTCAAAAAAATCTCGGGGCCATGAAACCTCATCAAAAGAGACAGGCAAAGGATGAGGTTGTTTCTAAAAGTGGATCAGAATCATGGATCTCAGGTGACCTCGACTCATGAAACCCTCCACTGTCACTGAAACACCCCGAAATGGTAAAGATCACATATTTAGTGGTATAAGGCATGGAATAGAAGATTAATAAACTTCTGAAGGCATCAATACATAAGCATTTCGAGAAATCAGCAAAAGAAAAGCATACACAGAGCCAAAACATGTTGAATTACAAAGGAACATAGCATTTATTAGTGCAGAATGTTAACTGACATTGACCCAGCCAATCTCCATGCTCAAAGGCCTGCCAAGCAGTTATTACACCAAGGAGGCTACTACAGAAGCAGTTATTTCAAAGTATGGGAGTCCTCATAGCCCATTCTTCACTTAACTCACACCAAGAAGATAACAGTACCACTCCATATGGTTTTTCCTCCCAAGGACACCCTGTGGGTGATTTCTGTCATATCAAAATGGTCTCAACAAGCTACAAAGTTATTGATCCTGTCTAGAATTTAATGAATGTTTAAGACACAGAATGGGGCATTCGAATTCTTTCTCTTATCTTTGATGTTCATTAAGATTTCCTCACCTACTCTTCCTCATTTTTCTCCTATAAATACTCTTTGAAGTCTCATTATAAAAGGTTGGCATTTGGTGATTTCTAAAGTAATACATATTGTTGCTTTGAAGAAGCATTGGTGTTCTGAAGGAGTGTGGAATTCTCTATTTTTCTATTGATGGAGGAGGTTGGACCATTGGATCCCTAAGCCTAGTTTTGGTGAAGTAATTCTTGTTGTTAATGTTATTTCCTGTTATCCACTTTGTTCCATCATGCTTTGCTTACAGTAGGATAAAAAGTTTAGGTAGAGAAATGTATCTTAGAAGCACCTCTGACCTGTTTATCCTTCAATGTTTATATTTTTTCCACTACTGAACATGACAGGGTAGTTTGATAGCTCTCTTGAATATTCAGTTTGTTTTATTTAAGAAATGGATAATTCAGTTGTGTTAAATACTGCTTAGGCATTCCCTCTTTCTTTGCCACTGAATGTTGTGTCTGAAATCTCCTTTTGATTATTAATGCTTGTAGTTGTGAGTGAGGTATTTTTCAATCATACCCTCTATTTATTAATATAATTATTGTAATGAAGGTCCCTATAATTGCAGTCCTAGATGTCTAAGGCGTTCCCTCTTCTTTGAATGCAATTGTATGTCTTTGTTGATTAAGCCCTCAACAGTGAACTTATAGGAGGAAATAGGGCGTTCCCCAAATCCTATAATTCATTAAGAAGGTTTAGTCTGCATTTCTCCTTTCCTTTGAGTGTGTTAGCGCTCGAATGTACTCCTGGTGAAAGCAGACCATTCGAGGCAACATCAAACCAAGCTCGACCTCGTAGCTAGCCCTACGAGGACAGGAGAGGGCTCTCTTCGGGTCAAACTCAGTGAAAGATGTCCAATAGGATCTGAGATGACCTAAATGAAACACTGACATTGATTTTAGGCTAGTAAATGGATATGCAAGAGGTTTTTTAATAAATGATGGGGTTTTCTGGGAAGCATGGGATTAAGAACAGCTTGAACAGGGAAATATAATAAAAAACACAGATTATCTCCTGAGGCAAGATAAGAAAGAAATTTAACATCAAATTTGAAATTATATAGAGTGAAAGACCGCTGCGAGGTTGACAAGGGCATAGAAGATGAATCCTTGTCAAACAGAAGAAAACATTAAATATGAACACTTCCTCAAGACAGAGAAAATAAATTGAATTCTGCCTTTCTCACTTAAAAGTATTCATTTAGAAATGAAATGAAACGGAAACACAACAGGCTACATATGAAACAAAGGATGAGACAAATGTTAAATTTCATACCACAGGAATCTCAGGGGTCAAAGCTGCATTTTTTATTAAAATCTCTGTCAAAACTGTACAATGGAAGCTCTGTTTTTCTCCACGCACACCTCTCAGAACTCTTTCCCCAAAATGATTTTCAATACATTAAATAAACTCTGCTAGGGGAAAACAATCGACCCCAAGACAAGGAATTTGTTTTATCATTATTAAACAAACCAAACTAAGAGCCAATCAGCGTTTCTGAAGATAGAAAAGCGCTCCATTTTCTACTCGAATCTGTTGATAACTGATGAAGAGGTGGCATTTACAGGTGTCAATCCCATTACTGAAGACAAACATAGGAAATCGGATCTTGTTCTCTGCCACTTTGCACATTCTGGAAATTACAACTGCCTCCAAATTTCTGGAAATGCATTGGCCATTTTACCGAAATTAGGAAAAGATCTTGATAATCTGGAGTAAATCCACTGCATATATTTTGAAGACGGATCGAATGCCGGAGTATTTGCAATTGACTGCCACATCACAGAATACAGACCCCCCCACGATCTTTCTTATCCAACAATGATGGGCATATCTGTCTGAAGATGCCAATGAGGGATCGAGCCGCTGATGATACTGCTTTCTCATGAGACTTCTTATACAGGGCAAGGTCACGAAGTAAATCCTCAGTCATCAACAATGGCATTCGTAGACAGATTTCCCTTACAACATTTAAACCAACAGCAATCATCTCAGTACGAGCTCGATCATGTACAAATTGATTCACCAACTGCTTTCAGTAATGGTTCAACTGATATTGAATAGAGCAATGTGTAGTTCTTCAAGTCGAACACTTTATAGATGTCGTCCTGGGCAGAGTAGGTAAGAACTTTTCCGTTCACATCATCGAATTCTACAAAACCAGGCCATTTCAATGACTCGGACTTGAATAAGGCAGAGCCTGCATTTGGTTGACCCCTTGACTTTGGAGAAATAACCAGCAGCTCCATATATCTCTTGCATTTCTCTATCAAGCCATGCAAGATAATTCACAACAACAGCGCCATCACGAATATGGGCCTTTTTTAAACCATCAAGCTCTATAGGATTCTTCAAAAGGTTCTGGGTGATCCTTCAACTCTTTTAATGGCAAGGTAGAATAACTTTCACCTGATTTCTTACATACAGAACCGGGGTGAACATTTAAACCAAAAACATATATTTTAAGAGATTTAATTTTAGCAACTGTTTTGCACCAAGAACCAATACCAACAAGCACCTGAGAAATTGGACTTGTGTTGCTTCTTCCATGATTTTTTGCGCTGTCATCTGAGTTTCTTTCGACCTCCTGCTGGGAAAATCCATTTGCAAAACCCCTCCTGCTCTGTGAGTAGTTTTATGTTATCTACAGTAGAATTGAAATTACATCCTTCAATGAATCTTTGAGGATGGTAATCATGTCATCGTCTCTACTTCTGTTGCATCTGAACTGATTGCCCAGAATCTTGTTCGCTCATCTTAAAACGATGGGCACGTACTCGGGCATGGGCTCTAACGAGAGCTTGCCAAAGTGCACGGTCCGTATAATTAGCTTGTTCCATCCATTTACTTCTCATAAGTTTCCTTAAAATATGGGAACACCACGCCCCAGCAAGTAGAAAGGGTCATACAATCCCTGCTATTTTTCACCACCGCCTAGCTAGAACTGAACGTGGTGTAACCAGACTTTTGGTTAACGCTGTAGGGAAAATAAATCCTATATGCCTTTTGCATATTCATGTATCGTTCGGTCACTGCTGAATTTATATGAACCAGCCGTGTTTAGGCTAGACATCCTTGTCCATCTCTCTTGGTCTCCATATGCATCATCCAGATATACATTACCAGCGTTAGCAATATCTATAACAGCTTCACATGCTGAATTGAAGGAAAGATTCATATAATTGAGTCGTGCCTTCTCCACCAACTCCATAACATGTTCTTTGAATGGATTATATTTCGCAGCTGAGATAGAATCAACCGTTAGAGTAGACTGGAAATATCTTCTCAACAAACCAAGAGTTCGGTTAATAAGCTTTCAAATTGTGTTAGGAAGGTGGGCATTAACAATATTTGTAAATCGTTCCTCTGAGTAGTCCCCGTCATTACCAAATTCAACCTCTCTAAAAAAGAAATATCTTAGAGCGTCATATCCAAACCTGTCAATCAGATCCTTCGGTTCCAGAACATCCCCTAAGGATTTTCCCATCTTCAAACCATCCTTTGTCAGAAATCCATGACCAAAGACAGTTGTTGGAAGTTCTATATTTGCAGACATTAACACTACAGGCCAGTAAACTACATGAAATATTAATATGTCCTTCCCTATTAGATGCACAGATGCTGGCCACCCTCTTGCCACTGCTTTATCTACTGTTGGCTCATTTTCATCCTTCAATAAGGCAGACAAGTACCTTTGCAAGATTCAAATAGGATGTCAACAAGAAGACAAAGGGCATTCATTCAAGAGGAGAAAAAGTAAAACTCAAAACCAAGGCATCCACCAGATATACATCTTTGCTAAGTTATCGTGAGAGACTGCTTCTGCAATTAGACGGTGAACCTGCCTTTCAATTAATGGTAGGATTATGATACCCAATGATCCAATAATGAAGCAGCTTATGCACATTCCTCCTGCAGCAATCGTTAGAAGTGGGCGCCTTCCATATTTGTCCATAATCAATGATGAGTGCACCGCCACCATCTGATGAAATCCTCTTTGCAATATTTGAAACTTTGATGTTTCTGTTCAACTTTATTTTGCTTTGCCTCTGATTTCTGATGATGTTTTGTTTTCTTTTGTTTGTGCTTTTGCAGAGATAGGAGCTGAGGAAGCTGTTGCCTTTTGAAGAGCTGGAGAATTTGATACATATTCTAAAAAACCACATTTAATGATTTCTTCTTCAAAACAGAGTTTTGAAGAAGAATCAATCTCATCGGCTCCACTTGGGATGGCAGCTGCCGCTTTTTGGAGGTGCCAAGAACCGCAGAACTTTGGGAGAGCAGACAGTGCCTCCGTCCATTGGGCAATGGAGTCATCATTCCAAAAAACAACATGAGACTTTCGACTCATTTATGGACTGAAACTTGACTGAAAAGACTGAAAAACTGACTCAGCAAACCTCACACTAAAACTATAATGAAACTGGAACAAAATGCTGCCTTTTGGCTGCTTATTTATTTACAAAATCTACCCTACTTTGCTGTACAAACAATAGATCAGGTAATACTGAAATGCCAGATTAACCATTCAAGTAAACCTGAAAATGGTGCCGCTTGAGAATGCTTCCACCAGATCACAGATGCAATTGCTGGCAGCCCGTCATGCACGTAATGAGCCTGGTCACGTAAAAGACAGCTTGATCTATCAATCAAACTGAAAAATGTGTCCATGTATGTTGCCATTGGATCGCGGAAGCCAAACTCTGTTTTCTGCCCCAACTCTGCAATACATACCTCCAGCTGCACACTGGCAATGCAAACATCTGTAGGCAACTCTATTGTTTCTTGTTGTGAAGGAGGAAGAGCTTCCAAGAACTTTTTGGGATCTCGGAAGTCATATGACTAGATCTGCTCATTCAAATACTGAATTTCCTGCTCAACTCTTTCAACAACTAACTCACAGAAACTAGTTTTAGTTTCAAGAGGAAACTTCGGAGATTTTAAACATTGAAGCAAGACACTGAAAAATTCTTCATTAATTTCAAAATCCGCTAACTGATTTCTTACTTCTTTTATAGCTTCAAAAAGTGCAGGGTTTGCCACATACCCTACCATTGCATGAATGGATCAGCAAGCACTGGAATCTCTGGATCGAGCTGGAGTCGTCGGGTGAATGTTTCAACCTTCATATGTGTCTGACTTCTGTCCACCATCAGCATCAGATCTGCAACTTGATTTCCTGCACTGGGGCAAGACAATCTACAAGTCGACTGTCATATCAACAGCAAACCATCTTCCCCAGTATGGTCGCCACTATGTTAGCGCTCGATTTTTCCACAGGCTGAAGAAGGCAAAACTCGAGGCAACATCAAACCAAGCTTAGCCTCGTAGCTAGCCCTACGAGGACAGGAGAGGGCTCTCTCCGGGTCAAACTCAGTGAAAGATGTCCAATAGGATCTGAGATGACCTAAATGAAACATTGATATTGATTTTAGGCTAGTAAATAGATATGCAAGAGGTTTTTAATAAATGTTGAAGTCAGAAAGCATGGGATTGTTGGGATTAAGAATGCCTTGAACAGAAATATAATAAAAAACATGACATCTCTCGAGGCAAGATAAGCAAGAAATTTAACATCAAATTTGAAATTATATAGAGTGAAAGACCACTCGAGGTTGACAAGGGCATAGAAGATGAATCCTTGTCAAACAAGAAAATATTAAATATGGAACACTTTGCATGAAGTAAAGAAATTAATTACAAATTATGCTCTTTCACTTGGGTGTATTCATTTATAAATGAAATAAAACGGAAACACAATGTGCTACATATGAAACAAAAGAAGACACAAATGTTAAATCTCATACCACAGGAATCTCAGAGGTCAGAGCTGCATTTTTAATTAAAATCTCTGTCAAAATCTATACAATGAAGCTCTGTTCTCTCTCCTACACCAACGCTCAGAACTCTCTCCTCTCTGCCTCTAATCTCACAAATGATTATTTTAATACATTAAATAAACTATTCTAGGGGAAAACAATCGACCTCTAAGACTTCAAATTTGTTTTATCATTATTAAAACAACTAAACCAAGAGCCAATCGCTTTCTCAAGATATAAAAGCGCCCATTTTCTTACCTAACTGCTGATAACTCATGAAGAGGTGGTATTTACACGTGTCAATCTCATTATCAAGACAAATATAGGCAATCAGATCTTGTTCTCTCACTTTGCACATTCTGAATATAATCATTCTCCAAATTTCTGGAAATGCATTGGCCATTTTACCGAAATTAGGAAAAGATCTTGATAATCTGGAGTAAATCCACCGCATATATTTTGAAGACGGATCGAATGCCGGAGTATTTTCAATTGACTGCCACATCACAGAATACAGACCCCCCCACGATCTTTCTTATCCAATAATGATGGGCATATCTGTCTGAAGATGCCAATGAGGGATCGAGCCGCTGATGATACTGCTTTCTCATGAGACTTCTTATACAGGGCAAGGTCACGAAGTAAATCCTCGGTCATCAACAATGGCATTCGTAGACAGATTTCCCTTACAACATTTAAACCAACAACAATCATCTCAGTACGAGCTCGATCATGTACAAATTGATTCACCAACTGCTTTCAAAGAATGTTCAATCATAATAATAGAGCAATGTGTAGTTCTTCAAGTCGAACACTTTATAGATGTCGTCCTGGGCAGAGTAGGTAAGAACTTTTCCGTTCACATCATCGAATTCTACAAAACCAGGCCATTTCAATGACTCGGACTTGAATAAGGCAGAGCCTGCATCTGGTTGACCCCTTCCTTGACTTTGGAGAAATAACCAGCAGCTCCATATATCTCTTGCATTTCTCTATCAAGCCATGCAAGATAATTCACAACAACAACGCCATCACGAATATGGGCCTTTTTTAAACCATCAAGCTCTACAGGATTCTTCAAAAGGTTCTGGGTGATCCTTCAACTCTTTTAATGGCAAGGTAGAATAACTTTCACCTGATTTCTTACATACAGAACCGGGGTGAACATTTAAACCAAAAACATATATTTTAAGAGATTTAATTTTAGCAACTGTTTTGCACCGAGAACCAATACCAACAAGCACCTGAGAAATTGGACTTGTGTTGCTTCTTCCACGATTTTTTGCGCTGTCATTTGAGTTTCTTTCGACCTCCTGCTGGGAAAATCCATTTGCAAAACCCCTCCTGCTCTGTGAGTAGTTTTATGTTATCTACAGCAGAATTGAAATTACATCCTTCAATGAATCTTTGAGGATGGTAATCATGTCATCGTCTCTACTTCTGTTGCATCTGAACTGATTGCCCAGAATCTTGTTCGCTCATCTTAAAACGATGGGCACGTACTCGGGCATGGGCTCTAACGAGAGCTTGCCAAAGTGCACGGTCTGTATAATTAGCTTGTGCCATCCATTTACTTCTCATAAGTTTCCTTAAAATATGGGAACACCACGCCCCAGCAAGTAAAAAGGGTCATACAATCCCTGCTATTTTTCACCACCGCCTGGGGCTAGAACCGAACGGGTGTAACCAGACTTTACACACGTCAGTAGGGAAAATAACCCATATGCCCTCTTGCATATTCATGCATCGCTCGTCACCAATTTATATGAACCAAATGTTTAGCTAGACATCCTGTCCATCTTCTTCTCCATATGCATCATCCGATATACATTACCGTTGAAATATCTATATATAGTTTCACATACCATTGAAGGAAAGATTCATATAATTGAGTCGTGCCTTCTCCACCAACTCCATAACATGTTCTTTGAATGGATTATATTTCGCAGCTGAGATAGAATCAACCGTTAGAGTAGACTGGAAATATCTTCTCAACAAACCAAGAGTTCGGTTAATAAGCTTTCAAATTGTGTTAGGAAGGTGGGCATTAACAATATTTGTAAATCATTCCTCTGAGTAGTCCCCGTCATTACCAAATTCAACCTCTCTCAAAAAGAAATATCTTAGAGCGCCATATCCAAACCTGTCAATCAGATCCTTTGGTTCCAGAACATCCCCTAAGGATTTTCCCATCTTCAAACCATCCTTTGTCAGAAATCCATGACCAAAGACAGTTGTTGGAAGTTCTATATTTGCAGACATTAACACTACAGGCCAGTAAACTACATGAAATATTAATATGTCCTTCCCTATTAGATGCACAGATGCTGGCCACCCTCTTGCCACTGCTTTATCTACTGTTGGCTCATTTTCATCCTTCAATAAGGCAGACAAGTACCTTTGCAAGATTCAAATAGGATGTCAACAAGAAGACAAAGCGCATTCATTCAAGAGGAGAAAAAGTAAAACTCAAAACCAAGGCATCCACCAGATATACATCTTTGCTAAGTTATCGTGAGAGACTGCTTCTGCAATTAGACGATGAACCTGCCTTTCAATTAATGGTAGGATTATGATACCCAATGATCCAATAATGAAGCAGCTTATGCACATTCCTCCTGCAGCAATCATTAGAAGTGGGCGCCTTCCATATTTTTCCATAATCAATGATGAGTGCACCGCCACCATCTGATGAAATCCTCCTTGCAATATTTGAAACTTTGATGTTTCTGTTCAACTTTATTTTGCTTTGCCTCTGATTTCTGATGTTTTGTTTTCTTTTGTTTGTGCTTTTGCAGAGATAGGAGCTGAGGAAGCTGCTGCCTTTTGAAGAGCTGGAGAATTTGATACATATTCTAAAAAACCACATTTAATGATTTCTTCTTCAAAACAGGGTTTTGAAGAAGAATCAATCTCACATTGACATACAAGCGGAGTCTAGTTTCGTGAGTGTTTTATATTGATTTGTAGTCCAAAGCAAGTTGAGTTTACTAGAGAAATAGGGCATTCCAAAAATCTTGGAAGCCAATGTGAAAGTGCCTTGCTCTATTTTCACTCTCTAGTCCTTAATGTTCATCCCATTTCACCTATATTATTCAACAATCCGAGACCGACCAAGTTAGATTTTCCCTTTGGTTTCCCTTCCTTCTCAATCAGAACTATTTGGACTTTCACATGACTCCATTGCCCAATGGCTTGTAGATTCCCATGCTCTATCTATACCACATGAAACACATTTGTCCAGCCAAACAAAACAAACAACCCTACACCTCATAACTAGCCTAAATTCAACTACCAAACTTTCAAGACACATCCTTATAAAAATATTGAGAGATCCCTCTCTGAGACTAGGAGGGCTAGATCCTAGAGCTCTAAAGCTTGGTTTACATGTTTCCTTGTCACTTGGCATGCCAATCTTCTAAATCACAGGACCCCAACATGGTGCATCACATAATCTAATGCCACTGTCTGTGATGAAATAGTTAACTTTACAAATCACGAAGCCATATAGAGACCTTTATTCCTTTGATTCAAAAATGGTGAAGTGTGTAGGTCTCATCAAAGATATGGTTGTTTCTTTAGCTCAAATTCCAGCTAAGAGTATTATGATGGATGTGATAGTGGCAGATATTCCAGCCAGATTTGGTATGTAGTTGTCTAGATCTTGGGGGGAAAAGTTTGGAGGAGTGTGAAATTGGATTTCACATATTCCATTATTCCTATTTTTAATGGGGAGGAAAGGAGGTTATACAGAGAAACCGGATTTTTGAAAACTACTACCAAGAAAAATGCAGGTAATTCCCCTATTTATGGTCAAGAGAAGGAGGATATCTCTTGTTTCATGTTGCATGAAGATGCATAATTTGCTGAAGGTTCACAAAAGCAGCTCTCTTCAGCCAATGTACATAAATCATTGTGTTCAAATAAAATTTTGTAGTGTTATTTTGATGGTGCATTCTCTAAGGAAGGTACTGGAGCTGGATTCATATTTATATCTCCTGAAGGTAACTTTTTACCTTTTTCCTTCAAATTGGAATTTGAATCTACTAATAATGTAGTTGAATATGAAGCATTGATTCTAAGCCTGCAAAAAGCTAAACAGATGGGAATTCAGTCTATATCTATTTTTGGTGACTCTGAATTAATAATAAGACAAATTAAGAATTGGTGCCAGACTAAACATCCCAGATTTGGGTCTTATAGAAATGAGGTGTGGGATATAGTTGAAAATTATTTTGAAGCTTTCAATTTACAGTTTATTCCAAGAGAAGAGAACGAAATGGAATATTTATTGGAAGTTGCAGCCAGTACATTTAAGCCACCAATTAATCCAAGGTTGAGATATGAAATTGAATTGAGACACGGGCCTTCAATCCCTAATAATGTAAAACATTGGCAGGTTTTTGAGGATTATGAGCAAATTAATCAATTTTTAACAATGATTGGAAATTTTGAATACAGTCAAATTGATTTATAATTTTATGAAAGTGGTCAAAGTGATATGTCTAAAAATCTGAAACATTCAATTGACGATCAAAAGATAATTCAGTTGAAGGATAATATTTTTCCCAAAGGTTTGGTACCCCTTGAGAGATTATTTTATGCTAATGATGTGTCAATGAACCAGAAAAAGGTATCCCAAGATGGGGAAATGGAGGATTTTAATTTAGGAACTCAACATGAGCCTAAAATAGTCAAATTTTTTAGAGGAGTTCCTAAGGAGTACAAAGAAAAGTATGTAGATATTTTTAAAAAATTCATTGATGTATTTGCATGGTCATATGAAGATTTGAAAACTTATGATTTAGATATTATTTAGCATAAAATACCACTGAAAGATGGGGTCAAACCACACAAGCAGAAGCTCAGAAAAATTAACCCACTTTTGCTGGCTCCAATTGAAAAGGAGGTGAAGAAACTTTTGCAATCAAAAATCATAGTTCCACTAAGATATTCAGACTGGATTTCCAATCTAGTACTAGTCAGGAAGAAAATTGGAGAGATAATATTATGTGTGGATTTCAGAAATTTGAAAAGAGCTTCCCTAAATGATAATTATCCTTTACCAAAGATGGAATTTTTTCTGCAGAAAGTAACTGGAGCATTCAGGTTATCTATGGTTGATGGTTTTTCCAGGTATAATCATGTGGCTATGGAGAAGGAAGATCAAAATAAAAGTGCTTTCACCACACCTTGGGGAACATTTATGTATGCCAGGATGCCATTTGGCCTCATGAATGCAGGAGAAAATTTACAAAGGGAAATGGATATTTCTTTCTTGGGTGATAAATTTGTAGTTATTTATCTTGATGATGCTACTGTTTTTTTAGGTTCTGATGATGAGCACTTAGAACACTTGAGGAAAGCTTTCTTGAAATGAAAAAAATTTGGATTACCATTAAATCCCAAGAAATATTTTTTTTCTTTAGAAGAAGGTAAGTTGTTGGGTCACATAGTTTCAAAACAAGGAGTGAAGATTCACCCAGCAAGGGTTGAGGCTATACAGACAATTCCAATGTCTAGATTAAAAATGATATCCAAAGGTTTCTTGGAAAAATAAATTTTCTAAGAAGATTTGTTCCAAAGTATGCTGAGATTTTCAGGAGAATAATAGATATTTTAAAAAGAATGTTGAAGTAAAATGGGAGAAAGATGCAAGAGAATCATTTGGCAGAATTAAAGAAGCTCTCCAAGAAACTCCTGTCCTGATCAGTCCAGATTACATAAAGCCTTTTCAAATCTTCTCATTTGCATCATCTTCTACTATTGTTGCTATGTTAGTACAAAAAAATGAAGAAGGAAGTGAACAACCTATAGCCTTTTTCAGTAAAGTCCTTAGAGATGCAGAGCTGAAGTATAATATCCTGGAGAAGTAGGTATATGCTTTAGTTAAATCATTAAATGCTTTCAGAACTTATGTGCTTCATTATCAAATAGTAGCATATGTGCCTAATTTTGTTGTAAAAGATGTGCTAGTACAGAGTGATGTGGAAGGGAAAAGAGGAAAATGGATTGCCAAAATCCAAGAATATGACCTGGATATTAAACCAACAAAGTTAGTCAAAGGATAAGCACTAGCCAAATTGTTGACATAATCTAGTTCCCAAGCTTTGGGAATTAGCTTACTTGCACCTATAAATGAAGTGACTGAAGAAAAATATCAGATTAAGACAAATTCAACTATTAAGTACACATTTCTCTGTTCATACTGGTATAAGGATATCATTCATTATCTCTATTTATTTTCTTGTCCTCCTTCAATAAACAGAGCTAAGTACAGAGCTATGAAACTTAAAGCTCCACCTTATGTAATAATTGAAGCTAAGTTGTATTAGAAAGATCCTGCTGGTGTATTGATTTTATGTTTGACAGAAGAGGAAACCATGGAGGTGATTAAAGAATATCATGAATGCTTGTGTGGAGGTCATTACAGCTGGAAATTAACTACTCATAATATTCTTAAATCATGTTTTTATTGGCCCTATTTATTTGCTGATGTATAAAGAACTGTTAGAAGTTTCCAAAAATGCCAATTGTTTGCAAAAAATAAAAGGTTAGCTCCTTTACCTCTTCTTCCTGTGTTTTATTGAAGAACCTTTTAGACAATGGGGATTGGTTCTCATTGGAGAGATTAATCCACCATCAAGTGGGAATTTTAAGTGGATTCTAAGTACTACTGATTATTTTACAAAATTGATAGAGGCAATTCCTACTAGAAAGGCAAATGATTTGGTTGTGATAAATTTTTTAGAAGAGAATATTTTTAGCAGATTTGGATGTCCAATAAAGATTGTAACAGAAAATTCTCAAGTTTTGAACTCAGTCATATTCATAATTTTTTATCAAACTTATAATGTAATATTATCCCACTCTACAGCATATCATCCTTAAGGAAATGGATTAGCAGAATCATCTAATAAAACATTGGTGAAAATACTGAAGAATACAATCAATGAGAACCAAAAGGATTGGGATTCAAAGTTGATTTTTTATTTATGGGAATTAAGGATGACTACTAAAAAATCCACTGGTAAGTCTCCTTATGAATTGGTATGGTGCTTAGGCTTTGTTTCCCACTCAGCTAGCAAGACCAGTAATTTATTTTCTTCAAGACTCTCAAGAGGAAACTAATTCCTTGATCAAAAGACTAAACAAGGTGATAGAATTGAATGAAAGAAGAAATAAAGTAAGAGACTATTTGGTCACTTATTAGGAGAAAATGAAGTCTATTTTTGACAAAAAGGCAAGAGAAGTCACGTTTTAGACTAGAGATATGGTATTAAGATGGGATAACAGAAGGGAAGCGAAAGGGAAACATGGTAAATTTGATCCTTTATGGTGTGGTCCTTACAAAATATTTGAAGCCAGATCAAATAATACTTTCATGCTGGAAGATCTTGATGGAGAAGAAGTAGAACTGCCTGTAAATGGGCAATATTTGAAACAATTTTTTCCAGCACGAAAGGAATTTAGTTCATTATTACACATATTCAGTTTCCTCTCACTGTATATTTCTCATCAAGCAGTTTTTGACTCCATGCCTGATGTGAAGGCACTGATCTGTAGGTTCTTAGTGTTTCGTGGAAAAAACACTATCTCCAGGTGGAGCCAAATGTTGTGTATCATATGCATATCCTTTTATTTTTTCAAATATTTGAAAATATTAAGATAATAAATTGTTGGAAAATACGTTAAACTATCAAAATATTATACTTTAGCATGAAAAAAGATGTATGTTCATCAAAATTTAAGTTAATGTTTAAAAATTTAAAATTTATAGTTGTGGGTTTGGTATTTAATGTTAAACATTGATTGGTTTGATTGACGAGAAGTGCTGATAATTAAAGTCCTTATCAAAAGGCCCAACCCGTGGGCACAAATATCACATCGGATACCATGATGAGTGCCTCCATAGTTGATTGGGTTGGATGTGGGGACAACAGAGATGAACGGCAGAGATTGAGTGCGGCGGAACTAGCTAAAGTTTTCCTCCATACCTTGAGAGCCCCCACAGTGACGTAAGATGCTGAGTTGGTCACAGCTGTCTTCCACGTCGAGCAGATTTAATGGCTTGTTGACACGTCTTGTCAGCATTAAATTTAAAACCCGCACCACTTATTTAAAGAAAATTTTTATCTATTTTTCAAATTAATTGTGATTTGTTGTGCTGCACCAT
Organism: Pinus albicaulis; assembly: GCA_034641835.2. Lineage (NCBI taxonomy): Eukaryota > Viridiplantae > Streptophyta > Pinopsida > Pinales > Pinaceae > Pinus > Pinus albicaulis. Next base: position 106,260 of record JAXQQM020090823.1, read on the forward strand.
GTTTCAGCTTTCCACCACCTGTAAATTTGACCACCCTGTAAATTGTTCTCACGTAAATTTTCAAACATGGCTAAACGGTCGTCCTTATCAGGTTCATCTAGCCATATCCCTCTCTTGGATACTGAGAGAGATATTCAAGATACCCTCTGTTCAATAATCCACCTCCCTTTCTACTAGCAAGTTATCTTGAATGATAATGTTTCCCATGTGTATTTTTCCATGGTCAAGTGTGGAGTTTTGTCTGCATGCATTCCAAAAACCCATCTTTTCCTTTAATTTATCTATTGGTTGGTATCCCTCATGTATCGAGGGAAGTGTTTTGTCATGAATTCCTAAGGAGAGAATGTTCTGCAAGTGTCTACCCTATTAATCCGCCATGCCCTTTTCTATCCCGAGTCAGAGTCATCCATCCAATTTTCTGATGATTCGCTGGTACAATATTATGATAATCTTGTAGGAGAAGAATTCAATCAGTTCATTTTTTATTTGAAGCCTGACAAGAAGTAGTTTCAGCTAGATTGCAAAGAGTTTTCTATGGGGGTTTTTGATGCTGAGACTCATCCAGTATTGAGTAATATTTCAAAAATTCTAGGTAATGATGATGATAATACAATGGATAAATCGGTCCTAGGGATTTTTTCCATGATGATGAAGCCAAGAATGGTGCTGGATATTCCATCATATTGGTAGGAAGTAGTCAATTCACAGCTGATGATCCTTTCATTAGCATGTTCTTTTAAATTTCCTTCATTGATTGTATATTTGTTCTTATATCAGAATGTGGAAGAATTCATGCATTTAGGTCTAAATATTATGGATGTAAATAAAAGAAGGAAATCAATGATATTCTGGATAGATGTAGTTAGAAGGGAGAAAAATGAGGCTGGGTTGTTTGATTTTGCTAGCTATTATATGCCAAATGCATACAAAATATTGAATGGAAGTCCTCCTCCCTGTTTCTTACCTAAAGCTTAGCATTTTCTGCATTTAGGAAACAATTGTAAATATGGAGATTGGTTTGTTTTTGAAGAATATTCTGAAATAAGGCTATATGGAGCAAGTGTTGAGCCTTACAGACTTCCAAATTTTGTACCAATGAGGCTTTTTTCTTTAGAGTTCATTAGACAGAGTCTAAATGTTGAGCAGGTTCATTTCATGCCTATGAAGAAAAGACACATGTATAAATTACCCATGGTTGTAGGCCCTTTCATAGTAAATATGAGGCAGGCATTCGATGAAGTAATAAAAATGCTAGATGACATACATATGCTACTAGGAGAAAGTTGGGCTTATGACCCATATAGTGTCATTTCAAATAGAAGAATTGAGAATGGGTACTTTGCTTTCATTCATGAAATTAGGCCAGAACAAGAGAATATAGCATGTAAAGGTGTGATGAGTTCAATAGACGCAAACATTCAAACTCCTATCATAGCAGAGAAAACAACTAAAAGAACCAAGGAAGTAGTTATTGATATAGATGATGAGGAGCAGGGAGACAAGAAGAGAACAAAACTTACTAAAGAGCCTAAATCTAATGCACCTAGTTTTTCTTTACATTTGGGAGAAGAGAAAAATGCTCCTGCTTCACCTACAAATCATGAAGCTTCTCATGAACATGTGCCCTTGATCAAACAACCATTTTCACAAATTGAAGAAAGAAATCAGAGGATGAAGTCCAGCATGGAGGCCCAAGCTGAACATCAAGTTACTGCTGAGAAAACAAGATTGTTAACTGTAATGGATCTTGAGAAAGACCAATTTGGAATTTCCCTCTCACATCCTACAGATATGTCAATTGGTTCTTCCAGCAATCTTAACACTGTTAATGTGAATGTGGATGTAAATAAAATTCCACTGATGGATAAAATGAATTTGCATTTGAAAACAGGTCGATTGATTATAAATGACCTCACAAAGACTAATGCAATGGAAATAAAGGCAGAGAATATGTTGGGTAAAGTAATTAAACAGTTGAAGTTAGAGAAGGCTAACTCAAGAGCCTTAACAGTTCAGAATGAGGAATTGAAGAAAATTATTATAAAAATTGGATTAGATCCCAATGATAAGAATGTTGTGCAGAAACTCATGCAAAGTGCTGAGGAAGAAATATCCACATTAAGGAAGAAGTTAAAGTTACCTACTGGAGAACATTCAATGGCTATAGAAGTTGGAGAAGTAGAGAAGGAAAAGGAAAGGTTGTTGCAGAAAATCATGCAGAAAGATGAATAACTCTCCAAAATAAATCAGACTGCAATTTCATTGCAAAATCATATTGATAATCATAATTGTACTTTTTTTTTCCTACAGGTGATGAAGACCCTCAAGCAAAAATTGTTCAATTAAATACTGAGTTGTAGATGGCTGAAAGAGATAGAAAGAAGGCTCAAACAGATCTGGAGACTACAACAAAGTTGATGAAATTCATGGAAAATGAAACCGACAAGTGCAGAATGGATTTCCGAAATGCTGAAGTTGAGATTAAAAATCTCAAAGAAAGATTGAAAGGAAATCTCTCAATACAAGCCAAAGATATCATTTGGACTGATATCATTTCAGAAATGAAATCTAATTGGTGCTTCTTAATGATAATTACAAAAGAGAAGAGCCTTATTTTAGAATGTGAAGAACTAATCATGTCTGACAAGCAAAAAGGAATTAATAGAGCCATTTGGGCCAGAAGATTCATTGATTTTATTAATTCTAAGTCAGATCAGGAATTAGAAGAGAATGACATGCAGGAAAGAATGTTGTATGCAATAGAAATTAATAAAATGATTGTCAGAAATGATCTCAGAAAGGCTGCAGAGAAGAATTTGATGGAAATTAAGGAAGCAGTAAGTCAGTTTGATAAGGCATTTGATAACTCTTATAAGAACTTATTAGTGTTGAAAAAAATCAAATTTGATAACAGGTATTAAAAGACTCAGCTACTTAAAGGAGAGACAATGGTCAACTTCTTGCAAAGACATTTTCAACTCTTGTGGACGGTAAAGACTCTTTTCAAAGAAAGGCCTTCTTATGATCGAATTACTACATTCATATTGGAATATCACAATTTGACACATTCATCCAGGACGAAGGTAGAAATATGGAAAAAGTGCAGAGCTTGGACAATAGACCTGTCAAAAGGGTAATGATCCTTTTTCAGGAAATTCAACAAGGTGCTCAAGAGAAACATTATATAAGTAAAAATGTGCAAAAATAACACATATCAGGACTTTTTTCCTCTTATTTATGATTTATGGGACTTATATATGGAATTTAATCTAAAACAAATCAGTTTAGATACATCAAATAGATCTCCCAAAAACTAGAGTAGCTAAAAAGCACCCAAAGAGGGAGGTTGCAGCCAAATGCAAACACTACTTCAGAAATTGTGCAGTTTTATCAGATGTTTAGTGTAGATCGGAAATGAGGTTTAAATTTCAGTAATACAGTAGCAAATATGCATTAGGATTAAGCTCTTTCACGCTACAGTAGAACACATGAGACAATACAACAAGAATCTTCAGAAAAGAGAGCTATAACACATGTATATTTTGCAGAAATGGCTCAACAACATTATTTTTGAGGAGATTTAGTAGCTGGAAGTTACAACTTAGATCTAAGACAGATCTGTGGACCAAAAAAAAATCTATTTCAGATATGGAAGCTAGATAGTCTCCTCTTCAAGATCCACTTGGAATTTTGGCAAAAGCATGCATAAATAAGAGTAGATCTCAGAAACAAGTTTCAAATCTGGAAATTGCTGCAGTAAATGTCTAAATATAACATTTCATTACAATGGATCATATCTGAACAGAACATGGATCAGCAAGCTAATCCATGGATCACCAAGTGGAAGGCAAGCCCAACACTAGAGATCTTTGATCTAAACTATGAGAAAAACACCATAAAGAGATCTACACCAAAATAACGCAGTATTTAAAAATAAACAATGTTGTAGCTTAGATGACATAGATAATCACTGTAAAATTTCAGATCTGAAGTACAAGTGGAAGAGACACTCTTTCAGGAGGTTAAATAACACACTCCATGAGAAGAGGCTCCCAAAAATACACTAGATCTCTACAGATCTAGACTCCCACTTGCTGCAGCTTACAAGACAGCTCAACCCTCAACATGAGTAGTGCTTTAGTGTAAGGTGGAGCTTGGCCTCAAGCCTGATAGTGGTTCAATTCAGCAAACACTCCTCCAAGAATCCTCAAAGGAAGAAGTGAAATCCCTGCATAGGAATTCCAAATACAATCCTACGCTAAACAACAGAGAATCGTATTTGTCTAAGCAGACAAATAATCATAAATATGATCAATCAAAAGCATTCTCTTACAGCCCTCCTTTTCCTTTTATAATATGAGAAAGATTTTGCAAACCCTAAACCATCTTCATGAGTTACACCTTTTCACATGAGAGGCTTCCTTCTAGAACTGCGTTGTCCCTTTTGGAGATGGAATGAACCTAGACAGCGTTGCTGATTTGGTCAAGGTTGACCCAGTATTTAGCTCAAACCTCTTTCACACCTACAAGTGATTATTTACATGGCTTTGATTTGTCTTTGTTCACATGGGCATTGATTTATTCAGACTTTTTAGGAGTTTTACATGTCCTCCTTTATTCATTTATTCATGAAGCATAAATTAAAACAAAATTGAATGTTCCTCTTAGCTAAGGCTAAGTGGGAGAATTACAAAAGGATCAGAAGAAAAGAAAGAAGAATAATTTGGCCAAGGAAAAGAAGCCACATCATCAACAATTCCTATAGATTAGGATATTTATTTTATATTATTTTCTGAAGACAATGTAATTGTAACAAGACATTTTCAAGGCATGTAATAGACAACCTTCGAATTCTTAAAGTAGTTTTGGTAGATAGGATTGGTTACAATAGTTCCAAACTACTTTTTATTGTATTTAATGTAATTTTCAAGGGAAGGAAAGGTTTCTAGTTTTCGATCTTCAGACAATTATTTTTTGTACTCAGAGATTCAAAGATTAATGAATGAGTAAGCACGTTTCTAGCATTCTGTTTATGTTGAAATGTATTCAAGTTTACATTATGTTTTTTCTATCTATGAATAAAATTTTTTATGAGAAACAGATCTCTTTTTATGTTTGTATATAAGAGTTAAAAACTTTAATTTGCGCTCCTTTGTTTTAACTATTTCTTTCATATATTTCTTCTGGGGTTGGAAATGATATTTTCTGTATAAAACAAGATATCAGTCTAGAATTATTCTTTCATATTCTTCTAGTCACTTCATTCAACATTAATATATGGTAGCATTGTGAAGCATTCATCATATTTGAAATTTAAGGGTTTAAGCATAAATACTTGAGGGTTAATAAAACAAAGACATATATATTCGTGACATAATCATATAAATTTCTTAAGCACATATTCCTTATCACAGCTAAGGGATTGTCTCTTAAGGTAAAACGTCATGCAATAGTTTCAATAACCTCTTTTCATATTCAGAAATATTCCTCATTTGTGGAATTATCATTTGCTGCTCCAAGGAATTGGAGTAGTCCTTTGTAATGTTCCTTTTTCGGGAATTTCTGCAATATGGTATGCCAGGACGTTGTATAAGGAAGGAAGTGTAAAAATAAGCTGAAATGGTTCTTGGATCCCTTTTTTAATACATATAACACTTCTCTTCCAGAATCTGAGCCCAAAGAAATGACTCTAGATGGGTTATTCAGATCTCCCCAAACTAGATCCCGTAAAGAATGCTCAAAGAGAGAGCTTACAGCAATACATGAACATAATCATAAAATCTGCAATTATGAATACAAAATAAGATGAAATATAATATAGCCATAATTTTTATTAAGATATCAGCTACAATATATAGAAATATCTTGAGGGACAAGCCACTCAAGCTACCAGAATCAACCTCCAATGATCAAACTATGAAATACATGAGTTGTTGCAACTGCACAAAATGTCGCAGAGCAGTGACAGCACTGCCTTTATTAGAGTAGCTACTGAAATAGATGAATATACATGAATTATGGCTGAACTATACAAATAAATGCCCAAGAATATAATAATGGGATCCAATACAATATTTCTAGCCAATATAGGAGAGATTTCTAGAAATGCTGGAAAATGTACAATGTGAAAAATCACTTGTCACTGCAACCAAATAAAAATGAGAATGAGGCTATGACAGATCTGAAATTCTCATGCCCTCCTATGATAATGTTCTCAAGCAAAGGGCTGATCCCTTTCACTCAAAAACACTCCTCCTAACAAGCTCCAATGACCCTCCCAGCAACTGCCTACATAAATAACACAGTTTCTACCCTAGACTGTGCTATGAGAGATGGTGAATGATTGGCCTGGTGCCAAAGATCTGAAATGATGCCCGGGAGTCTCCTATGCTTCTCCTCCACTGAAGAACAAGCTAAGGAATGACTCTATGAGCTCCTCTGTTGCTGCACCAAGCAACTCAACTTTTTCCGCCCAACAGAATAACATTGTAGCTGCAGGATTAAGCTTGGACAAATGCTGGAATGAGGAAATGTAGCTCAAACCCTCTCCTTCATTGAGGATGATGTAGGGATTCCCAACCAAGAACACCCTTCGGTTCAAGAACACTACAACCCTGGTAAATAGCCCGGGGATGCAAGTCTTTGCAGACCCAACGAAAATAATAAGCTAATGCATAATAAAAATGGGCTATCATATCCTCCTTATAAAGCAAATGAACTCCTCTCACCATGGGTCCCATTGAAACTTTCCCCTTAGCTCATGTAAGTGGAGCCTCCACTAAAACTACGTTGTCCAAGAAGTTTCAATGTATCTAGACAGTTTTAGTTGACTTGGTCAAAATGACTAGATCAAGCATGATCCAGTCCTGTTCACACCATGTGGTGCTCAAATCAGCTACTTTATTCTTCCTCCTTTCACATGAGGAGTGTTATTTCTCCATTTAAAGGGGTTAAGGGGTCTCCTTACCCATTTTATTCAACAAAATAAAAATATTCTAGCTATAGTGTTCCTTTTAGATTGAGGCTAAAAATTGGGAAAATTACATCCTTTGACACCATGCGTGTGCCTTCATAGATTATTGAATCATCATCTTCCAGTGCAAATAGCTGAGTGGGAGATGGCAATTTCCAAATCAGAAAATTTCGCATCCCTCCCTTGAACCCATCAAGGGTTCTCTATGTTGTGCTAGCTCCTCCCAAGGTTCTTTCCTTAGCCAAGTCTATCAACGGTGCACCATGTTGAGAGAACTCTCTGATCATCTTCCAATCATGGGGTCTCCCTGGTGGAATGCCTCCATGTAATAAAACATCAAGGCCTAGAGTAGGTTGTATATGTGAGTGGACTGATTTTTCCCTGCTCTCACTATGCAAATCATCCTCCTACTTCCATACATAAACGTCCTGAAAAGGATGGGTGTGTATGTTCACAATCACTTCATGCTAGCCCTCCTTCTCATCTTCTCCTACCTCCTGGAATATCTCACAGTATAAGGTGTTTTCTTCAAATGTAATCAACCCATGTACACCTATCATTTCATTGGTGTCAACTGTCTTGATCACAAGGGAATGATCTATCATAGTGTTATCACTCATAAAATGTGAAACATTACTTGACATGGTCATAGAGTTCATTCCTAAAAAGGATAAGGTCTCCTTAAGCATTTTTTCAAATTGGTATAGGAAAATTTTATTTTTTACACATTTAAACCTAATCCTAAGGTTAAAGGTCACCCCCATTGAGGTTATATCATGTATTATCAGTCATCATTAGGTGTCAGATTTCATTTCCCAAGTGTTTAAATTTGAAAAAGGACATTTTAGCCAATTTTACGAATTTTTGTAGCATTTTACAGTGAGAAGTAGCAGTTTTTTCTATGAAACTGCCTAATAGTTTCATAGTGAAACTGTCAGAAAATGAACTAGCTATGCTACGAAAAACAACTTTTATATCTTTCTTGTCAAACTTGATGCAAAGTATCAGTTCAGAATCGAAGTAGTAAAGTGTTAGAGAACATTTGCACCAAACTGCTGCTTTATGTATTTGACCTATATTAGTAATACAAATTGAAATTCTTCTTGACAGACCTAAGATTCTCATGAGGTTTTTGATGTCCTATTGATCTATATCTTTATGTTTTATCATTTGCAATAGATTTCATCTCTATTACTCAAAATTCGTAATCTTATTCTCTGACTTCGTTTAGTAATGAAATGACTGTGTTTTCCTATGTTTTATGTGTGAGTTGCCTCTGTTAAATATCTCTATCTACCTCAGCTTCCATGTTAAGAAACATTGTCACTAAAACTACTGATTGTTGACTCCATAAGCCCAATGGTAGCAAGTCTGAATTCTTTTCAACCTGCAATCAGAAAAAAACAAGTTACAATTTCCATAGAGTTAGCCATCTAGTACTAATAGTTCTAAGGCTTACATTTTGGCAATGAAAGATGAGACAACATCAAACCACTTGGGGCCCTAGGATCTAGCCCTCCTGGACCCGGAGAGGGATCTCTCTAAATAGATCAAAGAATGATATGTCTTTGAAGCTTGAAATGAGATATTAGGCTAGGTATGAAGCACAAAGGGGGTTTTAAAATGATTTGGTTGAAGGGTTGCTGGATTGGTCATGAGATCTTAGATTGAGAAAGAAATGGAAGGAAAGGAGCAGAGCAGCAGGATGTTTCAACAAAGAGGATAGGCCAAGACAGTGCCATCCATTGGGCTATGGAGTCATGAAAGGAAATTACTTGCATCCACTAGCCAAGGCTTTCAAAGGGCAAGTCATCTACACTAAAGGATCTTTTAGGCAGATGGTGGAATAGAACATTAAGGAGAGAAAGTGGAGGAAGGAGAGGCACCCAATTTCTGTCTATAGATCAGGTCAGAGGTCATTTAACTCCAGACCTACTTGGACATACTCAAAGGCAGCTCTCAAAGGTGGACAAAGGGGCAGCTTATAGATCAGACCAGAGGTCATTTAACTCCAGGTCTGCTTTAGCAACTCCAGAGGAAAAACAGAGATAAGTTAAACAGAAGGGATCTTAGAAAGGCCAGCTGGTCGTGCAAGGATCCTAGTGGACAGGGCTAACACTCATCCCCAGTGTTCCCAAACCTTCCAGCTTAAACCCAGCAAGAACATCTAAGAACTGATTCAACCAATTCATACATCAGAGAGTAGGTAATAACATCCACTACACTTGTTAAATCAACTGAAATCAACTCATAGATAGCACATAAGACATAAAACATTAAAGGTAGGGAGAGCAGGAAACATAGGGAACCTAACAAGGGTGAATCCTATATTATACTTCTGTTGCCTACCAGAAGAACATGAAACAGTATGAAAATGAAATAAACAGAGTTAGGAAAAACATCACCAATAGAAATAGACCAGGATCCTGTGAAATGTGCTTTGATTAATCGATGCAAAACCGGTCATGTACAATAAGTTCAATGGCTGTTATAGTCCAGACTTTCTCCTCCCAGCCTATTACATACAACTACTCTGCTACTCCCTCCCAAGACTGTTCTAACAGTCGGAATGAATCCCTCTAACAGCATATGCCTAACAACTGAACAAAAACCTTTACATTATGTTCTCAGGGATTCTTATAGGAGAAGAGGAGGAAACAGAAGTAGGTGAACAATTAAATGAGTCACATTATGACGGAATGGTGGAGGAAACCGAGTCCATTCTGCTTAATGGCATTGTGTTGTACTCTGTAGATTGGTTGGAGACGTTTGTCAGGTTGAGATTGACCTCTGATATGTTATTTAAGTCCTTACGGTGGTCTGGAACTCTGTGTTGCCATTATGGAATAAATGAACTGGATGGGAAAACTGCAAGACCGCTCCATACCTCCATAACTGCTGCCTGACTGTCTTAAATGAGCTTCAATCAGTGTAATTAATCGTTTCAGGGCTAGAGGAGGCATGGAGATTTCTTGTAGGAAGGTGAACGCCTGGAGAAGAGTACTCTGTTGATATTAAACACGGGTAAGCTTTTGACGGCGTGCTTAAATCTTCAAACTGTGCCTCGATTCTTTGACCGCGGGATCATAATTGTTAATCTTCAATTAACCGGCCTGAATCCCTTCAAAATCGTCTCTGCTGCTTCGCTGGTGGCTGTAATGGCCTCTCTGCGCTATCCGCATAATAAAATGAACCTGTTGCAAACCTAGGTGGTAGTGGTGGAGAAGTACTTTGGAGGCCCGGAGGAACGGTGGCAGAACAGTGGGAACAACGGAAACAATGAGAAGTGGCGGAAGAAATGATTATAGTATAAAACCCAAAGGTTAAACGTTTGGGCGAATAAAATAGGGAAATGGAGAAAAACAATGGAGTGGAGCCACGGAGGTGGGACCCAGGCTAAATCGCAAGATGGAATGGAGCGGAAGGATTATCGTAACGCGGAGCAAAGAACTGCGATTGTAATATTGCGATCGGGTGGAGTTGCGATGGAGGGCAGTGTGATAGGAAAAAAGTGTGACAATGCGATATGCGATTGGGGCAATGTGCGACATGCGATCGGGGTGATGTGCGACATGCGATCGGGGCGATGTGCGACAGGCGGAAAGTGCGATGGTGGAAAGTGCGATAGGCGATTGTATCGCAAATATTTGCGATGCGATCAGATCGCATCGCAAATATTTGCGATGGATCAATCGAATACATATAATGAAACTGTGATATGCGATAAGTGCGATCTGCGATGAGCACCTTAAGAGGCAGCGCTCAGTCACAACGCTCAGTTACGTGGGGACGGGGCTAGCGGAAAAGGGGCTAAGCCTTAGTATAAGGTCAGAAGTGGGTTTGGCCCATTCCAATGTGATTTAAAGGTTTAGAAAGGGGAACGATAGAGGGATAAGGGTAAATTAGCCCAAAGGGGGGATATGGGTAGAATTCAAAGGGGATTTTGGAGGAATTTGAAGGGTAATGAAGGGAAATAGAAGGGGGGACAAGGGGGATAAAAATAGGAGCTAAGAGGGGGGTGAAATAAGAGGAGAAAGGGGCCTTTAGGAGTTTCTCCACAAACAGAGGGGCTTTATAATGGGAATCAACAGAGGGGAATTTATCAAAGGATGAACAACACATGGAGGCTTCAAGGAGACTGTGTTTACAGAGGAAATGCATTCTTTGAAGGCTCAAAAACAATTTAGCCCCCGTTTGCTTGCCAAAAAATTTAGGGGGGCCTAAATGAAGACTGGTCATTATTCAATATCATAAATCCCCTTAATATAACCCTCTCAAACTGAAGAGGCCAAGCTTCAGTTAGAAGTGTTTTGAAACATTTACACTAAGTTTTTTGATAAGAAGCCAATCAAGTACAATTTTGTGATAACATTTTGGAGCATCTGTCGGGAGCCTAAACATATACTTTTCTCGAAATTTTGAAGCTAAACTCTTGAAGGTAGCAGGAGCTCATAATATGTTTGAGGCTGCAACTACCTTGGTGACTCCGTTCAAAATTCTCATGTTCAAAGGTGCCTTTGAAAAGGAGATATATGAGGAGTAATCCTAACCCAAATCTACCAATAATTGTGGATAATCCAAACACAATTTCTAGATGCATTGAAGGCAGTTTTGCACAATCAGGTACTCCATTACACATAAGATCTTTTTCCTCTGAAGTTTTAAGAAGTCTTGAAGATAAGAAGTTTGATCATAAAATTCAGGAAGTCTTGTTTAAGTCTAAAAATGAAAAAGAATTGACTGATATTGTTTTATACCTACAAAGAAAAGGTATTAATACCTCGGCCTTAGTCACCCAAAAAGATAAAGAAGAATTCTACGGGGTAGTCACATCAGATTTATTGCTAGAGAGGGAATATTTAGATAAGTTAAAGGAACTAGACCCATTTGAAATCTTGCTAAGAAGAAAATCTGGTTTTCCTTTACCTGAGTGGAGTTCAATTGTACCTGGACTACAAAGACTAGCACACCACCTCCTAATAGTGCCTCTTCTTCTACTACTATTTTCCCTAAAAATACCTCAGTCCCTATCATTGTGGCTGGAAATGTTCCACCTCCCCCTACTACTGCACCTGCTAGGCATGCCCCTCTTGTTCTCCCAATTTTCCTGAATGCCCTTCCAAGTGTTATCACTCAGAAAAAATGAAACATCATTTAACAAAGTCCTAGGGGTTCATGTGTCAAAGGTAGGGTCATCGAATTAATTTTTCATTACTTGGTCAAAGAAATTTTTTTGTTTTTCTTATTTAGCCTATCCTGAGATCTAAACCCACCCTCATTCAAATCCTTTCATGTCACATCAGTCACGATTTTCTGACATTTTTCATTTCCCAAGTTTATAACACCGAAAGAGTCATTTTAGCCAAGAAACCACACTTTCATAGTGAAATACGTAGAAAAAAATGCACTTTTCGCTATGAAATTGCTAATACTTTCGTAGTGAAAATGCCCAGAAATACACTAGTTACGCTACAAAAGTAAGAATTCCTATCTGCCTTGTCAAAACAGCTTCTAGGTGTCAGTAACTTATTGAAATGGATAGGGTAGATGTCATTCAAGTCAGTGAGGGTTAGGATCAAGGTACAATGATCATGGCTGAAGTCATCATCACCATTTTAAGCATGTATGAGTCATCATTATGCTATGAGTTGTCATCAAAATTAAAAATCTTTCCAAATTGAGTCATTTGTCATTCTTCATTCCCTCTTTGCATTTTATTGAACTATGAGGAATTATTTCACTGAGCCCAAGCTGTCGTTGGTATTTTCAAAGATTTGCAGGTATCAATGATCAAGTGAGGCTAAGAATGCATTAAAGTACCATGGCTACAAAGAGGAATACCAATAAAGGTAGCCACTATCTTAGATATGAGCCATCAAACATGAACCTCATAAATGAAGACCCAACAGCTGTAGAAGTTTTCAAAAGAACAGGGTGTTTACAATTTTGTCAAAGATTGCAAGGATGCCATGTACATGTCTGTAAATAATTTTCCCTAAACTTCAACGGAACAACTACAAGAGTGGGAATGTTGAATCTCAGTATAACACTAGAGACCATTACAACAACAACATGTATTCCAAGAGGACAAGAAATATGGTTCAAAGGGTTGAAATTCAACATGGAAGAATGTAAAGAATTTATCAAGCCATAAAATAGTGAGGTTGACCTTACAAATGCCATTCCAAGGAGCTACATGAAGGATAATTTCTCAAATTTATTGCTTATCATTTAGAAATATTTCACTTGTGAAGGGAGATATCATAAAGTCTATTCTTACCACTTCAAGCTTCTTCTACATTTTGTTGGTAAGATATCTCTTGATCCACCCTTTTATTGTTGGAAATATTGAGAGGGGGGGTGAATCATTGTTCCTTTCAATTAGATAATTATTTAACCTTCAATTATTATCATTGTTTGTACAATGATAGTAGTAAAAAAAAGGAACACAAATGCACACAATTTTTAAGGTGGAAACCCAATCCGGGACAAAACCCACCTAATGCTTTTCTAATAATTATTTAATATTCAACTCGAATTGAAAATAAAGCTACAACTTCCTAGAATCTAGAAAAGCATTCTTCTCTAGCTCCCACTAGATGGACACTCCAATACCCAAAATTCTTCAGTAGTCAACTGAACGGATGTCCCAACACCAAATGAGCTACAACTCAGCCTAGCACCACCCTACCACCCTATAGAAGAACAAAACAAGAATGGACTCTCGTACCAGGGAAAATGGTCCACTTTATAATGATATAGAATGATGTAGAAGAAGAAGACACACTAGACCATAACCCCAACTATGAAACAATCACCTAATGATGATCCTAGACCTCCTGACACTTCCTCTTCAACTCTTGGCAGATAGACACTTGTACACTTTTTACAATGATGCATTTACAATGACTTAGTACAATGATACATTTACAATGATTGTGTTATCACAAAATTGGACCTGATAGGCTACATGATCAGACAATATTATGTAACTATTTCAAACCTAATCTTTTGACTAAGGCTTAGCCTCCTCAGCCTGAGAGGTCTCTCTCAAGGGCTAATGATTTGGATAAAAATATAGATGGATAACTCTATTTAGGTAATAAAAAGATAAATGATAGATGTAGGTTGATAATCATATCAACATGTATAAATTGGGCTTATGGAGTGAAAATAATTCAGTAATTCAGTGAATCTACTTAACATGGAAGTTGAGGCATATCAGAGTTTTAGTCATAAGGTACACACACATGAAACTAAAAAACACAGTTAATTCACTTATATAGGAAGTCAGAGCATCTAATAGATGAATTCTGAGTAATATATATGAACGCCACTGCAAATAAGATATATAAGAGATGCAAATAGAATAGGAAAACACTAAAACTCCCTCTAAATCTCAAGTTAGTCAAGTAGAAGATCTTTGTATTAGCTGAAAACCAGTCAATTCACGACCAACACAGTTTTTGCCAAAAATGTCCAACCATTGACAAATTTGACCTCTTGGTATTTAATAGACATCTTACAACATGAGATGATCTACCTCTAGGCTAGATACATTGCATTTATGTCTCTGGACGACTTGCATAATCATAACACATGGAATTTATTACAAAAAGACACCTCTCCTACTTAACAGGGCTATGCCAAAAAGGACTCAACCTCTTTATCACTATCTATAACAACCTTATCTATTTGAATTTACATCATTTCCAAGTGTATCATCACATGGTCAAATTTGGATGATGGGCTTCATTTATTCATGACCACTTTGCTAACCTCCACAAAAATAGGAAACAATACCCTGTTTTTTATTTCGTGGTCCTTGGTTGTTGAAATGGCTTCACTCATCCCATAACTCCTCCCCAGCCTCCAGATTTCTAAAACCACTCTAAACACTACTCAAAATGTTGTAATGTCCCGCACTACAAAAACACATCAGTTTTGTAGCACTTTTTGTAGCGCTACCACCTCAAGTCTTTATCCTCCAAAAACTCAATTATTTCCTCTGCATCACTTTAATTACCCTTTAATACATCTCCCATAGAAAATTTAGTTCTTAACTCAGTATTCAACCCTTTAAAATATAATCAAAATCAGAAATAAAAACAGCTATAGCAGTTTCGTAACGCTTTTCTACTTTTTTACACTGAATGTGCTACGAAACTACTGAGTGTGCAGAATCTTCATAAAATTGCCAAGTGAAAACTTTGTTTGCCTCCAAAACTCTAAACATAAGTTGTCTTCAGTATTTAAAACTATAAACCCACTTCATTCTAGATTCCTTGAGGCCTTCCTTTTTCATTTACACTTGTTTGAGCTATTGGTTCTTCAATGACTATCATTTTAATGCCTCTACTCTTTAATTCATCATGAATTAACTCCAGTTTCTCTTCTAAGTCCTTCACTTGGTCTTTAAGTCTTATATTAGTAGTTATTAGATGAGAGTTTATTATTCTAACAAATTTAGCTTCTTTTATTGCTGGAATTGTCCATTCAAAAAATTTATCTGTGTTACAGGACAAATGACCTCCTCATTAGCTCACAGGACAAGGTAACATGGAAGGAATAAAATGACCTAGATAAGACCCATTTTTGCCAAGGTAACGCACCCCAGAAATAGCTAGAAAATGTTATAACACACCTGATCGATGCAAAGGGAGCGTTAGTGCCTAGGGTAATTCTCTGTCTTGCCCAAGGGGTAGCGTTAACCAAGTTTAAGTGTGCAAATGGAAATATCTTGCAGAAATATGACTGGAATTTCCAACTTTCTCTCAAAAGGGAATCAGTTCAAAATAGAAACTAAATGGCACAGATGTTTTTTTAGGCATTTCCAAACATAACTGAACACCTATAGAAGGAAAAAGTGAAGGAAAGAAAGGACACATCTATATTTTTCCTGATTTGAACAGGTTGAAAGGATTGTCAAGGTTTTTCCTCTCCATCTCCTATAAAATGGAGCTATGGGATCTTGTTCTAAGGTTGAAGGTTTTATTATATGTGGAGTATAATTTCATTATTGTAGTGTGAGGCTTGTAGATCATCGAAGTTCATTGAGAGGTTTCTGCCTTGAGCATCATCACACTCAGAGATAGAGAAAGAGAGAAAGGAATTGGAATATTGAGGAGGGCTTGGTGCAACTAACGATTGTAATCCTCCTTTTTATAAATCAATAGAAATATATATGTTTTTTCCATTCGATGCATCAATGTCACAATTTTTTTTCAATCATCTATGTAGCATGATATGAATGTCTTATATCTGTATCGTTTCATGTTTCTTATATGCTATTTTAATCGATAAGAAGCTGTACTATTGTAGAGATTACGCGGGTGCTTTGATTTATTGAAGGATCTGGATTTGGAGCTAGTGAAGAAGGATCTCTACTTCGTTGCTTGGCATTCTCCATAGGATCTTCTATCCATAAAGAGGAAATATCTCCATCTCACTTTGTCGATTATAGATATTAGCATGAACATGTATGAAACATATTTGTGAAATTTATAGCTAATCTGATTGTCTACCTCGGGCACTAAAAATCCTTGAGAGGGATATTTAATAACCACCACCCAAGCATATTACCCTATAGCAGAATTGGCGACTCCGTTAGGGAGTGAACCCCAAGTTTCCGAGTTGTTCCTATGAATTTCCTTTTTTCCCTCTGTTCACATATCCTTCCGATCAGCTTATATGCTCAGTGAACATCTCAAAAGCTCACAGAGTCCAGATTAGACCCTGCTTAGCCATATGTACAACTTTACCCTAACTGACGCTTCCCTTGTAAGTGTTTTAGAGCATTATAACACGGTCTACGATCAGATACAGTGTGTTAGTCTCAATATTAACGCTTTGTAGCCTCTGCTTGCCAGCGTTACCTAGCCAAAATCTATTGTTTACACCTCTGTTGTGTTTCCCTTTGGTTTTGGAGTTATTGGCAATCAGAATAGCTTTTATTGTTGGATCCATGTGCTTGTTTACCAGCTAGCATTTCTATCTTTTGTTCTTGTTTTAAAAAGCTAATGTCAATCACATCTACTTTTTGAAGAAGAATTTTTCTTTTATTTTTCTTAACTTAGCTGAATTGAATCTGAAAAATTTTGGTTAAAAAAGATGTTAAGTGAAGATAGATAGATGTGTCTGAATATTTAAAGTTGAAATGTGTTATTTGAATGTCTGGTGCATGGATTATGAAATAAATATCTCCTTGTAGAAAAAACCCTTCATTGAATTGAATATTTAGAGCATATTTTCTTCATGGTTTTTTGAGTCAGAGTCTCATCACGTTTCATACGTCCACTCCCCCTCCGCAAGACTAATAATCAAGTACAGTATGAATGAAGTGATAATAAAATTAATCATATAAAATTTTCTGAGATCACACCAACAGTAGTTCAGGCTAGGATCTAGGGGTAGGAGAAGTGAGAAAATCACCCAAGATCTCAAAACTTGAGACTAGAGTCATTAATAAGTGAAATCCTACTGCACTCATATTATTGGGACCACTCCACTACCACCAGAGTTAAGCGCAAGACAACACCAGGGTGCATGAGAAGCTAGCCCACCTTCGAGTGCATTCAGTGGGCATGCTATATATTGGGGTTCCCTTTGGGGATGTCGAAACTAGATCGGTGATCTAGGTGTTCTACCCATTTAGCATGATGTCTAGGAATTTTACCCCCCTAATGATGTCTCTGATTTGAGGTATCTTTAGTTGCCAAAATTTTTAGGGACTTACACGAGGTGAATGGGATGGGCTGTCCTGGTACCTAAAATATACAGATCTACTCTGTCTTCAGTCTTTGGGAGGTTACTTGTCTTCACGAGAGTGATTACACCTATTTTTTGAGGTTCGGGCAAAGCTCTAGAGTAACCATAACTTTGTTTATGACTAACCCTCTCTGTATGCTATTATGATACTGGGTTTCATCTCTAGCAAACGGTAGTACTTAGACAGGGCCACCCTATTCTGGTTGATTTTTGATTGATTTTAGAAAGTCAATTTTTATTTTTTATTTTTTAGGTGTGTGGTTACTATCACTGATACTTTATAACACATCACAAAAAATTAAAATTTTCTAAAAATAAATAGGTCACCATGGCATCTTTCGACCCTTACCGTCTATCTTGACGATAGCGAGGTCACTGGAGGAGGAGTCGAGTCCCAGTGAACCCGTGCCTTCTTTAGAAGAGAAGTCTCCAGTGACAACCCCTGATTTTCACATAGTTCCATATCACACGGAATTTCCAGAGGATCCTTTTATGGAAGGATTCGTACCTCCTTGCAATCCTCCACTCACTGATCCATCGGTGCCAGTGTTAGTTCAGATTACACTAAGCCAAGATATGTCTTCGGCCACACCAACATCCATTTCACAACTGGCACCCATGGGGTCGATGCCAATGGCAACCAACCCAGGTTCGCCACCATATTCCCCACTGGTAGTCAGTTCTACGCTAATAATTGGTAGCCCTAGTAGCCAGCCTATGTCTACTCCCAACACTACAATCACCCCAACTTCTAGTGGATCTCTGAATCGTTCAGGATCTACTCCTACAGTGACTATGCCGCGACCCACAGTGCCCACTCCCACAATAAAGGCTACTTCGATTCCTTTTAGAAACACTTTTGGTTGGAACCCTTTGTTGAGTTCAAACTGCTTAACCACCATGCCAGGGGGCAGTGTCACCAACACACAAACAACAGGGGGAAATTGGGTACCCCTACAATTATTAGGACAAACGGGACAACCCATTGTTAACACTGTTCCTTTAAGTGGTCAAAATTTCAGTATAGGATCTATGCCATTGCTTGACTATGCAAATAGTAGCATCCCTCCAGCTAGCTCTATTTTGTCCATATGGGCAAACCAACCCCAAAATCCATTTGGACAAGGGGGAAAA
Organism: Pinus albicaulis; assembly: GCA_034641835.2. Classification (NCBI taxonomy): domain Eukaryota; kingdom Viridiplantae; phylum Streptophyta; class Pinopsida; order Pinales; family Pinaceae; genus Pinus; species Pinus albicaulis. The sequence continues at coordinate 125,134 of JAXQQM020090823.1, forward strand.
TTTTACGATGGGGGCAACCAACAATTAGCTCCCCAGTACAATAAACCCTACGGACAAAAACCATACATCCCTACACCCCCACCAACAAGGAAATTTTATCAACAAATTCCTACTTATCCTATTGGTAACACATTGATGGGCGGACCCTATGGTTCGAATAGTCAGCCAATACCTCCTTGGCTAGATCTGAGGGCAAACACCCAATTTCCATTTTTGGCAGCTCTAGACATCCCCAAGATATATAAACTGACCAATAATCCCATCAACCACAACCCACTCTAGCCTCCAGTACCACATAAGATTCTGTCTGACATCCCTAAATTCGACAGGAAACAAGGGGATGATCCGGCCATGCATGTCACCACTTTTTATCTATGGTCTATTTCTAACTCCATGGTGGATGATAGTATTTAGCTTCGACTTTTCCCCCGCACTCTCACTGGAAATGTTGCCAAATGGTACATTGAGTTACCACGCAGAGCCGTCAACACTTTTGGCGCCCTAGCTATGGAATTTCTTAAGAATTTCGAATTACCTATTAAATATGAAACCGACACGAAACTCTTAACCTCGCTGTGCCAAGACACCGCCATCTACATCTCCGATCACATTCATAGATGGAGACATAGGAGGAGGCTAGTCAAAGTGCCAATCCCAAATCATCTCTTATCTAACTGGTTTTTTAAGTCACTCTTACCAACCCTAGCTAAGGAAATTTCTCTATCCGGTGCGGTCATGGAAGATCAATACATTCGTCGTGCAGAGAATTTATATCTGATCTATTCGCAATCTAGCACGCTATATGATCTACTCCCCAATGCCCCTGGTAATCTGAATCCTCCTTCTACTCAGAAACCTGGAGCACACGCCGAAAGTCTCATTGGTGCAATATCTGGCATAGCCATAAAACTGTCTAGTGGGCACACCTCCCAGCCATCTTCGGCTGCCAACGCCCATAACCAATCGACTACTCTTCCTACCACTGAGTTAAATTTTGTGCAAATTTTACAGAAACCTAGTGGCAAGAAAAATAAGAATAGGAAAAAGACCTCTTCTTCAGAAGAGTATTTGGATCATTAGAATAATACCAATCAGAAAAACACTAATAAAACTGACAAAGGGAAGGAGAAACCCATGAAATTTCCTTGCAAAATCTGTGCAGAGGACCACTTGACATACAAATGTCTTCATCTGCAGGAATACATAGATTTTATCACAAACAAGGACTCTAGGAGGACACCTACCGTTCTTCATAAACCATTCCCTAATCCACAACAGAAACAAAAACACATGGTTGCAAACCCACCACAACCCCCGCAAAGGGGTGATGTTGGCATACATCCTTCCGGTGAAGGATCATCTGCCATTTATGGCGTAGAGAGTGTTGAACTCCAAACATGAGCCAAAGTCTATGGAAATCCTATCATTGATACTCAAGAACCTAGTATTAGTTCAAATCCACTAGCGCCCAACGATTTTCATATCAAACGGACTGTTGCTGACCCCGCGATTCATCCTCGTAAAGGGACACTTTGACGCACGACTCATAACACCTCTACACGTGCCACCCAAAAATATAACATTGTAGAAGATCTGGCACAAGCATCGTCAGCTATGTCTGCTCTCGAAGTATTGCAAACTTGCCCAACACAGAGAAAAGCCTTGCTTTTGGCCATTGGTGGAATTTACCCCCAGGATTCTACACTAGCTATCTTTGACATGGATAAATATAAACCTCACCTCTCACACACATTTGCATTCCAGGTGTAGGTTGTGTCAGAAGGGAGACCAATCCATTGTACTGTCATAGACGAAGGTGCTTTGACCTGCGTTATTTCAACTACTTGATGGCTTTCTTTGGGTTCTCCTACTTTGTCTCTGCTGTCGAATTCCCTTAAAACTTTCGATGGCCACACTTTCCTCCCAAAAGGATACCTTGCTAGCTTTCCCATTTCCCTTAGTGGGAAAATGATAATGGTGGACATAGAAGTCATAGATCATCATCTCGACTATAATCTGTTGCTGGGTCACAGTTGGTCTTATGCAATGACTGCCATTGTTTCTTCGGTCTTCCAACTCATCCTCTTTCCATTGGATGGGAAAATATTCATAGTGGATCAGTTATCCTTTTGCAACCTTGATTATTCCATGTTACCAAGTAGCACTGTACCCCTAGTAAGAGGTCTTCCTGAGTCATACGTCAGTATTGGTACCGGTCTTTTGAAGGCATCTTCTCTGATGGGTTGCTTTCCTCTCCCACCACCTGAGGTTCCACATACGGTTGCAATGATATCCACCACTTTAGATGGCTCTATCGACCCATGGATCCTACCGGCACCTTCAGAAATTGATTCCTATAGAGATTAGATGCCACTCTCACTAGCTGAGTTGGATTATCAAGCCATCCAAATTACATCTAAACCCTCCATGGCTTTGGTTTCAACCAATGGTACAAACCTCCTGCCTGTTAGCCACCTATAAAATTTTGGCATAGCAAACAAGTGGCTAAGTATGTTTCCAAGTATTCAAGAGAAACATTTCCCCCTGAAAATATTTCATTCTTGAAGCATTCATATGTTTTCTTTCCTTTGAAGAAATCCTCACTTCTGTTTCCATCTGATAAGCCTCACTGTTTGTGAAAGAAAATGCTTTCAAAAGGCCTCCATTTTCCATTTTTCACTCCCACAAAATTCCCATTTTCATCCTTGTTTCCTTCAAAGTATCCCTCTGAAAAATCCTCATTTAACCTCTAAAATAGCCTAAATCCACTTTTAAACCACATATTTCCATTTATCTGGTTTAAAAAATCCCTCCTTTTGCCTACGGAAACCCCTCATTTGGCTTAAAAAACACTAATTTTAGGCCTAAAACAACCATTTTTATGTTAATGCCTTAAGCCCCTTTCAGTTTAGCCCTTAGCCCCTTTCTTACAGGTGACCCATGCTATGACCAAGCGCTGAGGCCTAATCTTAAATCATAATTGGAGCTTTCGTTTCGGCCTTTTCCTTTGTTCTTCAAATATTTCCGATGCGTTGAGTTTTATTCTGCGGATTTCCGACTCAATATAAACTGTTGATCTTCCCCGATCCGACAGCCAAGATCACATCACACTCTGTCACAAGCCTTCCACATTTCCCCCTCTGACTTAAACCTGACCATTAATCTTTCCAGATCCAATGGCCAGCGCTCAATCGCTTCGCGCTAATCCAGTCTTCCCTTTTTTCTGTTCCCCCGATGGCCGACTCCCGGATTTAATCCTGGCCATTGAATCCACAAGAACCAATGGCGAGGATTCGATTGCGCCCATTCGCAGCCCCCTCCCCCCATCATTGCATCCACCAATTAGATTTGGACCATTGAATCCACAACAACCAATGGCCAGGATCTCATCGCGCTCCACTCATAACTTTTCACCATATCGACCTCCAATTATATATCAGTCATTGATCAAGCTTGATTGGATGGTCCACATTGATTCGCTCTTCAAACCCAACCCCATTGGTTTTTATAACATGTTTATCGTGTTTTTCAGGTTTCAAGGGTGGTGAATTCCCACTGTTTTCATAGTGACAGACATGGTGAAAGATCGTTGTAGAGCTGAAGACCGCCAAAGAAGAAATCAAAGATATCAAAGGATTAAAAGCATAAGATTGAAGATCAAGAGCATAATTCACGGTCTACACAGATTAAATACAATCATTGATCATAGCAACACAGAGGAAATATTAGTAGGACAGTCCTTTTACTTAAGAAAGGACCAAAATCACTACCGCCCATTCTCTATTCTTCCTCGAGCCCTAGTACAGTTATTGTTTTGGCAGAAAGTCCTAAAGAACTGACAGTGCATTACTTACAAAGCATGGAAGACCTGAAGGGCTAAACTTCATCTTTTCTTGTCTCGAAGTACAAACAGAGTACCTCTAGCCGATAATTACTTCATGGAACAGACCCCTGGAGTTATTTTTGAGAAAAATACTGAGAGGGGGGGGGGTGAATCAGTATTTAGTGTAGACAATCAAAGTTTTATTTTTTCCTTTATAAAAACCCATAAGCTACTTTACTGAAGGAAACTAGCATATAGACGCGGATATCCTTTACAGAACTCGTGTATGTCCAGAGATCTAATTATGTGTTTGAATCTTAACTCGGATCATTGCATTATTCATTCATCATATATTTCATAAATAGTAAATAGGTGCAGACATAACAAAATAATCATCACACATATGCAACACACATGAACACCAGGATTTTTAGGTGGAAACCCAATTCGGGAGAAAACCACCGCTGTCGTCGGTTCAGCCTTCAAAATTTATTATTATGAAAACTTCTTACAACCATGTACTGGTGCAGGCTCAAACCAACACGCAGGCACCCACCTGCAGAAGGCTACAACCTTCTCTCGTTTACCAGCCTATCCTGGAAAGGAGCTACAACCCCCTGCTCTTGTTTACTAGCCTCTCCTGGAAGGGAGCTACGACCCCCTGAACTCATTTACCAGCCTCTCCTGTAAGGGAGCTACAACCCCCTGACTGAAGGCTTCGACCCTCAACACCAATGCAGACCACGTTTCATCAATTTTCAAACTGGATCAAACAACTTCAACACAACCCTTCACTTATCAACAATCATACCTTGCTCATTGCTTCAAACAGAACAGTGAGACCACTGTAACCAGAATATTAGATATAACCCAGACTTCAGAATAGATATGCAGAAACACATTCAACCTTCAGCAACCATTAGATCAGAAATCATACGCGCTTTTATTTGATCAGACCCACGTATATACACTCTTTCCAGAAGACGAACCCGCGTATACTTCAGTGCATTTTCTAAGGAGAAACCCTAACTGTGCATACGCGCTTTTCCTTCCACAGACCCGCGTATACACGCGCTTTTCATGAAACAAACCTGCGTATAGATCTACAAAAGATAAACTTTGCAGTACAGACCAGATCTATGAACTTACCCAGATTTCTTCAATCTCTTCAACAGGATTGCGCCAGGTCTTCTTCACTTCTTTTCAGATCATCCTTGACATTCACCATTTCTAGATCTAGATATCTTGAGCCTTCATCATGTTCATAGGTGCATCATAGATTCAGATCTATCAATTAGGAACAGGGTTCAACCATACAGATATACTTCAGAGTGAAGTATTCATCAAAGCCCAGACACATGCACACTCTTGCACAATGAATTTCTTCTTCTTATATAGGGTTACCCTTTATCAATACCATGAGCCAAAACTACATAACTTCCAATGGTATTCCTGGACGGGATCTCATAGACAATCCAGAGCTTAATACAATGGGTCAAAACCATGTTATTTACCCCTTGTTTTACATATTTAGATCTCATTTGAGCATACACGACTTGTGACGTTAATTCCCGCGTGCATACGCTACTTCGCCTAGACAAACCCACGTATGCCTTGAGACACACACTTTTCATCAATGTTCTAGCACATACTGAAATTCCTTTCATCATTACCTTCTGTACTGATTGTAGATACATCAGATTCACATTATTTAGCAAGCTCATCAAGTCAAGAACAACTTCGTCAAGTAGGTTGCCGTCATCTTCATCAAGTGGGTTGCCATCAAGGACAACACTCTGCATCATATTGCCAATAATCTCCCCCTTTGGACTTGATGGCAACCATGATGGTGTTTGATCACCATAACAGATAGATACATTAAGCACAACCATTATTCATGATATTATCCCCTGATTCAAACACCATGTCACTCTCCCCCTTTGACATCAAGGGCAAAGGGCGGATCAAAACCAACACAAGGTTTTTCTCCTCATGTAGACATAAGAGCTCTGTAGATCTGATGTGCATTGAAGTTACCATGCTCCCCCTGAGTTCATGCTGAATCTTCAAACATATTTTTCAATGAAGTACATGACTCTATGACCTTCCTATCACCAAGACTCATACTTACATCAAATATCCAACCAAGTGGATTTACATATGCGACTCAAATACCCAACCAAGTGGGTTTACACATTTTGACTCAACTACCCAACCAAGTGGGTTTACAAATTTGAACAAGTACTTACATGACTGAATATTACAATTTACATCATGGGTCTCAACATGACCTTTTCATCAAATTACAAGTATGACTTTTCACAACCAAAAACAAAAAGACCTCAAGAGAGAGATCAAGTTTCAGAACCATCATAATGCCAACAATGCATTATTCTCAGCCAGGCTAATGCTCCCCTTGAAACTGTGCATCCTTTCCATATGACCAAAACGCCTCCTTAGCTTGAGTAACCTGAACACTTTCAATAGCCAATCATCAAGGCATCTTCACCCAATATCAGAGAATGAAACAGAAATATAAGAGCTGAAACATCACCAGAGAAGCCATACAGCATCATAGATACCAAACAACACCATAGCTTGTGCTGAAGAATGCTGACCCAGAAACTTTGTCAGCAACCACCCATACGCGGTTTTCTATGTATGAACTCACGTATATACACGACTATCTTTAAAGAAACCCGCATATCCAATTTAATCTTATGAATTTAATCAGATCTGATCTTCTGAGAGGCAGAGACAACACCCATATTTTGTCTGAGATATTCGAACGCTTCCCTGGGCAGAGGTTTGGTAAAAATATCAGCAACTTGTTCTTTGGAGGGAACATACTCCAACTTCACCTTTTGTTCAAGCACTTGTTCACATAAGAAGTGATACTTGACGGGGATGTGCTTGGTATTTGAATGCATAACAGGATTCTTTGAGATACTGATGGCACTTGTATTATCACACATAATGGAGATAGGAGAAGTACATTTGATTTGAAAATCTTCCAAGGTTGCATCATCCAAAGGAGTTGAGTGCAACAAGATGCGGCAACCACATATTCTGCTTCAGCAGTAGATAAGGCAATAGAAATTTGCTTCTTACTAAACCAAGATACCAACCGGGGCCCCATATAGAATGTACCACAACTTGTGCTTTTCCGATCATCAACATTTCCAGCCCAATCTGCATCAGTGTAAGCATGAAGAGTAAGATCAACATTCTTTGGATACCATAGTCCAAAGTCTTGAGTTCCTTGTAGATATTTGAATATTCTTTTGACAGCCTGAAGATGAGACTCTTTTGGATTGGCTTGGAATCGTCCAACAATCCCAAATGCATGCATAATATCCGGTCTAGTCCCAGTGAGATACAGAAGACTTCCTATCATAGATCTGTATTCTGGTTGATTCACCGTGGGAGAATCATCATGAGAACTGAGATTACATCCGGTTACCATTGGTGTACTTACCGGTTTTCACTCTTCCATCCCATACTTCTTCAGAATTTGCTTAAGGTATTTTTCTTGAGATAAGAATATACCTTCTGTAGTTTGATGCACTTGTAAGCCAAGAAAGAATGTTAGTTCCCCAAGTAAAGACATTTCAAATTCTTGCTGCATGACAGAAGCAAATTTCTGACTCATAGATTCTTCATTACTTCCAAAAATGATATCATCAACATATACAACCACAATCAATAGTTTATCATTTTCAATTTTTGTGTATAAGTTACTATCAGCAGACCGCTTTGAAAATCCTTGTTGATGAAGATATTTGTCAAGACGATAATACCATGCCCTTGGAGCTTGTTTGAGACCATATAGAGCCTTTTTAAGTCTGCAAACAAGATTTTCATCATTTTCCAAAATGAATCCTTCTGGTTGTTCTATATAAACTTCTTATTCTAGATCACCATTGAGGAAAGAAGATTTGACATCCATTTGATAAACTTTGATTTGTTGAAAACTTGAAAAAGCAAGAAAAATTCTTATGGCTTCAAGTCTAGCTACAGGAGCAAAAGTTTCTTCAAAGTCTATACCTTCTTGTTGAGTATACCCTTTGCAAACCAATCTAGCATTATTTCTTATAACGTCCCCATTCTCATTTATCTTGTTCTTGAATATCTATTTGGTTCCAATGACATTTTTATCATGTGGTCTTGGTACCAATTCCCAAGTGTGGTTCTTTTCAATTTGATCAAGTTCTTCATTCATGGCCTGAATCCAACATTCATCTTTGCTAGCTTGATTGACATTGTGTGGTTCAATCGTGGATAGAAATGCCAGATAGCTAGGAGATCCCACAAGAGTCCTCCTTTTTTGTACACCTGATTCCTTCTCTCCCAAAATTTGAGATTCAGGATGATTCTTTTGAACATATCTGGATGGAGCCTTTCTAGATAAATCATCTTCAGGTTCTTCATTGGATCCACTGTCTATATCATTTCTATTTGATGTAGAATGAAAAAAGTCACCATTCATCTTCTTCTGTTGTTTGTCTTTCTTCTTTAGGGACTGCATGAGACTCATCAATAACAACATCAATACATTCAACAATCTTTCGAAGCCTTTTATTGTAACATTTGTATGCCCTGCTTGTAGATGAGTAACCAAGAAGTATTCCTCCATCTGATCTAGGTTCAAACTTGCCAAGCTTTTCATCATTATTTTTGATAAAGCATTTACTTCCAAAAACTCTAAAATGTTTCACAGAGGGAGAATTACCATACCAGAGTTCATATGGATTTTTGTCACTATTTACCCAAACATGTGCCTTGTTAAGAATATTTTCTGCTATGTGAGCTGCTTCTCCCCAAAAAATGTTAGGTGTTCTGGAATCATCAAGCATAGCTCTACCCATTTTGTGAATTGTTCTATTCATTCTTTCTGCTACGCCATTTTGTTGTGGAGTGCCTGCTACAGAAAACTGTCTTTTTATGCCATGTTGTTCACAAAATTCAAAGAATTCATTTGATGTATATTCTCCTCCTCGATCAGATCTAAGACACTTGATTTTTAGATCTAATTCATTTTCAACCAGCACTTTGAAGATCTAAAATTTTTCAAATGCTTCATCTTTGTGTTTGATCAACCCAATCCAACACATTCTAGAGAAGTCCTCAATGAATAAGATATAGTATTCTTCACCACTTGGTGAATTTTTTCTCATAGGTCCACATATGTCAGTATGAATGAGTTCAAGAGGCTTACTTGACGATCCTTCCTTGGCATTGAATTGCACTCAGGTTTTCTTACCGAATTGACAGGATTTGCATATGATACTTTCAGGTAGAGAAATATTGGGAAGACCACGAACATCATTAAGTTTGCTTGATTTATTGATTTGAGAGAAGCTTAGATTCCCCAACCTTCTATGCCATAGCCAGTTTTCTGAAGATTTACTCAAGTAACATTGTTCTTTGCAATTCTTCAATACATGCAGGTTGCTTGGAGTTCTTTTTCCTTTTATAATTGTTTTACCTGTATCAAGATCACGAACCACACATTCTTTTGAACTAAAGACAACTTCAGTTCCTTGATCACACATTTGACTTACACTTAACAGATTATGCCTTAATCCATCCACATACATGACATCATTAGCCTTTACCTTTTCTTTTAGAAACATAGACCCTTTTCCTTTAATTACAGCAGGAGTATCATTTCCAAAAGTAACTTTCTTTTCCTTTTCTAGAGCACTATATGCACGAAGTTTGTGTTTATCACCTGTCATGTGTCTCGAGCATCCACTATCAATGTACCATTTATTTTCTTCACCTTCCGCAAATAACGCTATGCCACAATTTTCAACTTGTGATTCCTTCTTTTTCCATATTTTGGATTTTGAAGGAAGCTGCTCTTTTGGCTGAACTTTGCTCCTGCATTCAGATTCTTCATGCCCATAGTTATTGCAATAAGCACATTCAAATTCATTTAGAAGAGGAGAAAAGTTGTTATAGGTATTCTTCTTTGTTTAAATATCAACCCTTTTCTTTCTTGCTTCTCTTGTCATGATGGTTTTATATGCAACACATTGAGCAGCTTTATGGCCAAAATTGTGACATGAGAAACATTGTCCATTGAAGAAGAAATTTCTGCGATCATGAAATCTTCTACTTGAATTTACCTGTTGATTGGGGCTTCTTTGAAAGATATTCCCGTTAGTGTTCCTTGCATTAAGATGATCATGCTTTACCTGTAAAGATTCTTTATTCCCTTGCTGAGTGGCAGAATTTTGTAAACCAGCTGTAGCTGCTTTTAGATAATTTGGTGCTGAAGCTTGAGAAGATTCTCCAATATATCCAAGACCTGTCTTTATAAGAGGAGAACGTTGTACCTTGATGATCTCATCTAAGGTTTCAGATCCTTTAGCAAATCTGAAATTCAGAGTCTTTGCTTTCTCAAATTCTTTTCTTACTCTTACCACTTCACATTCTAATTTCTCATTGTGTTTCTTTGCCTCTTCAACCTGCTTTTCCAGAGTCTCGATGGTTATTTTCTTTTCTTCTAAGAGAATTTTATATTCTTCTAAGAGAATTCTGCTTTGTTCTAAGCATATTTTGAGTTGATTGTTCTCTTCAAGAAAATCATTGTCCTCTAGAGCATCCACAAAGGTATCATTTTCTTCTTTAGATTAAAAAACCATGAGAAGTATAAGATCTTGTTCACATTCTTCCTCACTATCAGACACCCCATCACTCTCATCATGAGTATAGTAACTTCTTCTAGTGCTAGACCGGTTCTTATTTCTAGCTACTTCCTTTCCTTTTGCAGGTGTTTCTTTGTGAGGACACTTAGCAGCATAATGACCAAATATTCCACAATTAAAACATTTGAAAGGAAGCTTACCTCTAAACCGTCCTGTACCAAGTTGAAGTTTCTTTACAAAATTTGCCTCATCTTCTTCCGAAATATATCCTGATCCTTATGCTTCTTGTACTTCTTTCCCTTTTGTAGAAGCTCTAAAAACAGCTTCTTTGACTTCAGATGGTCCTCCTCTTCTCATTTCATATGCAGTCAGTATGCCATGAAGTTGCACCACAGTAAGATTTTGAAGATCCTATTTTTCTTCAAGAGCAGAGACTTTTGACTCAAATTTTGCCGTTAGCAATCTCAAAATTTTCTCAACCAAAGTAGTTTCGGTTATTGTTTCTCCCAGATTTTTCATAGGATTTACAACATCATCAAGACGTAAAAAGAAACTGGCAATACTCTCATCACTATGCATCTTTAAAATTTCATATTCAATTCTGAGAGTTTGGAGTTTTGCACTTTTTACCTTTGCATCACCTTCATAACTCAGAATGATTTTGTCCCATATTTCTTTTGATGTATTCAGCTGCATGAATTTGACAAATTCTGATTCTGTTAGACTTCCTATTATAGCATTGACCGCTTTTGCATTTGATTCATAATTCTTCCTTTCAGTTGGATCTGTTGGTGTAGCAGCTAGATATTGATATCCTTGTTCAACAATGGCCCATACATCTGCTCCCATATACTGAAGAAAGAATCTCATCCTAATTTTCCAGAAGATTAAATTGCTTCCATTGAAGAGCGGAGGCTTGATAGATGTTATTCCTTCTTGATAGCTCATCTTGCTTGATCTTCCTTCTAGCGGCTAAGCTTTTTCAGAAGGACCTGCTCTGATACCAATTTTTGGGAAAAATACTGAGAGGGGGGGGTGAATCAGTATTTAGTGCAGACAAACAAACTTTTACTTTTTCTTTTCTAAAACCCCATACGCTACTTTACTGAAAGCAACTAGCGTATATACACGGATATCCTTTATGGAACTCGCGTATGTCCAGAGATCTAATTATGTGTTTGAATCTTAACTCAGATCATTGCATTATTCATTCATAAGATATTTCAAAAACAGTAAACAGGTGCAGACAGAACAAAATAATCATCACACATATGCAACACACATGAACACTGAGATTTTTAGGTGGAAACCCAATTCAGGAGAAAACCACCGCTGTCGTCGCTTCAGCCTTCAAGATTTATTATTAAGAAAACTTATTACAATCATGTACTGGTGCAGACTCAAACCAGCACGCAGGCACCCACCTGCAGAAGGCTACAACCTTCTCTCGTTTACTAGCCTATCCTGGAAGGGAGCTACAACCCCCTGCTCTCGTTTACCAGCCTCTCCTGGAAGGGAGCTACGACCCCTTGACTGAAGGCTTTGACCCTCAGCACCACTGCAGACCACGTTTCATCAATTTTCAAACTGGATCAAATAGCTTCAACACAACCCTTCACTTATCAATAATCATACCTTGCTCAATGCTTCAAAGAGAACAGTGACACCACTGTAACCAGAATATCAGATATAACCCAAAATTCAGAATAGATATGCATAAACACATTCAACCTTCAACAACCATTAGATCAGAAATCATACGTGCTTTTATTTGATCAGACCTGCGTATATACGCTCTTTCCAGAAGACAAACCTGCATATACTTCAGTGCATTTTCTAGGGAAAAACCCTAACTGCGCATACGTGCTTTTCCTTCCACAGACCCGCGTATACACGTGCTTTTCATGAAACAAACATGCGTATAGATCTACAAAAGATAAAATTTGCAGTACAGACCAGATCTATGAACTTACCTAGATTTCTTCAATCTCTTCAACAGGATTGCGCCAGGTCTTCTTCACTTCTTTTCAGATCATCCTTGACATTCATCATTTCTAGATCTAGAGATCTTGAGCCTTCATCATGTTCATAGGTGCATCATAGATTCAGATCTATCAATTAGGAACAGGGTTCAACCATACAGATATAATTCAGAGTGAAGTATTCATCAAAGCCCAGACACATGCACACACTTGCACAATGAATTTCTTCTCCTTATATAGGGTTACCCTTTATCAATACCATGAGCCAAAACCACATAACTTCCAATGGTATTCCTGGACGGGATCTCATAGAAAATCCAGCGCTTAATACAATGGGTCAAAACCATGGTATTTACCCCTTGTTTTACATATTTAGAGCGCATTTGAGCATACGTGACTTGTGACGTTAATTCCCGCATGCATACGCTACTTTGCCTAGAAAAACCCCCGTATGCCTTGAGACACACACTTTTCATCAATGTTCTGGCACATATTGAAATTCCTTTCATCATTACCTTCTATACTGATTGTAGATACATCAGATTTACATTATTTAGCAAGCTCATCAAGTCAAGAACAACTTCGTCAAGTAGATTGCCATCATCTTCATCAAGTGGGTTGCCATCAAGGACAACACTCTGCATCATATTTCCAACAGTTATTCTCAAACTGAAGAAAGCCCCAATTCATCTGAAAAGTACCAAAAGTCAATGAAAAGATATTAAGACAGAATGGGCTTCGAAAGACGTTTCTCCCTCTGTTTTAAATGAATCATTTATGTTCTATCTCTCTCTACTATCACTCTTCACCTATAAGAACGCATAAGAAATACATTGTAAATGTTGGTTGGTTGATTATTGTAAAAACACAGATTGTAAGCTATTTTCAATGATTTAGAGTTCTATGAGTAGTAGTTGTAAATAGGCTGGGATACAATTTCTGGTTGATGTCAAGCTATTGGACAAGGATGTATGTGACTGGTTTTGCTCTTCTAATATGACAAGCATGTTCATTGGATCCTGATCTAAATCAGTGGTGACGTGTTCTATATTTGTTATTTTTTTCCCTCTGTTATGCATCATATATCACTTTCTTTGATAAGAAAACAATAAATTTAGCTTAGGACATACTGTTGTAAGTAACCTAATGCTCGTTGTTTTCTCTTATCTTTATGTTTTCTGCTGATTGTGTATCTAAAGACAAATTCAGTATAATTTAACCAATCAAAGACGTTGGCCTACCCATGCTTACTGATGTATGAATTTAGAACTTGTTTCTTACATGTTCTTGTCTGGTTCAACTGACAGAATTGGGAAACTGGGAGATTTAAGTTAGCCCTGTCTCACTAGGTTCCTTTTCCAACAGTTAAACCTTTCTAAGATCCCTTTGAGTTGAATGCCAAAAGCAGAGAAAGTTAAAAGTGTTTCTCTTATCTTAGGTTTCACTCTGTGTTAAACTTAAATGTTTTCTATTTTCTGAATGTAGTTAAGAGGACTGCTGGATTGTTGTCTTTCAGAGTTAGCCTTATTAGGAGTTTAGATCATAGAGGTTAAGGCATGCCCTGTCCCTAGATTCACTCCGAAGTGGTCACCTTGGAAGGTTTTCCTTGTCATTCCCATTCATTTCCTTATTGTTTCATTCCACACTATCATCTTAAGAGATCCTCTGTTTTAGATGACTAGCCCTTTGAACGCCTTGGATATTTGAATTGCAAGTAAATCCTTTTATGACCCCATTGCCCAATGTAATTGTGTTCTCTTTGAATTATCTCCCCATTGCCCAAAAATCCTTCTGTCCTCATTCCTTTACCTTACATTGAACCCTTCCTTCATGTTTCCCAACCAAACAAACAAACAAAACAAAACCCTTGTGCCCCATAACTCGCCTAACATCTTAAATTGAACTTCAAAGATATATATTTCTTTGCCTTTATAGAGAGATCCCTCTCTGGATCCAAGAGGGCTAGATCCTGAGATACCAAAGTGGTTTGATGTTGTCTTATCATTTGGTATTGCCAAATCTGCCAAATCATAGGAACCACAACATAATGGCGACTCCACTGGGGAATGAGACCAAATTAGCCCTGGTTTGGTAGTTAATCACTGTGGTGGATAGTAAATCTTCTCGAACATTTTAAATCCTCCACCTGGCGACTCCAATGGTGATCAGTAGGCCTACTGATTATCTTTTTTTTCACAAGACTCCACTGGGAGACCAGTTTCATCACAACATCATCCATATTAAAGCATAGTGGCTTCTCCACATCCCAGCATGGAAAAGACAAGTCACTTCACTAATGGAAGACTCTAAACAATTTGCAAAAATGCATCCAAGTTTCATAGCAGAGTGTCGTTATATAATATCAAGTGACCTGGCAGAACTGGAATGGGAGGACCTTCCAAAGGATGTCCTTCTCATCTCAAAATTCAATGCTAGACTTGTGCTTAAGAAAATTTTCTTAGAATTGGCGGTTGAAATATATGAAGCCGAGGTTGAAATATTGAATTCACAGGAATAATCATACCAATTCAGGGACCCTAAAGTATTTTTGGAGAATCTCCCTCCCCCTAAGCAAGAAAAAATTTCACTGCCTTTTGATGTGCAGGAAGAGGATGATTGGGCCTTCAAGAGCCACACTGAAGATGTGGTGATCAAAGCTGTCAATGATGCAGGTATCCTACCAGTCATGGAAGGCCTAAAAGAAGAAAGTTTACAATAGGGGTTCATTGATCCTGTGGCAGAATATATGGAGGCCCTGATTGGCTCAGGTTCCCAAGAATTGATCCTTTGCAAGAGACAAAGACATTAGGAGTGGTCATCACTGATGATGGCCTTGGTTTTGAAGACCCACATTCAAAGTACACTGTGGCTCTCTCTGACAAGCAGCTAGATTCTCTGCCCTTTGTTGCTAATGCTTAACTGGCTACACTAACACTATTTTATCACATAGAGCATTAGATATTTTCATGTCAGAGTAGGGTAGGTAGGAAATCTCAATAAAGCTCAGTCTATGAGGATTTAGTTAATTGTTGGTTTTTGTTTTGAAGAAAAATTCAAAAAATGCAAAAATAGAAAGAGAAGGGTTCAGATATGCTCAACACTTGAAACAACAGGGAAAAGAAAAATAAGCAGCTCTAACAAGACCAAAACCAGGGCTAAAAAGAAGAAATATGGTGACTCTAAAAAGCTCAAAATCTGAGTCACAGAAGAAGGAAGGCTGCTGGTGATTTTTTAGATCTGAAGCCTTCAAGTTTTGATTTAAATTTATGCAAAGTTTAGTCCATGTGTAGCTTGTCTTTATGCCATGGACCCACAACAAATTAGACAGTCTAACCCTAGTTTTTTTGTCTTTAAATTTCTGTTTTAGAATGTAGAGAATGAAAATCTGCCAGACAGTTTAATCCTGGCAGATATTAGTTTAGGTAGAGAAATTTATGAGTCCAACTACTTAATCTGGTCTCATGGAGAAATAAGGGTAGAATTAGATTAGTTTTTCTACTTTCAATAAAAAAATGATGAAGAAGGTCTGCCAGTCTAAATGCACCTTCAAGAAAAAATGTTACGGCTGTAGGATGGGTAGGTAGATTGTTTGCGGAGTATTGCTGCTAATATAATGCTTTCACTTGTGTAGCAGCTGATAAGAAGAAGAAAAATATGGTCATGTACCAGGAATCTAGCCTACTTCCAAAGATTAATTTCTATGATTCTTGACACCTTCAAGAATATGCCATCCCCACATGGAGCCATTGTTAGCCACCTATAAAATTTTGGCATAACAAACAGGTGGCTAAGTATGTTTCCAAGTCTTCAAGAGAAACATTTCCCCCTAGAAATATTTCATTCTTGAAGCCTTCATGTTTATTCTGTCCTTTGAAGAAATCCTCACTGTTTTTTCCATTTGATAAGCCTCACTATTTGTGAAAGAAAATGCTTTCAAAAGGCCTCCATTTTCCCTTTTTCACTCCCACAAAATTCCCATTTTCATCCTTGTTTCCTTCAAAGCATCCCTTTGAAAAATCCTCATTTAACCTCTAAAATAGCCTAAATCCCCTTTTAAACCACGTATTTCCCTTTATATGGTTTAAAAAATCCCTCATTTTTCCTACCGAAACCCCTCATTTGGCTTAAAAAACACTAATTTTAGGCCTAAAACAACCATTTTTACACTAAGGCCTTAAGCCCCTTTCGGTTTAGCCCTTAGCCCCTTTCTCGCATGTGACCTGCACTATGACCAAGCGCTAAGGCCTAATTGCAAATCGCAATCGAAGCTTTCGATTCGACATTTTCCTTTGTTCTTAAAATATCTCCGATGCGATGAGTTTTACTCTGTCGATTGCCGACTCAATCTGGACCGTTGATCTCCCCTGATCCAACGGCTAGGATCACATCGCACTCTATCGCAGGCGTTCCACCTTTCCCCCTCGGACTTAAACATGACTGCTAATATTTCCAGATTCGATGGCCAGCGCTCAATTGCTTTGCGCTAATCCAGTCTTCCCGTTTTTCTATTCCCCCGATGGCCGACTCCCCGATTTAATCCTGGCTATTGAATCCACAAGAACTAATGGTTAGGATTCGATTGCGCTCATTCGCAGCCCCCCCGTCATTGGATCTGTCGATTAGATATGGATTGTTCAATCCACAAGAACCAACGGCCAGGATCTCATCGCACTCTACTCATAACTTTTCACCATCCCGACCTCTGATTAGATCTCAGTCATTGATCGAGCTTGATCGGACAGTCCACATTGCTTCGCTCTTCAAACCCCACCCCACTAGTTTTTATAACATGTTTATCATGTTTTGCAGGTTTCAAGGGTGGTGAATTCCCACTGTTTTCACAGTGAAAGACATGGTGAAAGACCGTTGCAGAGCCGAAGATCGCCGAAGAAGAAATCAAAGATATCAAAGGATTAAAAGCATAAGATTGAAGATCAAGAGCATAATTCACGGCCTGCATAGATTAAATACAATCATTTATCGTAGCAACGCAGAGGACATATCAGTAGGAAAATCATTTTACTGAAGAAAGGACCAAAATCACTACCGCCCATTTTCTATTCTTCCTCGAGCCCCAATACCATTATTATTCTAGCAGAAAGTCCTAAAGAACTGACAGTGCATTAGTTACAAATAATGGAAGACCTGAAGGGCTAAAATTCATCCTTTCTTGTCTCGAAGTACAAACAGATACCTCCAGCCAAAAATTACTTCATGGAACATACCCCTCGAGTTATTCTCAAACTGAAGAAAGCCCCAATTCATCTGAAAAGTACCGGAAGTCAATGTAAAGATATTAAGAAAGAATGGGCTTCGAAAGATGTTTCTCCCTCTATTTTAAATGAAAAATTTATGTTCTATCTGCCTCTACTATCACTCTTCACCTATAAGAACTCATAATAAATAAATTGTAAATGTTGGTTTGTTGATTGTTCTAAAAACACAGATTGTAATATGTTTTCATTGAGTTAGAGTTCTGTGAATAGTAGTTGTAAATAGGCTGGGAAATGATTTCTGGTTGATGTCAAGCTATTGGACAAGGATGTATGTGACTTGTTTTACTCTTCTAATATGACAAGCATGTTCATTGGATCCTAATCTAAATCATTGGTGATGTGTTCTATCTTTGTTATTGTTTTCCCTCTGTTATGCATCATATTTCACTTTCTCTGGTAATAAAACAATAAATTTAGCTTAGAACATACTATTTCAAGTACCCTAATGCTCCCTGTTTTCTCTTGTCTTTATTTTTTCTACTGATTGTGTATCTAAAGACAAATTCAATATAATTTAACTAGTCAAAGACGTTGGCCTACCCATGCTTACTGATGTATGAATTTATAATATGTTTCTTAGATGTTCTTGTCTGGTTCAGCTGAGAGAATTGGGAAACTGGGAGATTTAGAGTTAGTCCTGTCTCACTAGGTTCCTTTTCCAACAGTTAAATCTTTCTAAGATCCCTTTGAGTTGAATGCAAAAAGTAGAGAAAGTTACAAGTCTTTCTCCGATCTTAGGTTTCACTCTGTGTTAAACTTAAATGTTTTCTATTGTATGAAAGTAGTCAGGAGGACTGCTAGATTATTTCCTTTCAGAGTTAGCCTTATTAGGAATTTATATCATAGAGGTTAAGGCATGCCCTGTCCCTAGATTTACTCCCAAGTGCTCACCTTGGAAGGTTTTCCTTGTCATTCCCATTCATTTCCTTATTATTTCATTCCGCACTATCATCTTAAGAGATCCTCTGTTTTAGATGACTAGCCCTTTGAATGCCTTGGATATTTGAATTACAAGTAAATCCTTTTATGACCTCATTTCCCAATGTACTTGTGTTCTCTTTGAATTATCTCCCCATTGCCCAAAAATCCTTCTCTCCTCATTCCTTTACCTTACATTGAACCCTTCCTTCATGTTTCCCAACCAAAAAAACAAACAAAACAAAACCCTTTTCCCCCATAACTAGCCTAACATCTTAAATTGAACTTCAAAGATATATATTTATTTTGCTTTATAGAGAGATCCCTCTCTGGATCCAGGAGGGCTAGATCCTGAGATCCCAAAGTGGTTTGATGTTGTCTTATCATTTGGTATTGCGAAATATACCAAATCATAGGAACCACAACACCGCCCATCATGGTTCTTTCTAAATATATCCTCGATGAAGTCCTACCTACAGACGAATCTATTCGAGAGGTCATGTTTCTAGAAGAATGGCCTTGGGGAGAGTTCCACCATCGCACTTCGATGTTCGATTCAGACGCGATAACTACTCAAATCCCATATTTTGACCCACCTGAGATCATTCCCTTTGTTTACACGACTATTCAAACTATTGATTCAGAAGGGAACATGGTAAATCTTTCTAAGACTATGCTCATGGATATCTCGGTCAAAACAAGTATCATGGAAAACATTTAGATCGGATCATATTGCAATCACAAGTAAATTTCACGCTTCACATCCCTTTTTAAGGAATTCCATGATGTGTTTGCTTGGTCTTATGATGAAATTCCTGGCATAGATCCATCTATAATCAAGCAAAAAATAAATTTTTATGACAATGCCAAACTTGTTCGGTAGAGACTCTGACCTATCCACCCATGCAAAGCGGCCGCCATTAAGACTGAAGTCGAAAAAATTCTAAATTTTGGTTTCATCTACCCCATTCCTTTAATGGAATGGGTTTCCAATCCGATCCTCGTAGACAAAAAAACAAGGCGCCATCCGGGTCTGCGTTAATTATCGCAATTTGAATGCCGCTTGTCCAAAAGACAATTATCCTAATTGCGCTGGATGTGAGTCTTTTTCGTTTATGGATCATTTCTCAGGATATAACCAGATTGTGATTAAAAATGATGACCAACATAAAACTACCTTCATCTGTCCTTGGGGCACATTTGGATATCGTAAACTCCCATTCGATCTTGTTGGAGTCCCGTGATTTGGAAAATTGGTAAACAAATGACAAGGAAACATCATAACCATTATTTAGAGTCCTACTACCTAGCCTTCCTAGTCTCAGAGAGGGATCTCTCTATTTGTTTTCAAAGGATATGTACTTATTTGCTTTATATGGTTGATTTTAGGCTAGTTATTAAGTGTGAGGTTTTTTTGTTTGTTTTGGTTGGGTATAATGATAGATAAGCATAGGTAGAATGAGGAAATATCTAAGTCATTTGGAAATGGAGTCAAATGGAAGTCATGATAAGTTCATCAATGGATCCAGGAGTATCATAGGTCAAATCTAACTTGGCCAGTGAAGCTTTCAAGTTTTAAGGGTTGTGAGATGGACAACAATTGCAAGAATGAAAAGTAGGGTAAATGGAAATCAAGAATCCTTTATCATATGTACTTATCCACAAAGGGACTTAAATATCACAAAACATGAAGAGGCGATCAATAGATAGGGCAAACCATAAATTCTACAATCCACACTTTAGCAAGTAATAATTTAAGACAAACTTTTCCAATGAAATATAGAATGTGAGAAACTCAATTAACTTCTAGTGATTTCACCTTCAAGGACAGAAAACAATTAAGACACACATATAACTATAATTAGAGAGGAGGGAACTCCTAAAAATCCTTTATTATAGCTATGAAGATCTCTAAAACAATTAGTTAAGGAAGTACAAATGGTATGAACGAAACAAAACTTCTTTGGCAGACTTTAAAGAATGGTACTTTAGAGAGAGACTTCAAAAACAGTGTTTAAGTGGCAACAAGGAAGCAGGGAAAACCATAAATCATGCTTGAAACCAACTGTATTCAAATACTTATGCAATAAACAAGCTTAGTGGGTCTAGAGAGAAACTAATAATTCTCTAAAATGTCCTAGCAGAAGGAGACATTAAGGCAGTGAAGAATAAACAAAACTAAAGTGCTTTCAAAAGACATTTCTTAGCCTAAAACTTTTATTCTACTGCATATAGAAAGATGGAAGCATAATGAAACAGGAAATAACAATAAGAGATTAGAAGCACTTCCCTAAAATCCAAGCTCAGGGATCCAGTGATCTATCCTCCTCCATCAGTAACCAAATTAGGGCATCCACAAGTTCCAAGACATCAATTTCCTTTCAACTTCCAAGAGACTATGTATTACTTCAAAGAGTCATAAAATGCCAACAAGAAAATGAGTTCAAATGCAATATTTAAGCTGCAAATGAGGACTTGAAGCCTATGATAGGGTTTGAGTGTCATTTATTAAAAATTTAATGAATTCCTAACCTTGAATACCATGCAAGGCTCAAGGCAGGAATATCTGCAGCTACTTCTCTGTTTAATAACTTCTTCCTTAACCTCCTAAGGAGAAATAGGTGAAAGGATTGAATTTTAAGGCCTATTAATAACTTTTACAAGAACTGGCTGGCAGATATAAATATCTTTGACTCGGCTTAATAACTGCTTAGTGCTTTATTGAAGAAAACAAAGCACTAGGTGGCAAAAATATCTTTTGAGGAGAGTAACTACCACAAGCCGAGTCATTATTTTTTTTTTTGGGTTAATATGTATTTTTCTTGACCTTTATATTTGTTAATTTAGGATTTAAAACTCTGTCTTTATCATTTACTGTCTTCTTTTTATCATCTTTTCTTCAATTTGTTTGATCTTTCTATTCTGTTTTAATTAGTTAACCCTTTTGTTTTGTTTCTTAATCAGGATTAGCACTTTAACTCTTCTTATTTCTTCCTTTGTCGTTTCCTTGAATTTTCATGTCTTTTTTGTGTAGGGGAGGCCTTCCTTTGTGGTTGGTGGGTTTCATTGCATCATTCAATGATCATGTTTCATTGATGATCAACTTTTTAATGGAGGGCCTCTATCCCTTTTATTTCGAAAAAAACAACTATATCGTCACTCAGTGTCTAACCCAACCCTTTGGACTATGGGAGGGTATGGTGGCATTTTTTCTACCATTAAAACCTACAAAAAACACAAAAATTTAGTAAACACCATGCAGGAGCGGGCTTGACTGCATTTTCAGGGGTTTCGGGTGGTCGGGAGATGGTTGCAGGTGGAGAAATGGAGTAGAGGCGAGGTTTTGGAGGCAGAACCAGCAAGAATTTGAAACTTTCCACGGAGTGGAAAAGTGGTTTTCGAAAATCATAAGTGATTTATCACGTGGGTAGAAGGCGGTATGTGGTTTAGGGTGATGGCCACGCAATACCATCGGGAAATCGACGCGTGGCCGACAAAAAAATGCCTATTTCGCATGGGTTGTGAATCATCGAACCCATTGCAAATATTTATGCGATATGCGTTCTGGGCCATAGAATCTTGGGTAATGAGATCGACGATGCAAAATTATTTGAGGAGAAGCGAGTAGATTTGGGGGGTGGAGCACGATGATAGGTGGTGCAATGTGAATGGAGTTGGGGGGTGGTGGAAGGTGGGACCTGGGGCGAGGTGATGTAGAGATCTTTGTCAGGTAGCGTGGGGTCATAAAAATGAGGGGCAAGGTTGGGGATGTGATATTCGTTGGATTGGGGGAACAAATTACTATCAACAGTGGAGATGGTTCGACAAAATGAAAGGCGGGGTGAGGGAAAGCAGGCCTGCCTTTTAATATTTCAAAGGTTAGGGGCCTTTATAATAAGTTTTTGAGGGGTCAAAAACAAAAGGGGCGAAGGTATGATTTAGATGGGGAGGGGCTAGGAATAAGTGGTGGGTGAGGTATTATCTGAGCAAAAGGGGATGGGGCTTAAGAGAAGAACGACTTAAGGCCTATTACAACAAAAGGTTGTTTTTAGACATAAAAAAAAAGGTTTTTAATAGAATAAAAAGGACTCGATAGTTTAGGACTTGGTTTAAAACAATGTAAAAGGAAGATTTTAAATTGTTTATTATGTTAGAGGGGAAAAATGATAAATGAAGGGCTTTTGATGAGCCTTTTGAGGAGGAGAAAAAGTGGGTTTTTTCAGAGGAAGAGGGCTATGAATGAGAGTGAAAGTGAGGTGATGGAATGAGGAAAATAGGACCAATGATGAAGTCTTCTTTGTAGCAGTGGGGTAGACATTTTAGGAGGCAGAGAGAGGAGAAGATTAGTGAATCATTTTGACTTAGGATAATGAAGGCAGTGAGATTTCTAGAACTCACAATATTTTTCAAATCTTGTTTCTAGAAATCTAGGATCATAATTTAGTCATATTTTGATATCGGAAAAAATTACTGATGACTAACAGGTTTGAATAATGAAGGAGAAAATTTTCAAAGGGCTATAGACTATGCATTTCATGACATTAGGAATATTTTACATGCTTACTTGGATGACCTTCTGACCCATTCCAAGAATTGATCCCATCACCTCATGCATCTGAAACAAATCTTCGCTTAGTGTAGGTTCTACAATATACATCTAAATCCACAGAAGTGTGTATTTTTTGTCGCGTCTGGATGCCTTCTTGGCTTTATTGTCTAGAAGCACGGGATTAGGTTTGATCCCAAAAAGGTTAAATCAATCATAAAATTTCCCACACCACAATCCATTCTGCAACTCCAATGTTTGCAAGGGAAGGAAAACGTTTTATGTCATTTCATAGTAAACTATGCCAAGATGACGAAAGGATTTATGTGTTTATTAAAGAAAGCAGCACTATATTTGTGGGATGACCAAGCTCAACTATTGTTTTATGCCTTGAAACGAGCACTCATTTCTGCCCCACTTCTTAGTGCCCCCAACTACTCACGAGACTTTCTCCTCTACCTAGCAGCCTCACCATCCTCACCTGGAATGGTCCTAGTTCAAGTTCACGATGACGATAGCAAAAATGTGATATATTACTTGTCAAAAGGTCTCATTGGACCCGAACTATGATATTCACATGTGGAGAAACTCTCTCTCGTAGTGGTCTTCACTGTCCCCTAACTCCGACACTATATATTACTGTAGCAGACTATCGTCATTGCTTTGGAGAATCCCATGCGACACGTTTTGTCTCCCCAAGTTATTGGAGGAAAATATTCCAAATGGATTGTAATCCTCCAACAATTTGACTTTGTATGCATTACTGCCAAAGCAAAGAAATCTCTAGTCTTCGTTGAATTACTATCAGACCTTCCCAGAATCGACCCAGAGGATGTAGCTTATGATCCATTTCCTGATGAATTAGTCTACTTAGTTGATTCTTTTGATCCTTGGTATGGATAAATTTTGGTCTACCTCCAAACTCAACGCTTCTGCCCAAATCTCACGTCTGATGAATGTCGTCGTATTCGCCACCAAGCGAAACACTATCTCATGCTAAACGATACTCTATATCATCGTGGTGTTGATACTATTCTTCATCATTATCTCACTTTTAATTAGGCAGAACGCATTTTAAATGACTGCCATGGGGGGGGGGCGTGCGGCAGGCATCAAGACAACCAAAGTCCTCTCAAAAGGAGCTTATGAAAATCAGGACTATAATGGCATTCCACTGATGGAGCCCCGCAATGGGCTCTATCTGAAGAAGTATTTCACCTAGTTCTCCACTAGGCATATGGTTTATAATTTTATTTATATCATTTTTGCCTTTGCTTTTATGTCTCTGGATATTTTGGGTTTTTTAGTTTTTTTCTAATACACACTATTTTCTTTTACGTAGATGCCTTTGTTATCTTTGTCATACGTTGGGTATGTAGATGGTGCTAGTCATCATAGTATGTAATTTTCCTACTTAGCCTAAGATAAGAGGAATATGCAATTTTGTCTCATTTTCTGTTTCATGAATAAATGAATAAAGGAGGACATGTAAAAATCCTAAAAGAATGAATAAGTCAATGACCATATGAACATGGATAAATCTGGGCCATGTAACAAGTCACTTGTAGGTGTGAAAGGGGTTTGAGCTATGAGACTAGGTCAAACTTGACCAAATCTACAATGTTGTCTAGATACAATGTACCTCATGAAGGGACATCGCAGTTCTAGAAGGAGGCCCCTCATGTGAAAGGAGCTAACTCTTCAAGGTGGTTTATGGTTTGCAAAGGATTTCATCTTATTAAAGGAAGGGGAAGGCAACAAGAGGAGGTTGTTGATTGTGTATATTTCTGAGTATCTTGTCTTTTCAGACAAATACCATTCTCTATTGCTCAGCGGAGTATCGTGCTGCTTAGCACTTGGAGTTCCTATGCAGGGATATCACCTCTTCCATTGAGGATTCTTAGAGGAGTCTAGATGCTTCATCCACTATCAGGCATTTGGCCAAGCTCTACTTCCAACTGCAACACAAATCCAGTGAGGGTTTTTTTGATTTTGTAGGCTACAGCAAGTGGAAAAATAGATCTGTTCAGATCTAGCTTGTATTGGTGCCTATTCTCAGTGAGTGTGTCTTTTAACCTCCTGGAAGAGTGCATCAGTTGTTTGAGCTTCATATTTGTTTCTTGGCATCAAGCCAACCCATTTTTTCATGCTACAATGTAGTTTCCCTTGAGGAACTGTATTATTTTTAGTGGAGATTTTGCAGGGTGTTTTTATCCCATTTTTCATGAGAGATCTCTGGTTCTGGGCTTTGCCTTTCACTTTGGTGATCCATGGATTAGCTTTATGATCCATGTTCTATATAGAGCTGACCTATTTTAATGTAAATTCATCTTCATAAATTTCTGAATAATATTTTTTATCTTCTCCTTAAAACTCATATCTACTCTTTGTATTGCATGATTTGATCAAAACCCCAAGGGGATCTTGCAATAGAGCCTTTCTACTGTAAAGATCTGAAATGGATCTAATATTTTTTACACAGATCTGCTCTAGATCTGAAGTGTAACATTCAGCTATTGCAACTCCATAAAATAACGTTGTTAATTCATTTTACAGTTCATACATATGTTGCAGCCTTCTTTTCTAAAGATTTCCTTCTCTCTTTTCTTATGTATTCTATTGTATAATGTAAGAGCATCATTGTAAATATGATTTGATGCTATATATTCAAAAAATGATCTTGTTTGATGGCCTCCTACCCATGCTTTCCAAGACTGTGTTATTTTTGAAGCAGTTTATTGTGCATAGCTGCAGCCCCTCTTGTATGGTGTTTTTCAGCTAGACTAGGTGATGGTAGATCTATTTACCACACCTAGTTTGATTTTTTTTTCTCCTCTTTTGGATCTAGACTCCAGATCTTCTTATATAAGCGATCCTCAGGCTTAAAACTCATTTCTATGCATATATCTCCTAGAAGTGCATTATTTCAGCAAGCTTGCTATGCAATCCCAATTTTGGGATATTACAATGGTATCAGAGCTCCTTTCTTGGCACAACCTGTGCTTTCATTGGAGAAGCACAACCATGTTGCATTTATAATAATATGAGCCTCTTACTAAGAGGGAGAAGAGGTATCAGAATAGAAGTCACAAGAAGTTTGATTACACCACTGATGATCAAGACAAAGGTAAAGCCCCTCAAACTGTAAGTGATAAATAAGGAGAAGAGTTTGCAAGAACTCCTTTGGTGGCCATGAAAGATATTTCTAGAGAGATAAAAGAGATGAGAATGGACATAATGAGGGAATCTCATGGGAGATTTCATCCTGGGGAAAGCTCTTACATGTCTCACTACTGGACTGGTCAACCAGTGAACCAACCACAAGCTCCACTATGCCTGCCTTCTTGGCTGTGGAGAATGAAGGAACACAAGAGCAAGCATCCATTGAAGAATAATTTGTGGAATATGAATCTCAGAATCAGAGATTCAAGGACCACTTGAGTTTCTAAGAGTATTGTCACCTCAAGGACAAAAAAAGACCAAGGCATTAGTATAGAGATGGTGGATTCTTCCATAATCATGATAGGCATCACTCTATGGGAAGATTCTTTTTGCCCAAGTTTTATGGTTCATCCACCAGTTCTGCCGAGGCATGGGTAGAAAATTTGGACATCTACTTTCAGTTGAACAAAGTCCCGAATATTGAAGCCATCAAGATTGTAGCGCTTCACTTTGAAGGTGAACCACACAATTGGTGCTTCCATGGGTTGTCTACATTGGGCCATGCCAATTTGAATGCCTACTCTGAATTCACTAGAAGACTGGTGGAGAGGTTTGACAGAAAGAATCCAGAAGTAACTTTCATGAGCCTTGCAAAGTTACAGCAATCGGGAAATGCAGAAAATTATATCTATTAGTTTTTGAGATTGTCTATTATGGTTCCTGATCTGTCTGCAGCAAGGAGGGTGTACATGTTCATCAATGGCTTGGATGAACCTTCGCATGGGTTGGTTAAATTTACCAAGCCTGTCACTTTGCATGATGTCATTCAGAGGGCCAGAGACCTCCAAGATGCCTTGCCAAAAGAAAAGGAAACTTTCTAGAGCAAGGCCCCTCACCTTTCTAAATGGAAGGAAGAAAAAGCTGCTCCTTCCAAGGAGAGCTCATTCAAGAAGCCTCTTCATATTGAAGTCAGGAGGGAGTTGAGAAAGAAGAGACTATGTTTCACTTTCCAAGAGTCATGGGCACCTGGACATAGATGTGCTGTTGGGAAAGCACACTATATAGAAGTCTTCTCAGATTTTGAGGAGGAAGATGAAGATGACAAAGCAAGGAGGGGTCACAGTGCTGATAATGTTGAGGGAGATCCAACATCATCTAGAGATGGGGATGGAGCCTTTTCTCCAATAGGAGGAACTCTTGCATCTTTGAGAGGAGTTCCTAAGTACTTTAACCTAAGAGTACAAGGTTCAATCATGAATCAGAGGGTATATGTACTAATTGACAGTGGGACAACCCACAACTTTATTGATGCTCATCTTGTGCAGAGGAGAGAAATCCCCACTGATACTTTTGAATGATTCTCTATTTTGGTCCCAAGAGATAGGAAAATGCAATGCATGCAATATGTCCCATCACTCTCAGTTACTATGGGGTCCTACACCTTTTTTGTAGTTGACATACTAGACACCAATATCATTTTGGGTGTCCAATGGTTGATTACATTGGGGAAAGTCACCACTGATTGGAATGCTTTGCAGATGGAGTGGGTGGACATGAAGAGTGGTAAACCCCAAATTATCCATGGCATGCATACTTATCCCTCACCAAGCACTTCCATTTAAACAATAGAGATGGATTTTCAAAGTGGAAGAAAGGATCTCACAGTCCCTTCTCCTGTGCTCATGACAATTCTGCAAGGGACATTCCTATCTAGTGGCAAACCACCTGGGAGCCCACCAGATTCAGATCTTGTGGAGGAGGCCTCAAAAAGTGTTGCTCCAAATCTAGATCCAGGAGGGATCAAGGCAATGGGAGACCAAGCTAGAGCGTTGTAGGGCTTGGTATAGCTCAAGAGCAAGGGGAATCTTCTCCCTGCATCACTATCACCCTCTGTCTTTCCTAGATCTACGTTGTGGGCATAGGAGAATAGGAGGACCAGCCTTCCAACACAAAACTTTGGCATGGGAGATGTTAGAGAAGAGATCAACAACATGATAAGAACTTCCATGGATGTATCATCAGTGATGTCATTGTTGAACAATGTGGATCTGTATTGGAAATCTCAACTGCTTGTAGAGTATTCCAAAAATCTCCACACAAGTATGATACTAGATGGCATGCAACAAGAAGAGGGCTAATTAGTCCAAGGGGGAGTCCTCTGTCATCATGGTAGGGTATTGTTGGCTAGAGCTTCCAAGCTCAAGCATAAGATACTACAAGGGGTACACAAAGAATTCTTTCTCAGCCATATGCATTCAACAAAGATCTATACCCTGACCATGAGGAGCTTTGATTTGGAAGGCTTGAGAGAGGAAATAAATCATCACTTTCAAGAGTGCATGATATATATGGAGTTGGGATAGCCAATGGACTCTATGCAAGAGTCATTTCAGCCATTTCTTCCTTCTTTTGAGAGAGGTGTTGAGTATGTGTTATATTCTTTCCACGACTAAGCACGTATGGGTAGTCGGGGGCTAGAGAGCCTCCTTTGTGTTAAAAATGAGGGGTCACACAAAAGCAAGAGCCTCCCTCGTTGAGGTCTGAGAAGTCTAAAATTTGTGGTCCTTAATTTCCGGTGGGTAGTCCGCGCCCATGATCTTGTGCATGGTTTTGCACATGGTTTTGGGGTACAATGGTTTTCGGCCCTTGGTATTTTCATAGATACGGTCAAGGGAACTATGGTTATGTTCTAATCCAAGGTTAATGGATTAAGGTTCATGTATGCTTCAGCATGTATATATATGTGTTGTAACACTAAAAGGAATATAATGAAAAATAAAGCTGGTCATCCCGATTTGAGATCCAGGGGTAAATCTCTGTGTTTATTTGTTTTATGTTTTATGCTCTCGCTATTGTTTATTTTCTATTATAATATTCGTGTGTGGAAAATTTATGTTCAGGGTTAAAACCTACATTTGGTATCAGAGTTGTTTTGGCTTCAAGGGGATGCCTTTGCTGCTGAGGGTTTTTTGCTCGGGCCTGAGGTAGACCCTGTTCAGTGGGAGATCTACGGGATCTGTTGATCATATTAGCCCCCCCTTTCTAAAATTTTGTCAGGCAGCCCCATGAAACCATTCGAAACCCTCTCCTTTAGCCTTAAAATTCCATTTTGGGGCCTGAAAAACTCAGTATCCACCTATTGTTGCCTTCCCCCGGCCTCGAAATTACATAAAAAGGGTCGTAAATTCAGATCTGAAAATATAAAAAAAGGCCCAGCCCCTTTCAGTCTTGAGCCCCTCAAGTTTTCGCTCAATATAAACCAGGTGCTCGACCGAGCGCCAAGCTCTATAGGCACTTAATCAAACGAATATCGGGCGATCTCCGAGCCGTCAATCTGTACAGATCGGACGATGATTATTCATCTCTGTCGTACCCATAACACACCTGTCTGCCGTCCAATCAAATGATGAAATCAACAGTCCGTAGCTTATCCGTCCCGGTGGTCCCCGCCTCGCATCCACTGTTCCAAAACCACCTAGTATCCATCGCACCGCCTTTCAGCGGTAGGCAGTATTTCCCCTGGGGCCAGCAATTCCATATAGCCCTCACCACGTGTCCCCGCGTATGGCCTGGATACCACCGTTCATCGCGCGCTATCGTTCGACTGAAGTCATGCAGCGATATTTACCACAGTCGTCCGATCTGGAGGTGATCATCTGACGGTTATCACACTCCGAAGATGCACAAGAATTAACCCAAGCCAATAGAACCCCTGGCCCACTGTCTATTGTCTCTGGCACTCTTCCAACTGTCGATCTCCTCCCGAGATCAGACGGTCAGGATTTGACTATTTCCGTATTTGACCGGCTCCCACAGTCAACATTCCACGTCATCCGTTCCTGCTATCTCGATGTCGTACCACCTTTCCCTCAGTCTTTCCCCACGCATTCTTCGCCACCTAGACCTATATTGGTTCATTTCTTCATTTCTTATGTATTTCCATGATTGTGATCGCCTTTCGCCAACCTTCTCCATTTTCACCTTCCTTCGTCATGCTGCACTTCCCACCATTGTTCTACATTTCTCGACTGCCCCACCATGTCGTGTTGTCTCATCATGATCTTCACTATGTTCACCCTTCCGTGAATGGTTTTCTTTAAAAAATTTGTGGCTTTTACAGGTTCGCAGCAGTGGAGAATTATCATAAATTACAGCCTCCATTTTAGAGGCCACAAGCACGTCAAAGGACAATAATTCAGAGGCAGAATTTATGAAGAAAAGATCTGGGAGGCTGTTATGACACCGTTTTCATTAATGAAATAGGGTAGAAAAACTGCTAAACCCTCTGGAGTTATTCAAAGCATAGAATTTTGCAGATGAAGACATTAGTGTTGCGACAAAGAGTATCAGTGGAAGATCCAGGAATTCAGTGTCCAATATCGAAGATCTTCAATCTTAATTCAAGATTTAGAAGGCAGAGGGTACAACGCACAAGAAAAAATATCCTCCAGGTTTTATTTCAGCTGAGTTTTCTTTCAGGAAAGGACAGAATGTTAGTATGGATATCCCTATATCGTGCTCCTGAAGAAATTTTCACCCAGAGCATTTACTTCAGTTAGTAGGCCACAGAGTACATCCAGCACTACATCACCGTCAAGCAGTATGGGTGGACACTTCTCTACCATTTTTTTTTAATGATACAATTAAATTTTCATCACCTACCTCTTTTGTTAGGTTTTAGTTTCTCTTATAAAAACCATGAAGAGACGCATTGTAATGGTTCCAGATTTTTATCAGAAAATTATGCAGTGAAAGGCTTTTGTATACAGTTTGTAAAACTCTTGTATGAAGGCTCAGAGCCCATAGGGTCTCAGTGAGGAGGAGTTCTATTTGTCAAAGAGGATTCTGGTATTTGGTATTTCACGGTCTGTAACTCTCTTTTACGTTGTTTAATACATCATTTCATCTCATCCATATTTCCTGTATCATGTTTTGGAATGCGAGTGGCTCACTGATTTCTAGTAAGGATTCATCCTAGTTGATGCCCATACTTAGATCAGTCAAGCACTTTAAATATGTCTCATGCATGATATTTTGTTTCATTACTCATCTGAACCGTGATTCTGCTATATTAGTTGCTTTGGGAGGGTGCTTTTAAAATGCTATTATCATGTATGGATTCTTAGATTGGTAAGCCCATGCATGGTGGTATTGTATATTTGGGTACCAGCTCAGTGCTAACTAATATCTTCTCATTATTTCTTTCACTACATACACCTTCTGATAATTCATGTCTGTGAGGTATTTCTGAATTGGCCCGCTTTACAGTAAACTGTCTCTGAATTGTCTGTGCTTTTGTATTAGAGTTCTGCATCTTGCCTCTGTAGTATCTCTTTTCCTGTGTCATTTTTTGAGAGTTTGGTCCCATTCTATTTAATTTCCCTGTTTACAGGAGATAGCATGTGAGATGAAGCTAACAACTTCATACATTATACTATATGCTCCTTGCTATGCTAAGATTTCCTAGGCACTAGTCTATCACAACTCTAGGCTGTCTCTAGGAGCTACAACATCTTTCTGGCACTGTTGCCAGGGACGAATTTAAGAAAATCAGAATCCCTGGGCCTCGAAAAAATCATATTCACTCTCTAAATAGGTGAGCATAGAGAGTTGAGAGTTGTATATCCCTCACCTTGGTGACTCCACATTTGTCATTTGATATATCTATTTGCAGTCCTGGCTCCCCGTAAGCCACACCTGAGGTCAGATTCGTCTAAACCAAAGTCACCATCAATGTATGACCCTCAACAGATTATACATAGAAGAAATTGGAGGGAAAGGAAATCAGCTTGTTCCCAAATTCCTGAAGTGCTTATAGAAGATTTTCCTCCCTCCTCCTCTCAAGATTCTCAATTGCAAATTCCAGAGTCCACTGTAGGAGATACTGATTATTATTATTCAGATAGTCCACCCTGAGAGGGTATCAGAAATAAAAAAAGTCTTCATCCTACTCCTCAGATTGAAGAGGTTAAGGAAGTAACCGAAGTATCTGCTGTTAACAGACCTCTATTCCCCTCAACTCCTCAAACTACAGTTGAGTATATTCCTATCATTATTCATACTCCACTTCCTCCTCCTCCTCCTCCTTTTACTCATCAAACTATTTCACTACCTCCACCTCCTCCAATGGCTAATGTTCCGGCCTTTTTGATGAATAAATATGCTCCCTTAGCATTAACTCAAGTGCTAAATGATATGCCCCAGGATTATCTGAAGGTCTTGCCCAGATTCAATGGAGAAAATGAAATTGATGCTCAAAAACACCTTGAGACTTTCTGCTCCTTTGCAGAGAATTTTAATGTTGAACATTTAGATGTGGTCTTAAGACTTTTGGTGCAGTCTCTTGACGGTGAAGCTCAGAAATGGTTTAAGACATTGGATGGCCATTCTATTACCACTTGGGATAACATGCAAGACATTTTTCTCAAGAAATGGGGAGAAAATAAAGATCATGGAAATTGTCTTATTGATTTTAATACACTAAAGAAAATACACAATGAGGGAGTGTCAGAATTTATCAAGAGATTCAATAAATTGTACCTGAGTCTCCCTGCTGATATGAAACCCCATCAAACTGCCGCTAAAGTTGTTTTTGTAGCGGCCTTTGATTCAGAATTTGGTTTCTCTCTCAGAGAAAGAAAGCCTGCTACTCTTGATGATGCTCAAGCAGATGCGTTAGAGTTGGAAGCAAACTTTGCCTCCACTGGTAAATTAAAAGGAAAATCAGAACAAGATTCCAGAAGAAGGGGTAAAGAAGAGGTGTCTACTTCTAACCAAGACGGAGACTCAGACAAAATGGAGGAAATGAGAAAATTGATTAAGAAAATGGTCAAGCTTGAATTGGAAGCCAAGAACTCAGCCTTCAGAAATGTCCAGAATGCTCCAAACAGAGGATACAATCCTCAGTATAGGAAACCACCCTTGCAAATATTTCCAAGGGAATCAAAGGAGCAACAGGATCAAGTGCCACACCCATTGTACCTGGAAGGTCCAGTAGATGACTCCACTGAGGACACTGCCTATAGGCTGGAGGATGCAAATCTTGCCTTTTCAAATAACGATGGAGAAGAATTCCTTTTGCAAGGGAATGACGAAGCTGGATGCTCATTGCAAGAAGAAGAGAAGGTCATAGATGTAGAAGAAGCAGAATATGATCATTATTGTAAAAAATTTGATGACTTCCTGTAAGCAAATTTCAATAGAAGATACGATCTCAAATCTTCTAGGAAGAGGACTTGTACCGAAGAGCAAGAAGAATAATTACCCCAGAAAGAAGCACCTGCTCAGAAGGGGGCTACAACGCAGAAAGCTACAGACAAAGGTAAGCAACTTCTAAACAAACCTTTACAGTCTAAAGATCAAATTCCTTCCTCTTGGAAGGTATTTATTCCTCCTGATACCGAATCTGTGTCAAAGGAGGTCAAGCCCCCAGTTGAAAACAAAGAGTCAAAAGAGATTGTGGTAGAAAAATCCCCCCCTGCTTTTAGTCTACAAAAATAACTTGAAAAGGTCAAAATCCCAGTTCCCTTCATTGAGCTGTTGAAACAACCAGCATATCAGTCTCAAGTCACATCTTTCATGCTCCCTCTAGAGGCACCAATCATCCCAGATAGTCTCAACCTTCAGGAAGAGAGGCCTATGGTAGTTTTTGGCCCACATGTTGAGGAGATAGATCCCTCTACTCCTCCCTTCTATGTGTCTCTAGTAATCCATGACCTACTATTACATAACTGTATGTTAGATTCCGGAGCTTTCCATAATCTTATGCCTCTGTCAGTCATGGAAAAACTAGGTTTACAAATCACACGTCCATATAAAGACCTATACTCATTTGATTCAAAAAGAGTTAAATGCTTGGGGATGATCAAAGATTTAGTGGTCAATTTGGCCCAAATCCCAGCAAAAAGTGTGGTAATGGACATCATGGTGGCTGACATCCTAGCTCGTTTTGGTATGTTGCTATCGAGGTCCTGGGGAACAAAAATTGGCGGATCAATCAAGATGGATTTAGCATATGCCACTATCCCAGTCTTTAGTGGCCAAGAGAAGAGATTGTACAGGGAGACTAGATTTGTCAAGACGGTGACAAAGGCTGACAATTCTGTGAATTCACCAGTCTACAGTAAAGAAGGAGAATTTTCATGCTTGATGCTGGAAGAAGATCAAGATTATGCTCATGAACCATCCTTTTGCCAGATCAAGACTGAGCAGCCTTCGGAAGGACATGAAGCAGGAATATGGACACTCCATTTTGATGGAGCAAATTTGAGAGAAGGAAATGGAGCTGGAGTGCTATTAATATCTCCTGTAGGAAGATGGATCCCACTGTATTTCAAATTGGAATATGAAGGCACCAATAATGTGGCTGAATATGAGGCACTTCTGTTAGGATTGCAAACAACCAGGAATATGAATATACAAAGTTTAAAAGTTCTGGGAGATTCAGAACTAGTAGTAAGACAGGTCAGGAATCAGTGTCAGACCAAACATCCTAGGCTAAGGGCCAACAGGAATGAAGTTTGGGACATGGTGGAGAATTTATTCTTGGCATTCATTATCTAGTTCATGCCCCGAGAACAGAATAGGATGGTTGATTCCCTTGCTGTGTCTACTAGTACATTCCGACCACCTCAGAACCCTCTTTTAAGATACGAAGTTGAGGTGCGTTATCGGCCTTCAATTCCAGACAACATCAAACACTGGCAGGTGTTTGAAGATGAAGGATTGATGAAGAGATTCCTGGAAACAGTGGGAGAATTATCCAATATGGAGATTGATGATGAAGAAGAGGTAGAATCCGAGGATACTTCTGAGAGAAATTGGGAGAACAAAGTGGCTGGTAACAAAGTGTTGCAGTTAAAGGGAAACGTAATACCTAGAGGGTTGGTGCCTCTAGAGAGATTATTTGACAAGAATGATGTCTCATTGCAACCAAATAAAGTGTAGAAGAAAATCAGGTTGAAGACCTGAATTTGGGTTCTGAGGTCGACCCCAAGATTGTCAGATTGTCCAAGAAAATCCCTGGAGAATACAAAAATTTATATCAGAAACTATTTCAGTCCTACAAAGATGTGTTTGCATGGTCCTATCAGGATTTGAAAACTTTTGATGTCAATATTACGCAACACAAAATTCCACTAAAGGCAGATGTAAAGCCCCATAAGCAGAAGCTCAGGCAAATAAATCCCCTGCTGCTGCCTACTATTGAGAAGGAGATCAAGAAACTGCTGAAGGCCAAAATAATTGTACCATTGAGATACTCTGAATGGGTGGCAAACCTTGTCCCTGTATGCAAGAAGAATGGAGAAATAAGGTTGTTTGTGGATTTCAGGAATTTAAACAGAACATTCTTAAAGGATAATTATCCATTACCCAAAATGGATTACATCCTGCAGAAAGTGGTTGGAGCTTCCAAGATGTCAATGATGGATGGATTCTCTGGTTATAACCAGGTGGCTGTGCTTCCAGAGGATCAAAATAATACTGCTTTCACCACACCGTGGGGTACATTCATGTATGCCAGGATGCCTTTTGGATTGATTAATGCAAGGGATACTTTTCAGAGGGCAATGGATATTGCTTTTTTCAGGGAGAAAGATAAATTATTGGTGGTCTACCTCAATGATATCACTGTATTTTCAAAGAGTGATGCTGAGCACATTGAACATCTGCGAAGAACTTTTGAGAAATGCAGAAGGTATGGTCTTTCCCTTAATCCTCAAAAGTCTTTATTTGCATTAGAAGAGGGAAAACTTTTGGGCCATATCCTGACTAAGGATGGGGTGAAGATAGACCCTAAGAGGGTAGAAGTTATAAAGAGTATTGCTTTTCCCAGAAATAAGAAGGAGGTCCAAGTATTCCTTGGGTGCATAAATTTATTAAGAAGGTTTATCCCTAACTACGCTGAGATAGTTAGGCATATAACAGATATGCTGAAAAAGAATAACGATTTAAAATGGTCACAAGAATCGCGGGAGGCATTTACCAAGATAAAAAGCGCTTTTACAGAAGCCCCTGTGTTGGCGGGACCAGATTATGATAAACCTTTCATGATTTTCTCTTTCGCATCACCTCATACAATAGCGGGAGTTTTGTTGCAGAAAAATGAGGAATGTTATGAGTAGCCTATTGCCTTTTTCAGTCAGGTGCTTCGTGATGCAGAATTAAAACATAATATATTGGAAAAGCAAGCATATGCCCTAGTGAAATCCCTCAAAGCTTTTCGTGTATATATCTTATAGTCCCACGTCACTGCATTTGTGCCTGCAGTTGCTGTAAAAGATATCCTTATTCAGGGGGATAGTGAAGGGAAAAGAGGGAAGTGGATTGCCAAGATACAGGAGTATGATTTAGACATACGCCCTACTAAGCTCATCAAAGGACAGGGGCTTGCCAAAATGTTATCTGAGTCAAGAAATCAAGCCCTGGGCATAAATTTGTCCATTATAGCAAGCGAATAATCTGAGGATAAAGATGAACGACATGGAATTAGAGTAGCTACTCTAGAAACACCTGTAAATTACCTCACCAGTCCATGGTACAAAGAGATAGTAGAATATCTCCTCACACTCAGTTGCCCCCCAAGTTGTAGCAAAACTAAATAAAGAGCGTTGAGACTGAAATCACAGAAATATATAGTCACCAATGGCCAGCTATACTGGCGAGATCCCTCAGGTATCTTACTCCTGTGTCTCACAGAAAATGAGGTAGAGAGTATTATAGCAGAATTCCATGAAGGGATCTATGGAGGCCATTACAACTAGAGAGCCACAGCTCATAAATTTCTGAAAGCTGGCTTCTATTGGCCAAAACTTTTTGGAGATGTTTTTGCAAGGGTAAGAACATGCGATAAATGTTAGAAATTTGTTGAGAGGCAGAAATCAACACCATTTCCCCTGATTCCAATGCATGTGGATGAACCATTCAGACAATGGGGTATTGATTTATAGGTGAGATACATCCCCCGTCAAGTGGACAACATAAATGGATATTAACAGCCACTGATTATTTCACCAAATGGGTGGAAGCCATACCTGCAAGGAATGCTACAGATACTGTGATCATAAAGTTCATGGAGGAGAATATCATATCTAGGTTTGGCTGTCCTGCTATAATAGTGACTGACAATGCACAGGACTTCAAGTCTAAAAAATTTATCAATTTCTGCCAGCAATACAACATCATACTGAGTCACTCTATAGCTTACTATCAACAAGGAAATGGCTTGGCAGAGTCTTCAAATAAAACTCTGGTGAGGGCCTTGAAGAAGGCTGTCAATGAAAACCATAAGAATTGGGATTCCAATTGCAATTTTCTCTTTGGGCTAATAGAATCACCAGTAAAAGAGAAACTGGGAAATCTCCTTATGAATTGGTATATGGACGAGCAACAGTTTTTCCTGTATAGTTGGCTTTACCAGTGGCCCGCTTCATGCAAGAAAGCCAGGAGGAACCTGATGACATGATCAGGAGAATCAATCAATTGGTGGAATTATAAGAAAAACGGGGCCAAGTGAATCAGGGATTGATATAATATCAAGAGAAAATGAAGCACATTTTTTATTAGCACGCAAAAGACAGGAAGCTGCAGATTGGTGATTTGGTGCTCAGGTGGGATATCCGGAGAGCTGAGAAAGGTAAACATGGAAAATTCGACCCCCTCTGGTTTGGTCCTTTCAAAATTGTGGAACAGGGGGGCAATAATACTTTCAGGTTGGAGGATTTACAGGGTGACTTGCTGGATGCCCCTGTAAATGGTCAATTTCTCAAGCCCTACTTTCAGTTCTGATTCAGGCCAGGCAGCCTGATGTATTATATTGTATGATAGTTTCCTTTTTTTTTTAGTTTGAATAATGTGGGTGTTATGATGAATTATAAAGTGAAAAATGAAGGTGCTGAAGAGAAGAGTCTGCATACATGATGATAAGAAGGTCTGCAAGTTCTCGACACATCCAGGAATGAATGTGTCGTCCCCAATTGGAGCCGATGTTGATCATATTTCCCCCCCTTTCTAAAATTTTTTCAGGCAGCCCCATAAAACCATTCGAAACCCTCTCCTTTAGCCTTAAAAGTCCATGTTGGGGCCTGAAAAACTCAGTATCCACCTATCGTTGCCTTCCCCTGGCCTCGAAATTACATAAAAAAGGTTTCAAATTCAGATCCAAAAATATAAAAAAGGCCCAGCCCCTTTCGGTCTTGAGCCCCTCAAGTTTTCGCTCCATATAACCTAGGCGCTCGACCGAGCACTAAGCTCTATAGGCGCTTAATCAAATGAATATCGGGCGATCTTCGAGCCGTCGATCTGTACAGATCGGACGAAGATTATTCATCTCTACCGCAACCATAACCCACCTGCCTGCCGTCCAATCAAATGATGAAATCAACGGTCCGCAGCTTATCCGTCCCTGTGGTCCCCGCCTCGCATCCACTGTTCCAAAACTGCCTGGTATCCATCGCACCACCTTTAGGCGGTAGGCAGTATTTCCCCTAGGGCCAGCGGTTCCATACAGCGCTCACCACGTGTCCCCACGTATGGCCCGGATACCGCCATTCATCGCGTGCTATCGTTCGACTGAAGTCACGCAGCGATATTTACCACAGTCGTCTGATCTGGAGGTCATCATCTAACGGTTATCGTGCTCTGAAGCTGCACGAGCATTAACCCAAGCCAAAAGTGCCCCTATCTCACTGTCTATTATCCCTAGCACTCTTCCAACCGTCGATCTCCTCCTGAGATCGGACGGTCGGGATTTGACTATTTCCGTCTTTGATCGGCTCCCACAATCAGCATTCCACGTCATCTGTTCCCGCTATCTCGATGTCGTACCACCTATCCCTCAGTCTTTCCCCACGTGTTCTTCACCACCCAGACCTATATTGGTTCATTTCTTCATTTCTTATGTATTTCCATGATCGTGATTGCCTTTCGCCAACCTTCTCCATTGTCACCTTCCTCCATCACACTGCACTTCCCACCATTGTTCTACATTTCTCGACCGCCCCACCATGCCGCGTTGTCTAATCATGATCCTCACTGTGTTCACCCTTCTGTGCATGGTTTTCTTTAACAAATTCATGGGTTTTGCAGGTTCACAGTGGTGGAGAATTATCATAAATTACAGCCTCCATTTTAGAGGCCACAAGCACGTCAAAGGACAATAATTCAGAGGAAAAATTTATGAAGAAAAGATCTGGGAGGCTGTTACGACACCGTTTGCATTAATGAAATAGGGTAGAAAAACTGCTAAACCCTCTAGAGTTATTCAAAGTGCAGAATTTTGCAGATGAAGACATTAATGTTGCGATAAAGAGTATTAGTGGAAGATCCAGGAATTCAGTGTCCAATATCGAAGATCTTCAATCTTAATTCAAGATTTAGAAGGTAGAGGGTACAACACACAAGAAAAAATATCCTCCAGGTTTTATTTCAGCTAAGTTTTCTTTCAGGAAAGGATAGAATGTTAGTATGGATATCCCTATATCGTGCTCCTGAAGAAATTTTCACCCAGAGCATTTACTTCAGTTAGCAGGCCACAGAGTACATCCAGCACTACATCGCTGTCAAGCAGTATGGGCAGACACTTCTCTACCATTTTGTTTTAATGATATAATTAAATTTTCATCACCTACCTCTTTTGTTAGGTTTTAGTTTCTCTTATAAAAACCATGAAGAGACACATTGTAATGGTTCCAGATTTTTATCAGAAAATTATGCAGTGAAAGGCTTTTTGTACACAGTTTGTAAAAATCTTGTATGAAGGCTCAGAGCCCATAGGGTCTCAGTGACGAGGAGTTCTATCTGTCAAAGAGGATTCTGGTCTTTGGTATTTCACAGTCTATAACTCTCTTTTACGTTGTTTAATACATCATTTCATCTCATCCATCTTTCCTGTATCATGTTTTGGAATGTGAGTGGCTCACTGATTTCTGGTAAGGATTCATCCTAGTTGATGCCCATACTTAGATCAGTAAAGCGCTTTAAATATGGCTCATGCATGATATTCTATTTCATTACTCATCTGAACAGTGATTCTGCTATATTAGTTGCTTTGGGAG
Source organism: Pinus albicaulis (assembly GCA_034641835.2). Classification (NCBI taxonomy): domain Eukaryota; kingdom Viridiplantae; phylum Streptophyta; class Pinopsida; order Pinales; family Pinaceae; genus Pinus; species Pinus albicaulis. The sequence continues at coordinate 165,551 of JAXQQM020090823.1, forward strand.
GGTGCTTTTAAAATGCTATTATCATGTATGGATTCTTAGATTGGTAAGCCCATGCATGGTGGTATTGTATATCTGGGTACCAGCTCAGTGCTAACTAATATCTTCTCATTATTTCTTTCACTACATACACCTTCTGATAATTTATGTCTGTGAGGTATTTCTGAATCGGCCCGCTTTACAGTAAACTTTCTCTGAATTGTCTGTGCTTTTGTATTAGAGTTCTGCATCTTGACTCTACAGTATCTCTTTTCCTGTGTCAGTTTTTGAGATTTTGGTCCCATTCTATTTCATTTCCCTGTTTACAGGAGATAGCATGTGAGCTGAAGCTGAAAACTTCATACATTATACTATATGCTCCTTGATATGCTAAGATGTCCTAGGCACTGGTCTATCACAACTCTAGGCTATCTCTAGGAGCTACAACAGGATCGATTCTTGTGGTGAAAGAAGATGGTGAGCGGTGGGTGAATAGAGATCGAGAAATTTAATGGTCAGAGTTTCGAGTTGTGGAAGCTCAAGATGGAGGATCTGCTGGTGGATAAAGATTAGTGGATCACAGTAGATCCGGGTACTAAACCAACGGAAATGTTGGATGAAGAATGGAAGAAGCTGGATTGAAAGGCAAAGAGCACAACACAATTGTGTGTCTCAGATTCAATATTGTTGAATGTATCTAGGGAAGCTACGACGAAGACCTTCTGGGACAAGCTAGGGACTTTTTACCAATCTAAGTCTCTGGTGAATAAGTTGCTCCTAAGGAAAAATTTGTATAACTTGAGGATGAAGGATGGAGACTCAGTGACAGAGCATCTGAACGCCTTCAATACTATGGTAAGTCAGCTATCATCTATTGATATTAAAATCTCAGATGAAGATAAGTGCATTAGTTTTCTGTGTTCTCTACCAGACTCGTGGGACATTCAGTTTGTGCAATGATGTAATACAACTACCTTGAATTTTGATGACATTGTCTCATTGCCACTGTATTTGGAGGAAATGAGGCAGAGGAGAAACCTGGAGGGTCAGAATGGAGATGCCTTGCATCCCAGGAAGTTTCCCGGAAACTGAGAAAAAAAAAAAAAAAAAAAAAAAAAAAAAAAAAAAAAAAAATATATATATATATATATATATATATATATATATATATATATATATATATATATTGAGTGGGAGATCTAAATCTCCTGGAAAGTTTGTAAAGGTGTGTTGGAAATGCGGAAAGGAAGGGCACTACAAAAAGTACTGTAGATCTAAAGCTCTTGAGAAAGGAAAGGGATCTAATGATGCTCCTTCTACAGAGGCAAAAACCACCTTTGATGAAGGTGGGCATGTGTATTTGGCCTCTTCTTCAAATACACATGTAGATCATGAGTCATGGTTGATTGACTTAGGTGCATCCTTTCACTTCACTCCCCATTAGGAGTGGTTCTGCGAGTATGAGAAATATGATGATGGTGATGTCTTCCTAGGGGATGATAGGAAGGATAGAATCGTCGGACGTGGAAAGGTCAAGGTGAAGCTGCAAGTTGGAAGGATTAGAACACTTCCTGGTGTTCTGCATATTCCTGCATTGGCCAGAAATCTTATTTCTGTAATCAAGATCGATGATGCAGGTGTAAAAACAATGTTCGAGAAATATGCTTGCAAGATGGTTTGCGGAGCACTGGTATTAATGCGGGGAGTTCAGACTGGAAATTTGTACAAGCTAAAAGGTAGAACTGTTATTAATGGGTGTAATAGTTCTATTGTTCTTGAAAGTGGAGCGGAAAGCCTAGCTATCTCTGGAGAAAAGAGCATGCTATGGCATCAAAGGCTTGGACATATTGGAGAGAAGGGCCTTCGGATAGTGAATAGAAATGGTATGGTAGAAGGTACGTTTAATTTCTCTCTGGATTTCGATTTTTGTGAACATTGTGTATATGGGAAGCAGAACCGGGTGAGTTTTCCTTCTGGTGCTAAGAGGGCAAACAATATATTAGAACTTGTGCACAGTGATGTGTTTGGACCTGTGTCAGTTCCATCACTGGGAAATTTTGTGTACGATGTTGCATTCACATATGACTTCTCAAGGAATACATGGATATATTTCTTGAGGAAGAAATCTGAAGTCTTTGACAGATTTAAAGAATTTAAGGCTCTGGTGGAAAACCAGACAGAGAAGAAGATAAAGGTGCTGAGGACAGATAACGGTGGGGAGTTCTGCAAGAAGGAAGTTGAAGAGTTCTGTAAGAAGTGTGGTATAGCATGATAGAATACTACTCCATACACACCTCAGCAAAATGGAGTTGCGAAAAGAATGAACAGAACATTGATGGAAAAGGCAAGAAGCATGCTCAGTGGTACCAGGTTAGGACAAGAATTCTGGGCAGAGGCAATGGAGACTGCATGCTATATGTTTAACAGATCACCTTCATTAGTGTTGGAGGATAAGATTCCACATGAGGCATGGACTGGTAAGAAACCCTCTCTTTCAAATCTAAGGGTATTTTTATGTGATGCATATGTACATGTTCCAAAGCAAAAAAGGACCAAGTTGGATAATAAATTTGAAAGGTGCATCTTTATTAGGTATAAGGATGGTTTAAAAGGTTACAAGCTTTGGAGCCTAGAAACAAGGAAGGTTGTGTACAAATGAGATGTGGTGTTTAGAGAGGTAAAAGATGTTGTTAAACATGAACTCATACCAAAGGAACGTGAGAAGATAGAGTTTGAGCTAAAGGAGGATGAATCAGACTCTACAACAGAAGAAGACTCAGAAGAGGAAGAGCCACAAACTCCGGCTGTGAGAAGATCAACTCAGGAAAGAGGGCAACCAGAAAGGTATAGTCCATCTTCTTTCTATTCAGGTTTTTCCTTAACTATAACTGATGATTATCCCAGAACTATTAGGGAGGCAGTAGATTCAGAGGATGGAAAACTCTGGAAGGAGACCATGGTTGATGGAATGGCATCCTTGCATAAAAATGAGGCATGGGATCTAGTGGAGTTTCTGGCTAGAAGGAAGCCCATCGGGAGAAAATGGGTGTTTAAAAAGAATATGAATGTATAAGGCAAGGTGGAGAAATACAAAGCTCGGTTTATAGAAAAAGGTTATTCCCAGGTGCTAGGAATTGATTTTGGTGATATTTTTTCTCCTGTTACGAAAGTTACTTCTATTAGATTACTTTTATCTGTTGCTGCTGCATTTGATTTTGAGATAGAACAGATGGATGTGAAGACAACATTTCATCACGGGGATATAGAAGAGGAGATCTATTTTACACCATTTTTTTGGTCATCTAACTCATTATCATTAGATGAACCCAAGTACACCATGTAAGACCAATTTTACCCTAAGTAAAATTGCTTTCACCATATAAAATAACATTTATCTATATTTCCTAGTCATATGTAACCCAAAACAAGGAAATTAATTAAATAAATCATTATTTATTTAAGTATTTCCTAGGAATAAGTTATTCAAATCATTATTTAAATAATATTCCTAGTTAAATTTGACTAAATCATTTTTAAATAATTAAATAAATAATTATTTATTTAATTATATTCCCATGATGTCCCTAAAATAATAAATAAATCATTTTTTTATTTATTGTTTATAAATAAAGGAATTGACCCAAGTCAAAAGACCTTTTCCCTCCAACAAATATAATAAAATATTCCTAAAGGGTGATTCTAGAATTTGATTAATAATATTTTATTCATGCATCGAGTTCTAGAACACCCCAATATTTTTTTATAAATAGAAGGGTTTTCCCCATTCATTAGTCACCTTCATTGCATTAGATCACACTAGATCTATTCTTGGTCACCATTTTCCATTTTTGCTTTGTGAGCTCCCATTGAGTTCTATGTTTGTCAGGGTTTTTCTACCACAATAAGAGAGAGGAATTTTAGATTTGAAACGCTGAGGACTTTCAAGAACCCATCCCATTGAGGAGAACCGAAAAACACCTTTATTGTTTTCCTCTCAGGTGCCCCATTCTTTAATATAATACAAATCATTCTTTTAAACACTTTGTTCTTGTCTTGTCTATTGGATGCATGGAGCCATATTATATTTTATCTGCTTAATGTCTTTTGTGCTTAGATCTAAATTTGTGCAGCAGACTTAAAGATATTTGGCAGCCATAATCAATGTTAGGGTTATTTGTTATGTGTAGCTAAAGTGATATTTTACGATGAAAGATTCATACTAACAATTGGTGACTCCACACGGGTTTTATTTTACGACCACTGTCGTTTTATATATTCCTACATATCCAGCTATTTCAGACCCTAGAGTTTCTCTTCCATTTTATGTTTTCCCTATTTTTATGGTGTTTTTCACCCCTAAAACCTTCAAACAGTCAAATTTTTAACTTCCGTGTGTTTCTGGCCTTATTGCGCAGGTGACAGACATCAGCCGCAACCGAGACGACAAATTTTTCTGAAATCTGCTGCCGAGACAGCCATATCTGCAGGTTCCACTTATTGGCCCAAAAAGTGCGACCTGATCTTGAGGACGCACTTTTCTGCCCCAAACCTACGACTTGGACTGAAAAAAGGTCAGAACCTGTGACATGCACTTTTTCTGCAAAATTTTCAGCATTTTTTTGGGTTTGTCTGAAGCTTCTGCTAGGGTTTTCTAGCCTCCATCTCTGCTCGTTTAGACCTATTTCTGATCTGCTTCACTCAACTAAGAGGGAATCTTGCCCCTTAGGGCTCTAGTACCCTCCACTTTTTGTGGGAGAGTCTTTGTTGTTTCAGAAGTATGAATTTTCAGAGTTTCAGCTTTATTTTTCAGATCTGATACCTCCTTTTCAGATCCCTTTAGATCAGCTCTTCTCCCTCTCAAATCACCTCATATCATTTTGTTTGGGTTCCTTTCCACGGCCACCACCTTGTCTCTTCTATTTTTAGCTGATCTCCTCTTTTTTAGCAGCAACCTTGCCTCTGCCTATTTTTTGTTCTCTGCACCACTTTTCAGCAGATTTCTCCTTTAGATCCCAGTCCCTCCTAGCATTCGATCTATTGGCATCCTTTTTGCGTGCTTGGATTAGTTTTTTCCCTCTTATAGACTGGTTTTGAGAGACCCGCCTTCTTGGGTTACATTGACAGATTAGTAGCTGTTAATTTTATGTTCTTTTCGTTTTATTTACTGCAGATTTATTTTCAGTTACGCAGCACACTTTTTCTTTTACTCTAAAAAACGTTTGGGTTTAAACAATTAAAATTAACACACACCACACACTGACCCTAAGTGAAGAAGCGCCTGGTTAACACCGTCTGGAAAAGTCTTTAAAATCAATTGTCACTGCACCTCTCTTCCCTTGACCTCACTTGATTTTTCCCCTCCCTGCCTTTGTTGGTTTTTCTTCTTCCCGTCATCATTGCACCCCCAAGGCGCCTCACCCAGAGACTTCTTGGCCTTCACCCTCAGTTTCTGATCAGTTGACTTCCTCCTTCCCGTCGTTCTCGAGTAAGTCCTCCCCTGAGTCTGCACTCCGACTCTTCTTCTGATTGTTCGGGTTCTCCCCCTACTTCTGGTTCTACCTATTTTACCTTCACCATGTCTAGCTCAAGACCTAGCCCTAACCCCAGTTCTATCGCTGGGTCCACTTCCAGTGGAACCACTACGGGACCTACCTCGATTACCCCATTACTCCCTTATATGGCCGGCCTCAGTCTCCCCGACTTCAATTAGTTGATTAATGATCGCATTCGCCACGATGTTAGTTGGCTTGCTATGCCAATCAAGCTCCCCTCCGACATTCCCAAGTTCGAAGGCCTTGCTAGTGAAGATCCCTCTAACCATATCCGATCTTTCCACATGTGGTGTTCCTCCAATTCTATCACCGATGACTCCATCCATCTTCATTTTTTCCAACGCACGCTTACCGGCGAAGCTTCCAAATGGTATGTTGATCAAGCCACCTCTTCCCATACCACCTTTGTGACCATTGCCCAAGCCTTTTTATCCTATTTCCAGCTCCCCCTCCGATACGACACTGGCACTGAACTCTTAACTTCTTTCCATCAATCCTCTTCGACCCGCCTTCCTGCTCATGTCCAGGAATGGCGGCGAAGACGGAGCTTGTGTCGCACTCCCCCCTTTGAAGATCGGGTTTACATGGACTGGTTCCTTCGCTCTCTCTTACCTCCCATTGGCAAGGATGTTGCATCCCATTTTCCCCAAACTGAAGAAGCCGCCCTCCAAATAGCCTTGAAATATGATTTTATTTACGCCCAATCTAGTTATGTTTATACCGTCCTTCCTGACCTTCCCAAGCCTAGTGGCCCTAATGCCTCAGGAGCATCTCACTCTACCAACGGTATGATTGGAGCCCTATCACATACCTTTTCCCAACCTCTTCCGGGCCATGGTTTCCCTCCAGGGGCTAGCCCCTCCGACACTTTTCCCCCTCCCAGTAGCATGTATTCAGGATATGGCATGACTCCTCCTTTTTCCCACCCTCCTGCTTACCTCACTGCTACCCACCCTACCTCTTATCCGTATCCGCAACCTGGTGTCCCAGCTCCCCCAGCATTTGGACCTCCCACTCCCTTGCCTTTTCCACCCATGCAACTGCACTTATTACCCCCTCCAAGGCAAGTCTTTGCACAACAGGGGGCACCTAATTTCATTCCTTCTCAAAGAAAGAGGAAATGCAATCAATCTTCCCCTAGTAATGTGGACACAATCCTTCAAGTATTGATCCTCACACTGCTACCCAGCCACAGGGTTCTCAACCCAAGCCGAACAGGCCACTTTGCACCAACAAGCCCTGTTCGTGTTGCGGTGTTTATGGGCAATACACTCACGATTGTCCCTTATTATCACAAATGTGGTAGATGTGGGATTCTCAGGCCACCGTGCGAGGAAAACATTCCTCCCCTACTATCCCTCCTACCCCAACTACTTCTCAACCCGCTATGTTTACCGATCCTTTCCCTCAACAAGGATTTGTGGCCACTCAACCCCCTCATGCCCTGGTAACCACTCAACCTTCCCCTTCTGGTTCCTCTGATTACCAGATTCTCATGATGGCCTCTAACCCACCTCTCACCGTCGACCTCAACCTTCAAACTCGGTCCCGTCAGTATTCCACACCTCCCGTTCCATCTGTCTCCGAGTCTCCATCGTTAGGTCCTACAGAGCCTCTATCAACAACCAATGGTCCCTTGCAACCCCCTCCGCCCAAAGCTGAGTTTCATCCCAAGCCTCCTAAGGGACCATTACGCCAAAATGATGCCTCTGGTTGGGCTGCCCATTCATACATCATAGTAGATGATCTGGCCCAATCTCCTACTGCCATTTCAACACTGGAACTTCTCCAGTTGTGTCCTTCCCAAAAGAGGGCTCTACTATCTACCATGGGCGCTGTAGATCCTGCTGATGACCAATTGATTATTTTCGACGCTCATCAGTCAGAACATCCCCCTCTTCCTCCTTCTGTTCCTTTCCAAATCCCAGTCAAAATTCGAAATGCTAATGTTGCTCAGTGTATTATTGATGAGGGGGCATCTACCTGCGTAATGTCCACTTCGGTTTGGAAAAAACTCGGATCCCCTGAACTAGCCCCTTCCACCATCACCCTTCGCACATGGGATGGCCATGCCTCCCAACCCATCGGCCTATTCCGTAACTATCCTATCACCCTTGCCGGAAAGACTGTTTGTGTCGACGTCGAATTTATCGACGCCCGTCTTGACTACAACATCCTTTTGGGGCGTAGTTACACCTATGCCATGTCAACCGTCCCATCCGCAGTCCACTGGAAGATGTTTTTCCCTCATAATGGCAAGATTTTCACCATTGACCAATTGACCTACCATGAACCAAAATCTCAAACCTCCCCTTAGTCCACCATCTCTACTGTCACCAATAAACCAACTATTGATTCTTTGACCAGTGTTTCCCCTGGCGTCTACAAAGACTCCTCTTTGCTTGGAAATTTTCCTGGTCCTCCCCCTCCTCCTGTCTCTAATCCCAGCTTAGTAAATGTTTTCATGATGCAATCGTCTCAGGCTAGCCTTCCACAGCCTACTCTGGCTAGTCAGCAACCTCAATCTCGCCCACCGCTTCCTGCTCCTAGCCCTTTGCTTCAGTCAACCGAAACTTTTTCACCTAACTGTTCCCATCACACTCAGGAACCCCCCTACCCTCCTGAGTTCATTCCCTCCGGTCTCCACCATATAGGAGCCATCCCCCCTGGTCATTACCCCGCCGGTCAAATACCTTTCCTTGGCCCCCCTCTCGGCGTCTACTCGGTCCCCGTCATGGCCACCCTATCCCTACCTAATTTAACCTTGGGAATACCAGTATGGTATCTTACTCCTCCAGCCGAAACCCCACCGGGCCACCCAAAACCGTACATATTTATGACACCAGTGAAACTGATTCCCTTCACTCCTTCTACCACTACAGTGCCCCTAGCCCCTCCGCAGGACCCTCCCCATGTAGCAACCCCTACATGCAAGAAAATACAAACTCAAAAGAGGGCATCCAAAGACAAGGCCACCGCACCCGACCCTACCCTTTCCCCTCCCCAATCCCCCAAGCCTTGTGCCTTGTGTGATGGTATCGGTCACCCCACCCATACTTGTCCTAGGTTGCCCCGTATAAAACCCATGGTTAAAATCGCATTCCCTGAATCGACGGTCCCTGAAACCTTTGTTTCTTTCTCATCCGCAGCCAAAACCTCAAAGCCTCTTCGCACCAAAAAACCCTGTGCTCTGTGTGGTGTGCAAGGCCATTACTCTCACCATTTTCCTCACCTCACGCATTACCGAGCCTCTTTAGAGGTCATTCGCGAGTACGCAATTGAACAAAATCAATCCGCCTCTCCCATCCTTGCTCAATATGCGTCAGGTCTACTCAAGGATCCTCTTGCTACCATCAACATTCCTCCCCCTGATGTTGAAATTTCATAATATGCTGCTCCCCTCCTATACCTATCATCATCTGCGCAACCATTTGAGTACATTCCCTCTGAATCCACTCCCTTTGTTCTGCTTGATCCTCCTTCAGACACATTCTCGGGCTCTTCATGTTTTGACCATCTTTTTTACCTGTTCTTTTGTCATTCCCCATGATGACCTGTATCTACGCCTTTCTTCCCACACTGTTGATTTCGGTAGCTTTGCAGTGTTGTATGGTCCCCTCGACCCTTCCATTCCCTCCCATCATCACGATCATACCATCTGTATCTTCGATGTTCTTTGCAGCCTGAGTCCCCGCTCTTCATCCCATAGTTCTCATCGATCTATGAGTCCTAGACCTCCTACCCAAACTGCTCCCTCCCATAGCCTTCAGTGGATGTCTATCCTCTGATCACGCTGCCCTCCTTTTTCTCATCCCTCCCATTTGTGGTCCCATGACACTATTATTTCGGCCCTCTCACCCAACCATTATCTTGGCTATGCCGATGGGGCAAGTCGCTCTTCCCATAATCTTGCTTCAGCAGAATGGCCCATCTTTACCCCCTTGCACACCCTAGTTCTTGCAAATGGGGTCTGCATTGGTAATGCCACCAATAATCAGGCCGAATATGATGTTGTGCGTGGTCTCTTAGCCGATGCCCTCTCTCATCACATCCTCCATCTACATGTTCATTTAGATTCCCTACTTCTTTTCCTACAACTTAATGGTTTCTATCGTGTGCACAACCCTATCCTGTTTAGACAATATTTACGAGTGAAACTTTTGATACGTGCATTTACATCCATTACTTTCAACCATATCCCTCGCCGTCAAAATCACTACGTCGATCAAAGTGCAAATCATGTTCTAGACTAGCATTTATCACACACAAGACAATAAAATTTCACATCATCCACAAAATATACATAAATCATATATATGATATAACATGTGTTTTTAGAATCCATCTGCTCTAAAACATATCACATGCCCATAGCATGGTCCAAAAAGCAAAACTACAAAATAGGGGGCACCACTTGCCCCTACAAAAACACTGGGGGGCACCATCTGCCCTACATCTAATCACTCTACGGAGGATCCCAAGCCAATGGATCTACTCCCGCAGCTCGTAGATCATGCACAATCTGATCGGCCATCACCATGCGTCGCATGATACCTCGCCATTCTGAGGGTAGCCCAATACATAACTATATGTACTGATCATCTAAATCCTGCCAACCATGCTCCAACACACCGGTCAGCAACCCCTCACATATATGATGGATGTCCTCCACCAAAGCGGCCATATCCTCATTCTGTGTTGTACTTGATCCACTCGCACCTGTAGCGCCTGCTGCTACCAGTCGCCCCATATATCCGGCCGGTTTCACCGGAGCTATATCTGCATTCCAAAACATATAACGATTAGTACCATGCATACTAGTCACAAAATCTAAAATGCACATAACCGATTAGTTGCTTGTCACTTACCATCGAGCCCCCACACTCAACCAGGCAGAAGCGGCCAGTCCAGATCTCCCCAATAACTCATCCCACTATAGGTATAGTCGTCTATGTATCGTGGCATCTGATCCCAATGGGCGAATAACTTTGGTTGGAACACCCATCCGACTACCCCTCCTCCTCCTCTACATAGTAATCATCCCCACCGATGCATCCGAGGATCTCTCGAACCTCCATCAGGTAACTGTATATGGGGTCGCAAAGTCGGGATCTTCTCAAAGAAGAATGAACAAAAAATAGTCCCATAGGCACAATCATGATTCAATTTTCGCTTGCATAGCGACAGTTGTTGTTTCACTGACACCAACATCATCTGGGCCCACCCATAGTAGGTCCCACTCCGCACACTCTCCACAATCATCATCTGCCCTCCAGTGATGTGATGGAACGCCTGGCTACCCAAGATCCGCAACACTGTTGCAGCCATTGCCTGGGTCTCCAACCTCTCTAGATCACTAATGGATATCCGAGTCCCTTTGACTTAGACACCTGGTCGACAATGCCACTCAAAAAAATCCATAATGTTACGCCCCCGTGGAAACACTGGCTGTGTGTTTCCCACCATCCCTAATGGTGGGAGACCAGTCAAGAAATACAAATCCTGGACCGTCAGCTTGATCCTGTGCCCTTGCACTACAAACGCCTTATGATCTAGATCCCAATAACTGATAATCCAAGCCAACAATGGCTCTCCAGCCCTCATCAACGGGTTCTCCAAAAATTTCAGAACCCCATACCTAGCTAGTGCATGACGGATACCCTGATCTGCCTGGATTTCCATCCGTAATGTACCTAAGTCTCTCTCTCTCCACTTGATCCGTATATCTGCCATATCTGCACAAAAACATCATTTTTTTCAGCCTCCAGATCAACAAAATTTCATTAACTTACACCAAAAAAACATCTCAGCACATGACAGCACTGAAACCCCCCACATCTAATGGGTCGCACTTTTTGGGCAAAACTTGGGCCAGGTCACACTTTTCAAGAAAAAACCTGCATCCCAGGTCACATATTTTTCCCCAAAAAGTGTGACCCAATTGTAATGATGAAGTAGGGGTGGTTACTGAGAAGTAAAGCCCTAATATGCAATTTGAATCCATTAAAAACAAAGCTTAGGATTAGGTCTCTTACCTGCAACTAACGGATCACAATTCCAACGGTCAGTTTGTCCGCTACGATCGCCGCAATATTTATGGCCTTCTCTCCTCTCCACATTCACCATAGCTACACAAGAAAATGAATGATTTTGAAGGGAAAACGCCCTATTAGAAGAAAAACCCTGTTTTTTCTTTCGCCCGCTGTTCCCAAACCGTAGCCCCGTTTGAAAAACCGTCCACACCATTGGAAAGCTCTCACCGAGCACCCAAATGGGTATTTGTCAGTTTGTTTATGTTTTGATACTTCACTAGGACACATTTCGTCCATGAAGGGTCTATTCACCTCTTCTCAAACTTGAATTTCTTCACTTATGACACTTGTACTCAGGGCACCACTATGCCTTCTTACTCGTCTTCGTTCGTGTTGATTTTCGTCATGAGCTACCCTATTTTACTCATGCTTTTATGGTTCCCCACTGGACCCTTACTATGAGGCAGCGCCATCGAGTCTCCCTTGTTTAGAGCATCCCAGTCGAGTCCTCATCACATTCATGGAGCCTATTCCATGTCCCTTTGTACCCCACTATAGTCCTCCCTCCTATCTTGCTTGATCCCTCTCTTGTGCCGCACATTATGGCCTTTCGCACACTTGTCCCCTATCCCTCCTGATATCATGTCAGTCGCTGCTAAGCTATTCATGCCCTTTATGCTCTAACAAGGGAAGTTGTCCAACCGCTCCTCCATATCACTCATTCCATCATCATCATTAGTGTCTCTATGTTTGTTGCTCTACTATTTTCCCTTGTGCCTTAGTTGGGGTTCCCCTATTGCCTCACCTATGGCGGACCTACTTCTGTCGACATCAGCTCATTTACTCCAGAAGCTAGGTCTAGGGGGCAGTGTACCTTGGTTCAAGCTCTTCTCAACATGATCATGATCTATACACTTGACGGTCCAGCGATGCAGCAGCAGCTATTGGTGATTCCCGGGCGTGTGTGAGATGTCTCAACCCTCATGAGGGGGTGGCCCTGCAGGTAGCCCCCCACATGCCCGGATGAATTTTTTATTTCCACCCTCGATGCAACTCCTCTCATTTGATGATATCAGCCTCACCCACTTGCAGCACCTCTTCGATTTGCATATATCAGTTAGATGTTGTGAGCCCTTCGCCGTGTGTAGGGGGAATTTGGGTATATTTGTATCTCATGTATTACAATCTTCTTGTATAAGTCCTGACGGTTATTCCAGGCATCACATGTATGTGGGATTCATCATTTTATTTATTTGGCTCATGTTTAGGCCAGCATATACTTCATCCTTGCATTCCGTGGTTTTCCGGGCACCTTATTCTTTGTACTATTGTATCGGCGGGCATAGGTATGCCTCCCCCACCGCCTTTCACACTGGTACTACTTCATCACCTAGAGACTTGTTGCACCTGTAAGTCTCGTCTCCTCAGGGTCTAGTCCTTTAGCACATTAGACTACCTTACATTCCTCTCTCTCACTTCCCTCTTGATGCCTAGTGATTGAGTTCTTACAACGTACTTCAGTCATACGATTTGCTCCTAACACTCGTACGTTGGGGGGCAATCTGTTACACCATTTTTTTGGTCATCTAACTCATTATCATTAGATGAACCCAAGTACACCATGTAAGACCAATTTTACCCTAAGTAAAATTGCTTTCACCATGTAAAATAACATTTGTCTATATTTCCTGGTCATATTTAACCCAAAACAAGGAAATTAATTAATTAAATCATTATTTATTTAATTATATTCCCACCATCTCCCTAAAATAATAAATAAATCATTTATTTATTTATTGTTTATAAATAAAGGAATTGACCCAAGTCAAAAGACATTTTCCCTCCAACAAATATAATAAAATATTCCTAAAGGGTGATTCTAGAATTTGATTAATAATATTTTATTCATGCACCGAGTTCTAGAACACCCCAATATTTTGTTATAAATAGAAGGGTTTTCCCCATTCATTAGTCACCTCCATTGCATTAGATCACACTAGATCTACTATTGGTCACCATTTTCCATTTTTGCTTTGTGAGCTCCCATTGAGTTCTATGTTTGTCAAGGTTTTTCTACCACAATAAGAGAGAGGAATTTTAGATCTGAAATGCTGAGGACTTTCAAGAACCCATCCCATTGAGGAGAACCGAAAAACACCTTTCTTGTTTTCCTCTCAGGTGCCCAAATATGCCTAATAATACAAATCATTCTTTTAAACACTTTGTTCTTGTCTTGTCTATTGGATGCATGGAGCCATATTATATTTTTATCTTGCTTAATGTCTTTTGTGCTTAGATCTGAATTTGTGCAGCAGACTTAAAGATATTTTGCAGCCATAATTGATGTTAGGGCTATTTTTTATGCGTAGCTAAAGTGATCTTTTACGACGAAAGATTCATACTAACAATCTACATGAAGCAAACTGAAGGCTTTATGGTGAAGGGTAAGAAAGAACTGGTATGCAAGTTGAAGAAGTCTCTATATGGGTTAAAACAGTCACCAAGGATGTGGTATCAAAAATTTGATACCTATATACGGGGACTTGGCTTCATCAGAAGCAAGGAGGATCACTGTGTTTATTTTAAATTAATTGGTGACTGTGTTATTTATTTGGTCTTGTATGTGGATGATATGTTGTTGACTGGAAATGATAAAGAAATTATCAAAGATTTGAAGACCCAACTGTTCTCCAAATTCGACATGAAGGATCTTGGTGCTAGAAACTATATTTTGGGCATGGAAATTAAGAGATATCGGGCAAAGAGGAAGCTCTGGTTAAACTAGAGGAAGTATGTGGATATTATATTGCAGAGGTTCAATATGCAGGATAGTAAACCGATTAATGTTCCTATTCTTGTAGGTGTAAAGCTATTTGCTGAATAGTGTCCCAAGACACAAGAAGAAGAGGAGGATATGTCCCATGTTCCATATGCAAGTGCAGTGGGTAGCCTGATGTATGCAATGGTCTGTACTAGACTAGAAATTGCACATGTAGTGGGAGTATTGAGCAGGTTTATGTCAAACCCAGGGAAGGAGCATTGGACAACAGTGAAGCGGGTTTTTAGATATTTAAGTGGCACTAGTGATTATGGCTTGTGCTACCAGGGAAGACCAGGATTGGAAATAATGTTGGACATTCATGGCTTTGTTGATGCAGACTAGGCTGGAGATCTAGACCAAAGAAGATCTACAAGTGGGTATGTTTTTAGCCTATTTTGAGGCGCAGTCAGTTGGATGAGTAAAAGACAGCCTGTAGTGGCTCTTTCAACTACAGAGGCAAAATACATAGCAACCACTCATGCAAGCAAGGAAGTAGTTTGGTTGCAAAGATTATGTTCAAGTACGGGGTTCGTACAACAAACTATAAGGATAGACTGTGATAGCCAAAGTAAAATTTTCTTGACTAAGAACCCTGTTTATCATTCAAAAAAAAAGCACATTGATGTTCAATATCACTTTGTTAGAGATATGGTTGAGGCTAAAAGGGTGTTGCTGGTAAAGGTGGACACTTTGAAGAATTTTGCAGATGCATTGACGAAGTCTGTGAGCACTCAAAATTTCTCTTGGTGTAGAGAAACAATGGGTGTTGAAGAATTGGGCCAATGACTAAGCTCTCCTATGGCCCCTTGCGGAAAGAAAACAACAAGTGGGAGGATGTTGGGTATGTGTTATATTCTTTCCACGAATAAGCACGTGCCGGGGGGGGTAAGAGTGGGGGAGATAGTCCCTCCTTTGTGTTGGGCGCAATGGGGGGGTCATAGGGGGGGCGGTAACCCCCCCCTATTGGGGTCCGGGGCAGTGCCTCGATGAAAATTTTTGGTCCTTAATTTCCGGTGGGTAGTCCGCGCCCATGGTTTTGTGCATGGTTTTGCACATGGTTTCGAGGTATGATGGTTTTCGTCCCTGGTATTTTTATAGATCTGGTCAAGGGAACTACGGTTATGTTCTAATCCAGGGTTAATGGATTAGGGTTCATGTATGCTTCGGCATGTATATATGTGTGTTGTAACACTAAAAGGAATATAATGAAAAATCAAGCTAGTCATCCCGATTTGGGATCCAGGGGTAAATCTCTGTGTTTATTTGTTTTATGTTTTATGCTCTCGCTATTGTTTATTTTCTATTATAAGATTCGTGTGTAGAGAATTTATGTTCAGAGTTAAAACCTACAAGAGGGGGAACGCACATGCACAACTCCATGCGTATGAGGAAATTTGATGGTAAAAGATCTGATCATGTAGAGAAAACTTTATTTTTTGATTTGTCACAGTCTTTTACCATATTTTTGTAGGATTTGACTCCTAAAGGGAGTGAGAGATCATGTGGATCTTATTTCTTGTGGTGGGCCAACAAAAATTTTGAACTTGGCCACTCCCTTGTTGTGCAAAGGGAGACTCATTTTCACGATGAGTGCATTCCAAAGGCACCAAACATATATGACATCTTCAGCCATGTTAAGGTAACTCATGCAGCAAATGTGTGGTGGGAATGCCACTTGCCACACCTTGATCTAATGCAGGCAGGAGATGCACTGCGCTGGCATCACATGTGGGACTTTGACCCACCTCCCCAAGCTCAGATTTATGTTTGTATATACGTAGTCTTGCTTCCATACTTGGATGATATATTTGTATTATTTATGGGATTGTATGGAGGGAGGATGGGAAGTTTGTATGTACCACATGGAATGGAACTTCTCCCTATACCTCATGCTACATGTTTGAGATGGAGCATTGCTCCAACCATGTTTATTTCAGTTGAATTCTTCACTCCTAGTGGGATGGACTATGCACATCGTATGTTGACCTTGGAGGAACAATTCATGATGTATTGGCTTGATGAACACTTGGCTTATAATGAGGACTTGGTAATTGACGTAAAATAAATGGAGGAGGGGAAATACTACAGCTCTCACCCTATCAGTTGCTTGAGGACAAGCAACATTTTGGAGGGGGGGACTGTAATATTCCTACTTAGCCTAAGCTAAGAGGAATATGAAATTTTGTCTCATTTTCTGTTGCATGAATAAATGAATAAAGGAGGACATGTAAAACTTCTAAAAGAATGATTAAATAAATTCCCATATGAACATGGATAAATCTGGGCCACAGAACAAATCACTTGCAGGTGTGAAAGGGCTTTGAGCTATGAGACTGGGTCAGTCTTGACCAAATCTACAACGCTATCTAGATACAATGTAACTCATGAAGGGACAACGAAGTTATAGAAGGAGGCCCCTCATGTGAAAGGAGTTAACTCTTGAAGGTGGTTGAGGGTTTGCAAAGGCTTTCATCTTATAAAAGGGGGGGGAAGGTAGCAAGAGGAGGTTGTTGATTGTCTATATTTCTGAGTATCTTTTCTGTTTAGAAAAATACCATTATCTGTTGTTTAGTGGAGAATTGTGCTGCTTAGCACTTGGAGTTCCTATGCAGGGTTTTCACCTCTTCCATTGAAGATTCTTGGAGGAGTCTTTCTGATTTAATCCACTATCAGGAATTTGGCCAAGCTCTACTTCTAACTACACTGTAGATCCAGTGAGGGTTTTTTTGATTTTATAGGTTGCAGCAAGTGGAACACTAGATCTGTTCAGGTCTAGCTTGTATTGGTGCCTCTTCTCAGTGAGTGTGTATTTTAACCTCCTGGAAGAGTCCATCAGTTGTTTGAGCTTCATATTTGTTTCTTGGCATCAGTCCAACCCATTTATTCAAGCTATAGTGTAGTTTCACTTCAAGAACTGCATTATTTTCAATGGAGATTTTGCACGGTGTTTTGATCCCATTTTTGATGAGAGATCTCTGGTGCTGGGATTTTCCTTTCACTTTGGTGATCCATGGAATAGCTTGTTGATCCATTTTCTGTATAAATTTGATCCATTTTAATGTAAATTAATCTTCAGAAATTTCTGAATAATATTGCATATCTGCTCCTTAAAACTCAGATCTACTCTTTGTATTGCATGATTTGATCAAAACCCCAAGGGGATCTTGTAATAAAGCCTTTCTAGTGTAAAAATATGAAATGGATATGATATTTTGTACACAAATCGGCTATATATTTGAAGTGTAACATTCAGCTGCTAAAGCTCCATAAAATAATGTTTTTAAGCCATTTTACAGTTTATACATATGTTGCAGCCTTCTTTTTTGAAGATTTCCTTCTCTCTTGTCTTCTATATTCTACTGTATAATGTAAGAGCATCATTGTAAATCTGATTTGTTGCTGTATATTCAGAAGCTGATATTATTTGATGTCCTCCTACCCATGATTTCTAAGACTATGTTATTTCTGAAGCAATTTATTTTGCACAGCTGCAACCACTCTTGTACGGTGTTTTTCAGCTAGACTAGGTGGTGGGAGATTTGTTTACCACACCTAGTTTGATTTGTTTTTTCTCCCCTTTTGGATCTAGACTCAAAATCTACTGATTTAAGGGATCCTAGGGCTACAAACTCATTTATGTGCATATATCTCCCAGAAGTGCGTTATTTCAACAGGCTTGCTGTGTAATCCCAATTTTGGGATATTACATACTAGGCACATTGCGTCAGCTGCTTGGGTACTCTACACACCTAAGTCAGAACTCCTTGGTTCCGGGGGAATATTCCTGGCCAATGTCACTGTTAGGTCCCTATATTACTTGTATAGTCCCTTATTGTTGTTAGTGTAACCCCCTTATGGTTATTATGTGCCATATAACCCCTATTTTATTGTATGTACTTATTATTATTGGGTCGGATAGGATTACATTGTATTTATGAGTTTGTTGGTCCCATGGACTCCTATATATATAGAAAAGAGTTTGTAAATTGGATCATCCAAGAATTGTTCATTTATGTAATGTATTGGAGGTTTCTCCCTTGAAGTGGCTCATTTCTAAGGCGTTGATATCTCTTTTCTTCTATTTTTGGAGCTGGTTACACAACATTTGGTATCAGAGGTTTGGATTCTAGGGTTTCGCTACTCCAAACAGGTCATCGTGGAATTTTTGCTATAAATTTTTTTCTATGAAGTTTCAGAAGCTGAAATTTTTAGGGTGCAAATCCAAAATCCTGAGGAATATTTTCTAGAAATTTTAGAGCTTGGGTCGCAATATTTTCGGAGATATGATCTGTGGAAGTTAGGTTTTGTTTCAGGCTCCTAAACAGGTCATCATGGAATTTGCACTATAACGTTTTTTATACGAAGGTTCACAATCTAAAATTCTTATGTTGCAAATTTGAAATCCTGAATAAATGCATCAAAAAATGTCAGAGCTTGGTTCGCAATATTTTTGGAGATATGATCTGTGGAAGGTAGTGCTTTTTCAAGCTCCTGAATTTCATCGCAAAGAGGTGATCGTGGGAAAAGTTCAATAACTCTCTCTCTGGGCATCAGATTGGAGAGCCATAAATTTTTTTTGCAAGCACACGGATTGTAGTTTCTTAGATATCAATTTCAGAGACGAAGGATGAAATAGTGACATGTGGAAATTCGTACAAGTTCGCTCTACTGAACTAGCCCATAATTAGGTCATTGTGGGAGATTGGAGACAAATTTGTCTTGGAGAATCCAAATCAGGTCAGACCTGTGGCATTAGAAAGATAATTCAGAAGGATACATTGGTACCGAAAATCAAATATTGAAGTGCTGCAATCACAAAGATAATCCAATTTCAATATTGAGCTCCTCAAAAGAAAGAAAAAGGTGTGTATTTTTTTTCCAAATTGCATAAGTCTTGTTTGAAGAATCAATTTGAATTGATTCCAAGGGCATATTGTAGAATAGATATAAGTATTGGGTTCTAAAAGATGCCCTGTAAAAATAATTCAACACCCATTAAGCCTTCAGAAGGCTCTACTATGACTCATGAAGATGAATAATTGCAACATGATCTATCAAAATTACAAGAGCAAGTGCAACAAATTTAACTCTCGCAAAGAGCAACAAAAAATGAAATGGAAGTTTTGAAGAAAGGCGTGGAAGCTAAGATGGATGGCGTGGAAGCTAAGATGGATGGCACGGAAGCTGGAATGGAAGTGAAGATGGATGAAATGAAATACAACATGGAAAACATGAAGAATGATCTAAAAATAGACATCGAAGGTTTGACAAAGTTGATACAAGAAATGTTTCCTAAAGGTGAAAAGATAGTAGAAGAACCTCATGATGAGAACAAAATCAATGTTAATCGTGATTTCATAAACTCTATTGTTGGCGGGAAGAATCACCATATTTCAAAAATGGATATGAGGAAGTTTGATGGAAAGGATCCTGTAACATGGATACTACAGATGGAGCAATATTTTGTTCTCCATAACATGCAGAACACACAAAAGGTACGCATTGCAACTTTACATTTAGAACAAAATAAATTTGTATGGTATCGATGGCTTTTCTACCGTAAAAAAATTGTCACTTGGTCAATTTTTATGGAAGAAATGATAGCACATTATGAGGATACAAAGAGCAACACCTTCTTTAGCCAATTGATAAATCTCAAACAAAATGGTTTAGTGGGGCAGCACCTTGAGGAATTCCAAAAATTGAATATAAGGGTAATTGATATTCCAGAGGAACATAGGATCGATCTCTTCATAGGCACTTTAAAGGATAATATCCAACATGAAGTTCGCGTTTTGGAACCAGATTCATTGGAGAAGGCATTCAGGTTGGCAAGAAAATTTGAATGTAAAATAATGGCGACAAGGAAGCCTACCACTCAATTCTATAAAGAAGGAAGTGTTGTTACGCCTAGATTTCCACAACCTACAAGGTTGACACCACAACAATTGGAAGAAAAAAGAGCAAAAGGGCTTTGCTACAGTTGTGATAGCAAATACACTAAAGGTCATAAGTGTGCTGAGAAGAAATTACTTTACATAGATTGTGAAGAGGAAGAAGAAAATGAACAAGAAGAGGATATACACCATGAACCAGCCCTAGAAGAGGAAGAAATGAATCCGACCATATCGTGTAATGCACTGGCAGGAATTACCACTCCTCAAACTCTCAAGATAGAAGGATAAATCAAGAAGAAAAAGGTAATAGTGTTGATTGATTCAGGTAGCACCCATAATTTTATTCATTGTAAGGTAGCCAAGGAATTAAATTGTTTCCTATACCCAACACCAGAATGTCAAGTGATGGTTGCAAATGGAGGAACTATAAATTGCTCGGGAAAATGCCATAATATCAAGCTAACCATGGGGGAATATGTATTGACTAGTCCAATGCTTTCCATTCCTATGGGAGGTGCTGATGTTGTACTAGGAGTACAATGGTTACAATCTTTGGGGACGGTAGCATTTAATTTTCAAGAACTTTTCTTGAAATTTTTTTCAGAAGGAAAGGAAGTCAAATTACGGGGTATTGAAGGGAATCTGGGAAGGATAATAAGATCTAATGTCATGAAAAAACTTCTAAAGAAAGAACAATGAGGCGTAATTGCACAATTATGCTCACTAGAAGTTCCGACATCCAAATCATCTATTTTTGCAAATCTCCAACATGTCTTGGAAAATCATTCCAAGGTGTTTGAAACTCCCAAAGGACTCCCACCTATTCGTGATCATGACCATGCTATTCATTTGATTCCAGGAAGTGTTCCTCCAAACATCAGGCCTTATAGATATCCTTACTTCCAAAAGAGTGAAATTGAACGTATGATTGCAGAAATGTTAGAGGCGGGTATAATTCAACCTAGTCAAAGTTCTTTCTCTGCTCCTGTAGTATTGGTACACAAGAAGGATGGATCATGGAAAATGTGTCCAGATTATAGGGAGCTCAATAAGCTCACCATTAAATATAGATTTCCCATTCCTGTGATTGATGAATTATTGGATGAATTACATGGAGCAATTTATTTTACCAAGTTGGATCTTCGTTCAAGATATCATCAAATTAGAATGAAGACTGAAGATATTCCAAAAACAACATTTCGAACTCATGAGGGTTATTATGAATTTTTGGTCATGCCTTTTGGCCTTACCAATGCACCTTCTACATTTCAAGGGTTGATGAATTCCATTTTCAAACCCTTCCTTAGAAAATTTGTTCTAGTATTTTTTGATGATATACTAATCTACAGCAGGTCTTGGAAGGATCATGTTGAACATGTTGACAGGGTGCTCAAACTATTGCAGGAGAAACAGTTATATGAAAAAACATCCAAATGTTTCTTTGGAGTACAAGAGGTGGAATATCTGGGTCATATTATATCTCACGAGGGTGTTAAAGTAGACCCTAACAAAATTAAAGCCATTAATGAATGGAAAGTCCCCACGACCATAAAGCAGTTGCGAGGAAATCTCGGGTTAACATGGTATTATAGCAAGTTTGTTAAGAATTATGGGAGAATAGCAGCACCTATAACAACATTATTGAAGAAAGATGCATTTTCATGGACTCCTGAAGCAACTAAGGCCTTTGAACATCTTAAAGAGGCAATGTGCCTAGCACCGGTCTTAGCTACTCCAGACTTCACAAAAACCTTTATTGTGGAATGTGATGCCTCAGGAAATGGAATTGGTGCAGTTTTAATGCAGGAAGGAAGACCCTTTGCTTTTGAAAGTCGTCCAATCAAAGGAAAGTATTTACAGAAACCTATTTATGAGAAGGAAATGTTATAAATACTGCATGCACTAAAGAAATGGAAACCTTACCTAATGGGAAGACACTTCAAGGTAAAAATTGATCATGATAGTCTTAAACACTTTTTAGAACAAATACTATCTTTAGAAGAGCAGCAAAAATGGGTCACAAAGATGTTGGGTTATGAATTTGAAATAATCTACAAAAAAGGAAAGCTTAATGTTATTGCAGATGAACTCTCAAGAAAGAATGAAGAGGTGGAAGCATTGCTTTGTGCCATTTCTATTATCCAACCAGATTGGATAACTGAAGCAAGAGATGAATGGAAGAAGGAAAAATATGTATGGACACTCATTCAAAATTTGTAGCAATATCCTAGTACATCTGATACATTTAGTTGGAAAAATTATTCCTTATAGTACAAAGATCGCTTATATCTTTGTAATAATTCCCAACTAAAACAAAATATTCTTCTGGAATTGCACACTTCTCCTTTTGGAGGACACTCAGGATTTTTAAAAACCTACCACAGGGTGAAGAAAGAATTTTTTTGGGATGGCCCTAAATCTGATATTCAAAAGTTTGTGGCAGAATGTTTGGTTTGCCAGCAGAATAAAGTGGAGACAATTAAGACCCCGAGACTTCTACAACCTTTATCCATTCCAAGTCAACGTTGGGAGGAGATTTCAATGGATTTTATCAGAGGTTTACCTAAGTCCAAAGGAAAGAATTTCATCATGGTGGTAGTTGATAAACTTACCAAGTATGCACACTTTTGTGCATTATCTCATCCATTTAAAGCAAGTACAGTTGCTACTACATTTATGGACATAATTCGAAAGCTACATGGAAGCCCAAGGGTTATTTTGAGCGACAGAGATCCCATTTTTACTGGAAATTTTTGGACGGAGTTATTTTCTTGTTTGGGTACTGAATTAGCTGATAGCTCATCTTATCATCCTCAATCTAATGGTCAAACTGAGATAGTCAATAAATTTTTGGAAGGATATCTTCGTTGTTTTGTATCTGATAAACAAAAATAATGGGTCAAGTGGTTACGTCTCACTGAATGGTGGTATAACACTTCCTTCCATACTGCAGCAAAAATGACCCCATTTATGGCACTTTATGGATATCATCCACCATCTATCACATCATCTTTAAGGGAAAATTCAAAGGTTCAAGAAGTGGAAGATCACATCGAGCATCAGCAAGAATTTCTCCAAATCTTAAAGGATAACCTGAATTTGGCACAAAATCCAATGAAACAACAGGCAGATCAACATCACAGCGAGAGAATTTTTGATGTAGAAGATTGGGTATTTTTACGACTACAACCATACAAACAGATGTCCCTCAAGCAAGCTAAGAAGGATAATAAATTATCGCCGAAGTACTATGGTCCTTACAAGGTGTTGCAAAAGATTGGTACTATGGCATACAAATTGGAGCTTACTGCTTCTTCGCGAGTACATCCAGTTTTCCATGTTTCATGCTTAAAGAAGGTTATAGGTGCAAATATTCCTATTCAAACAATATTTCCAGAACTTGATGAGGAAGGAAAAATCATGTTGGAACCTGAAGCGGTCACGGAAACAATAACTCGAGAACTATGGAATCTATCAATTTCAGAGTATCTCATCAAGTGGAAGAACTTACCCACTGAAGATTCTACATGGGAGGATGAGAATTTTATACAGAAGCACCCAGAGCTACTCAAGTGTTGAGGACAACCCTTTTTTGAAGGAGAGGGGCATGTTAGGTCCCTATATTACTAGTATAGTCCCTTATTGTTGTTAGTGTAACCCCCTTATTTTTATTATTATACCCTTGTAACCCCCATTTTGTTATTATTGTGCCCTTAAATTATTATTGTTAGGTCAGCTGGGATTAAATTGTGGCCCACTAGGATTACATTATGGCCCCATGGACTCCTATATATAGAAATGAGGTTTTGTAAATTGGATCATCTAAGAATTGTTCATTTATGTAATGTATTGGAGGTTGCCCCCTCGAAGTGGCTCATTTCTAAGGAATTGATATCTATTTTATTCAATTTTTGGAGCTGGTTACACAATAGCCACCAACAACATTGTTGAGTACATGTCCGTGATACAACTCCTCATAGAATTTTCATCTCGCAACATCTCTAATCTGGTGGTCAGGTTAGATTCTCAACTCGTAGTTATGCAGTTAAACAATCATTATCACCTTTTTCATCTAGTCTTGCTATGTTATTTCTTAAGGTTACAAATTATAGAACGTCAGTTTCAAACCATTGCGTTTGAGCACATCCCTAGAGAATTTAATGCATTATCTGATTCATTGGAAAATTATGTGTTAGATTGGCATTTGTGCCATTTGTTATAGAAAGAGTTCTACATGAGTATACATTTTTTACCATAGAAAATACATGAAAATTAAAAAACACACGAAAACACAATCGCCAATATAAATATATATATATATATATATATATATATATATGTGTGTGTGTGTGTGTGTGTGTGTGTGTGTGTGTGTGTGTGTGTGTGTGTGTGTGTGTGTGTGTGTTGTGTCCAGTTATATTACATCAAAAAACAACTTTTCAAAACTTGGGTGTTTTTACAAAAAATTGGCTTCGCTAAGTCTCACTATGACATTTACACATCTATCCACTCCTCCTACTAAGCCTAATGCTCAAAATAGCAAACAAATTCTATGAATATCCTCCTTAGAGGCACCAAGTATCTCTCTATTACACCCACTATATGCCACTCTAGATGAATCAGGATCTCTCTCATGGGAAGAGGCGGCACACCCATACTTAACCCTCCATTTTTATAGTAAGCTCATGAAAAAAATCTGTGTGTCGTCACCCTCTTCAGCGGCTGTTATAGCCTCTTCTGCTCCGCCAGCCCTAGGTAGCTGCAATCCTCACATTGCATAGCAAGGGGTTCTAGCTGGATGGACATGTGCCACATCTATGTCAAGCAACAAGCTTCATGTCAAAAAACATTTTCACCCATTAAATAAAAAAAATTCATAAACATTCAAAAGATACAAAAATACTTAAAACTTCACTGATTAACATCTTTCTTACCATCTAGGCCCCACTAATTGCCCGGGGGAAATACCAACTCGGGATCTCCTGTATAGTTCATCCCTGCATAGGGATAATCTTCAATCATTATGATTTGGTCTTCAAGCCACTCGAAGAATCCATCATAAAAACTGTGACGGATTGGACCCTCTCCAGTCCATGGTATGAAAGCGGTTGAACGAGTCTGTCTTGGCTCGCACGGTCCCAATGCATCTGTGATCATTCTTGGCCTCATAGCTAGAACCCACTCTAGTATGAAAGATACAATCAGTGTGCTATACCCAAACTCTCTTTGGGTCCGGGTCTTACATGTTGTTAACTCTGCACAAACTTGACAGACAACACCTTCACACCAATCAAATACCTGAGGCTACATACAATCCAATGCTAACAATACCTGGGCCTTGGTGGCCAAGTGTTGACTCTTGGACCTGGCCAAGATAACTACCATCCAAAAGAGAGACCTCAATGGTCTCGCTGCCACCCGTGCAATAGGCACTCGGTTACTTACTGCCACAGTATTATTTATACAGTGGGTACGAATCAAATCAGTAGTAGTGCGAAGATCAGCCCTGCAACTTGTCATATTGGGCCTTGGTCCTCTGCATGATAGGCCAGTCAAAAAATAAATATCATATTCCTCAATAGAGAGTTCATTACCCCCGATATGAAAGACATGTTGGTGGTCATCCCAGTGTTGGATTATCCACCTCAGAAGGTCCTCTTGCCCTCTAATCAGCTCCAAATACTTGAACAATCTGCATCTCCGAAGAACTAGCAACGTAGCTGCATCAGTATCCATTTCACATTTTTCCTGCTCATGTTCCCATTCACGCCAAATGATCATGGTAAATAGCCTCACACCTGCACAAGCAACGTTTTCAGTAGATTAGTTTTTGGATGGAACACTTCAGAATGATAAAAAACAAGTTTTTAAATCAACCTTTCTGGCTAACACGGGCTATAGTGCCATACAGTACGTGCTAATGCTCTGTATCTTCTCGGGAAGAGCATTTAACACAGGCACAACACTAATCACCTGCGTTAGCTACTTAAATTTTTTATGGCCTACTAAAATCGATATTTTAAGCCATCAAAACACACTAAAAACATAATGAAATGCTAGAGGAAGGTTCAAGCTATTATCTGGATCTCGCGGAGTGTGTTAGCCATCTATAATTTCTATTATACCTAATGATGGCTAGAATCTATTGGAAGCCTTCAAGAAACAATTTCAAGTTAACATGTTAGTTCTTGAAGCCTGGTTGTTCTCTCTGTCCAAAGAAACCTACCTTCACTGAAGTTTTCACTTCACCTGTTGTTTCCAAAGAGAAAATTGTTTTTCAAAGACTCATCTCCATCATTTCATTCCTCCATTTTATCTTCATAATTCCCTTCATATCACTCATTTTTCCCCTCATTTATCCTTCACTCCCTCCAAAATTCCCTTTAAAACCATGTAAATCCCCTTTATTTGGCTTTAAAACTGTTTGTTTACTTTATTGGATCCTTTAAAAAACCCTCAAAAACCCATTTCGGCCTTTAAATCCGATAATTTTCATATAAAAATATTTAAGCCCCCATAGGCTTAAGTTCTCTGCACCTTCTTCCATGTGATCAGGACCCATGACCGTTGGCTATAGGTATTTAGCCCATTTTCTCGCTATCGGAGGTTGCCTCGCCCCTTTTCTCCTTTGTAAATTCATTTTTCCTACCACGTGATGGTTTCACTACCGAGAATATGTCATCCATTGATCAAAACCATCCGACAGTCCGTGCTCCATCAGCATTTCAGCTTTCCACCAGTCCTGCGTCCCTTTCCCTTTTTCTTCCGAAGGCCGATCCCCCGACTCCATCTCAACCTTCCATTCCCTCCAAGATCCGACGGCTATCGCGCATCGCATCGGGCTTCACCCTTTTTTCTTCTGCCTTCTTTTTCCCTGTCGATGCGATCCCCCATTGCAATATCCACCATCAATCTGACGGTCCTCACTCCATCGGTGATCATGTTTCCTTTGTCCCCAGGCCCTTTACTCCACCGATGGATGATCTTCCGATGAGATTGCAGCCGTCCATTCCAAAAGATCCAACAACTGTTGGCGCATCGCAATTTCCCTCTAGTGATATCCCCCTCCGATGGAATCCCCCACCGATGAGATCGCAACCATCCATTTCCCTCAAGATCTGACAGCCATCACTCCCCGCCATCACATCGGCACATCACAAATCCAAAATCCCGCTTGCCTGGACCGCCGATATGTGAAAATTTGATCGCAAATCCTAGCTGTTGATCCTGATCCTGATCCTACAGTCCTCCGTCCATCACATTACCTCTCCCATCGGCCATTGGCCATCGCAAATTCCAAAATCCTTGTTCCCAGACCCTCTACTCCTCTAATCGCCGATCCACCGAAATGAATCCCGACCGTCCATCTTACTGATCCAATGGCCCGCATTGATTCACCTCCTGTTCCACCCTCGGCCACTTTTATATGTATTTTATTCAATTTTCCATATATTACAGCTGGTCCCACCCAACCACGCTGGGCCTTTCCACCATGTTCCCTTCAAATCTCCATCGTTGATCTGCTTCCCCCCCAGATCCAACGGTCCATAGACGTTTTCGCACCCATTTTGAATGTGAACTAGGCGGTTTTTGCCTGGAATCGTGTCATCCAAATACCTGTGTCACGTTCATTCAGTCCCAAACCACTTACCGCCTTTGCCCTGCGCTAATACCACCTCCAGTATTCCCCAAAACTGTTCTTCCAGTTATTCACGCCAAACTTAGTTTGAACCCTGGTTTTCATGGTTTTGCACCATGAAACCTTTCCTGCTGCATTCACCTAGCCTCCTCACTGCTCCATAACCCCTCATTGAGCCTTTTGAAGCAGTTAAACCCAAGAAACACAGGTTTTATATAATATGTTTAATGTTTGTTGCAAGTTTAATGGTGGTTCTTTCCAAAACCCGTCCCACAGTCAAGAAATGTTGACAGAGGCCGAGGATGACGATCCTGAGGCCGAAACAATGCAAAAATGGGGTTCACGAGTTGATTATTAATGTTTTATCTAGTGTCTTATGAACAGTAGTGAAGGAAAAAACCCCCAGCTCGGAAGCGCAGCCACCTGTACACAAAATAAGATAAAGTGAAGATCAATGAAGATTAAAGAAAGATCAACAAAGGAAGCCAAATCAGTGTTAAATGATAAAGATGGAAAAATCAGCAGAGGAGAGCTTTGAATGACACATCAGTGAAACTATTTACTCCTCCCAGGACTAAAGACACCCTGAGAGTTATTATGCTGACAGAACCTCTTTAAAACTGTTAAGGAAGTTATTGTAAAGGTATGGATGGTCTCAAAACCCATACTGTCCATTTTACTTGTACCACAAGAAAAGACAAGACTGCAATAGCGAGAAGAATTCTCTACAAGGACACTCTTTGGAGTTATTACCAGCCTGTCAATTAGGCCTCAAATTCTACGAGAATTACTAGAATGTGCAAGAAGTTAATTTAATATTTATGGCACAGAATGGGAATTTGAATGATTTTATCCTCTCTTTTAATTAACCATTAAGGCCATTTCTATCACCTCTCCTTCCCATTCACCTATAAATCCTATTCGAACTCTCATTGTAAAAGATTGGCACTTGATGAATTCTGAAGTAATACATAGACTACTGTTTTGAAAGAAGGATTGGTGTTTTGAAGAAGTGTGGATGTCTTTGCTTTTTTTTTGATGAAGGAGGCTATACCATTGGATCCCTGAGCCTGGTTTTGGTGAAGTACTCTCTACTCCTTAATGTTATTTCCTATTTTTCACTTTGTTCCATTATGCTTTTCTTGTAGTAGAGTAAAATGCTTAGGCTAAGAAATGTCTCCTAAAAGCACCTTAGGCCTATTTACTCTTCACTGCCTTTATGTTTTCATCTGTTGAAGGTTTTATTTAGCAGTTTGACTACTTTTAAACCCTTAATCATGTTTATTTCAGAATATTTCAAATATTTGGTGTCAAGGTTGAATTATGGTTTTCCCTGTCTGTTTGATGCCTCTCAAAAGCTATTTCTGAGATCATCCTTCAAACATTATTGTTTGCAGCCTGGAAGAGAGGATTTGTCCTGATCTTACCCTCTTTTTCTTGCTGAGATAGTCATATTTTAAGGTCTTTATAATTGCAGTCTTAGATGTTTGGGTGTTCCCCCTTTTATGGATGCAATTAGTTGTGTTTCTTATATGTTTTCTAACTCCTTTAAGTGAAACAATTAGAAGAAACAGAGTGTTCCTTTCCTTCTTTGCGTCACTTAAAATTCTGTCTTGTTTAATGTTATCTACATCAAGTATGTTGGTAGGATTCATGGTTAGCCCTAGCTATTGAATATTTCTTTATGTTTAGATAGTGTTGCAAGTCCCTTCGTTGAAAAGTATGCATGATTACGAAGTCTTAATAGCCCTTAAAGTTCTAATTTTCCTTCCAAATCCTTGATGATAATCTCATCCCACCTATATGATCCCACAAATCCATTGACTAAGTTAGATTTTCCCTTTGGTTCCCCAAATTCATCAATCAAAACTGTTTATACTTCCACATGACTCCATTGCCCAATGGCTTGTAGATTTTCACATTCTATCTATGCTGCCTAGATCATCTATGTCCAACCAACAAACAAACAAATTTTCACCTCATAACTAGCCTAAAATCAGCCTCTTAAAAGCATCAAGTTATATCCCTAAAAACATATTCAGAGATCCCTCTCTGAGACTATGAAGGCTAGACCCTAGAGCTCTAAAGCTTGGTTTATATGTTGCCTTGTCATTTGGTTTTCCAATCAGGAAAATCACAGGACCCCAATATTTTGGCGATATCAGTGGGACCTCTAAGTACATAATAGTCTAGCAAGATCTTATAGACTCTTTAGTCCTTCAACAACCATAGAAACTCAGAAAACCCCAAAAACATTCAGATTGGTTTCATAATAAACATTGGTGGTGGACCATAAACATTTTACTTTCAAAAAAGCTAAAAATTTCCACCTAGTGACTCCACTAGCCCTAGTAGGCCTATTACTCCTCTACACCTCCATATTTCCCTAGGATTGTGTTAACCAACCTTAAAGAAGTTTAGAAATGTAGTCCCCTATTATAGAAATCACTGTGAGAGGAAAAAAATCCTAGAAACCTCAGACTCTCTAAATTTTGGAAACTGAAATCTGGCATCACATAGGGTCAATACTAGATCCCATCTGGATCCTAATCCTCCCACCATAGTTGATAATATAGAAATAATTTTGTGGTAAACTTCTAGATCTGGAAAACCAACTACTGATAGGACCATCCCAGGAACAAGATCTGTCCCTGAAGATTTCACAGTCTTGAAAGATCCTCACTTTGACTTACCTCACACCAAAAACATATTTAGAAGCAAGTCTCAGAGTGATTTAAATCAGGCTGACCTTGAACCCACAAATTTTCAATAGAGCCTTAGCAGAGAAGATTCACCTTCTACTCCACCTGATTTTGAGCTTCTTCGTTTCATTTCCTTCCATAACAAATATACTCATCATCAGTTGGCTGGCCCGAGTGTTTCTTCTACTCATGTTCACACATACGCTGTTCATAACACTCCAGCTTAGCCCACTTTCCCTCTCGTAAATCCACCTCTTGTAAATCCCCCACTTTTTCGAGCCATGGCAGCATCGTATGCTCCCTTAGTGTTGCCCCAACCTCTGGTTCCTTTACCCCATGAATATTAGTCAAAAATTCCCCATTTCACCATAAGTGAATCCACTACTGCTCAACATCATGTGGATAAAATGAATGATGCATTTGATTATATGAAAATAGAAGATGATACCATCAAAATGAGGATTTTTGCCCAAATTTTAGGAGGAGAAGCCAAGAGATGGTTTAAGGGTTTAACTCCTACTAGTATTAATGATATCCCTTCTTTACATTAGAAATTCATAAACAAATGGGAACTTAAGAAGAACCCTCTCCAAATAATTTCAAATTACAACAACCTCAAAAGAAACACTGGGGAAAGTGTTCAGAATTATTGCACTAGATTCAATAGTGTTTATAACGCACTACCCCCAGATTTGAAACCTTCACAAGGCTTAGCTTTGGCAAAATTCCCTGAAGGATTTGATCTCGAAATGGCATATCAACTAAGAGAAAGGGATCCCTTGACTTTAGAAGACATGAAGAAGGGAGATCTTAGTGTAGAAGAAAAATTGATTGAGAAGAGAGCTAGAGTGAGGTCTGAAAAGAAAGTAACATATAGGGAAGACGCTGCACCTTCCACATCTGACTCGAAATTAGACCATCTAGCCAAGAACCTGGATAGGTAGGAAAGAATGATGGAGAGGTTGGTTGTCCAAAAAAATTCTTAGAATAGGAACCAACCTTAGAATCAGAATCATAACTCTAGGAGAAATCCCAGTCAAGATAGGTATAAAGACAATGACTAGAAAATTAGGCCTCCCTTTCAACAAAACTATGTAGAACAAGAGGATGAAGGGGAAACTGATAGGCTGGAATAAAATCATGTGAACTTGATAGGGTCTGAGGACGGAGATGATATTTTCGTCATTGAGGAAGAAAAGGGATTTTTCTCATGAGAATAAAATGTGTTGGGGTTCCCATGTTTTGGCAGATTTGGCAATACCAAAAGATGAGACAACATCAAACCACTTTGGGGCCCTAGGATCTAGCCCTCCTGGACCCGGAGAGGGATCTCTCCAAATAAAGCAAAGAATGATATATATCTTTGAAAGCTCAAGATGAGATGTTAGGCTAGTTATGAAGCAGAGAGGAGGATTTTAAATGATTTGGTTGGTTGGTTGCTGGGTTGGTTATGGGATCATGAACTGAGAAAGTAATGAGAAGAAAGGAATAGAGTAGCAGGATGCTTCAGCAAAGAGGGTAGGTCAAGAGAGTGCCGTCCATTGGGCCATGGAGTCATAAAAGGAGAATTACTTGCAACAACTAGCCAAGGCTTTCAGAGGGCAATTCATCTACACTAAAGGATATTTTTAGATAGATGGTGGGATGGAACATTAAGGGGAGAAGGTGAAGAAGGAAAGACAACCAAATTTTTGTCTATAGATCAGGTCAGAGGTCATTTAACTCCAGACTTGCTTGGATATACTCTAAGGGAGCTTTCAATGGAGGGACAAAGGGGCTGCTTATAGATCAGACCAAAGGTCATTTAACTCTAGGTCTGCTTTAGCAACTCCAAGGGAAAAACATAGATAAATTTGACAAAGAAACATCCAAGCAGCAAACCCCCGAGTTCATACATCAGCCAGCAGGAAATAACATCCACTGCACTGGTTAAACCCCATGAATTTACTCTTAGATAGCACACAAAGCAGAAAACATTAAAGGTAGGGAGAGAAAGAAACATAGGGCACCTAACAAGGGTGAATCCTATGTTATACTTTTGTTGCCTACCAGAAGAACATGAAACATCATGTAAATGAAATAAACAGAGTTAGAAAAACATCACCAATAGTAATAGACCAGGATCCTGTGAAATGTGCTTTGATTAATTGATGCAAAACCAGTCATGTACAATAAGCTCAATGGCTAATACAGTCCAGACTCCTCCTCCCAGCCTATTACATACAACTACTCTGCTACTCCCTCCCAAGACTGTTCTACAGTCAAGAATGAATCCCTCTAACAGCAACAGCTGAACAACTGGAAAACAACAACAACCTTTACATTATGTTCTCAGGGATTTCTTATAGGAGAAGGGGAAGAAACAGAAGTAGGTGAACAATTGAATGAGTTTCATTAAGACAGAATGGAGGAAGTGTTCACGCCCCTGCTGCTTAATGGCAATCCTCAACGCTGTGTGTACTCTGTCATCTGCTCTGGGAGACTCTGTCAGGACAAGATTGATCTCTGATATGTTCTTTAAATCCTGACGGCATCTAGAGCTTTGCGCTGCCTTTTGAATAAATGAACTGGACGGGATGATCTGCAGCTCTCCCGCTACCTCATAACTGCTGCTTGACCGTCTTAAATGAGCTTCAGTCAGTGTAATTAATCATCTCAGGGCTCGAGGGGGCATGGATATTTCCTGTAGGAAGATGTCCTTCTGAGAGAAGAGTACTCTGTTGTTAAGTAGCGCAGTTATGACTTGCTGGTGTGCTCATTAGTCTTCAAGCTGAACCTTAATCCTTTGAACACGGGATTACACATTAATTATGTCAATAATAAGAATTATTCCCTTTGAAACCTTTCGCTGATCTATTGGCAATGCTGAAAACACCTCTCTGCGGTATCTGCACGATAAAATGAACTGTTTAAAACCCGCGCAGTGGTGGCGGAGAAAATGCTACGGAGGCAGAGGAATGGTGGTAGAACAGCGGAGAAACAATGGAAAGAATGCAAAGTGGCGGAGAAATGATTAATAATGTAAAATCCCAACAATTAACTTTGGGCAAATTACTAAGGAAATCACCAACAAACAAGGGAGCGAAGCCTTGGATGTGGGACCCGGTCACGGCGGAGGGTGATCAGATCTGATCCGTTAGATCTTAGACCTGATGGAAAATCAGGATAAAGTCAGAGAATCGCAATCAAAAGGGGCAGGGGTGACACATTTTGGAAGTTTCGATTGTGATTGAGGGCGGGGTGCGATTGAAGTATGGTCGTTGGATGCATTGGGGAAACGAACGGTGGAGATTTAATCAGGGGGAAGACAGAAAGACTTGCGATCGGGGGAAATGGGAAGTGCGATGGCCATTGGATCAGCAGGGGAATGGATGGCCAGGACTTAATCGGGAGATGGGAGGAAGGACTTGCGATTGCAGTCAGAGGACGAGGCGCGATTGCGTGCTGTCCGTTGGATCCGGAGGTCAGATCAATGGCCCACGGCTAATCGGAAGGAAAAGTGGAGGGGTGACGGGGATGATGCGATCAGCTCTGAGCCGTTGGATCTACAGGGAAAACAACGATGGAGATTAAAATGGAAAATCGCAATCGGGGGACAGAAGACAGGACTTGTGATTGCGATCAAAGGTCGAGACGCGATTGAGAGCAAACCGTTGATCTCAGGTCCAGATCGACGGCGGGGAATGCAATCGGAGGGACAGTGCAATCGGGGGATCGGAAGATAGGGTTGCGATTGATCGGGGATCAGGAGTTAAGACTCGGGATTGATCGGGAGGAGCGATAATCGTCAGATCAGTGAGGGGAACGAATGGCTGCGATGAAATCGAGAGGTCGCAATCGGAGGGAGCAAAGGGGAGGCGCGACGGAAGTTGCGATTGCGATCGGACGGGGGTTGCGATTAGCGCTCCACCATCAAATATTTATTTCAGATCAACGGTAAAGAATGAGTCGCGGGACTTATAGACCAGAGGCGATCGCATCGGAGATTTTCAATGATGCAAGGGAATTGCACCCGCCCGACGCTCCGATTGCGATTAGCGCTTGGTCCCAGCGCTGGGCCACATGTGGGGAAGTGGTTAAGGGACAGTGGTAAAGGGGTTAGGCCTTTATATTAAGGTCAGAAGTTGGGTTTTAGCCCATTTAGATGTGATTTAAAGGTTAGGAAGGGGAACGATAGAGGAAACAAGGAGGAAAATGGCCAACAAAGGGTGAGGGAAAAGTTTAAAGGGGATTTTTGGGGGAATTCAAAGGGAAATAGAAAGGGGGACAAAGGGAGACAAAGTAGAAGCTAAGTGGGGGGAAATAAGAGGAAAAAGGAGGCCCTTAGGCATTTCTTCACAAACAGAGAGGCTTTATCATGGAAATCAGTAGAGGGGATTTTATCAAAGGACAGAAGGCACGAGGAGGCTTCAAGGATGATGTGTTTTCAGGGGAAATGCATTCCTTGAAGACTCAAGAACATTTTAGCCGCCTATTTGCTTGACAAAAAATTATAGGGGGGCTAACAGTGGCTCCACATGGGGATGGCTTCTTCTTGAAGGAGTCAAGAATTCAGAAAATGATCTCTTGGTGTAGGCCAAATGCTTGCTGCTTGGCACATCCCTCCTTCTTTGATTTGAGCTACCACAAACTGTGAAGACATCAATAGAAAAAACTTTTCTCAACCATCTACCTACCCACACTATAGTTCTAACATTTTTTCTTCTGGGTGCATTTGGACTTGCAGACCCTTTTACATCATCAATTTTTACAGACAGGAAAAATAAACCTATTCTACTTCTACCCTTATTACTCCATGAGACCAGATTAGACTGTTGGCCTCACGTGTTTCTCTACCTACACTACTAACTGCTAGGATTAAACTGTATAGCAGATTTCTTCTCTACATTCTAAGACAGAAATTGAAAAATATTCAAGCTAGGATTAGACTGTCTAACTTGCTAGACTTTGTAGAAAATAAAAGCAACTAACTACGTGC
Source organism: Pinus albicaulis (assembly GCA_034641835.2). Lineage (NCBI taxonomy): Eukaryota > Viridiplantae > Streptophyta > Pinopsida > Pinales > Pinaceae > Pinus > Pinus albicaulis. The sequence goes on from JAXQQM020090823.1 coordinate 201,148, forward strand.
TCACAGGTTGAGCTTATTTCAGACTTCCTACCTACCCTACTCTAACTGGAAATCTCTGATACTTTAGGTGATACAATAATGCCAATGCAACCAATCAAGCAGTAGTGAAAAAGGAAATGAGCATTGGCTGCCTGTCAGAGATAACCACAGGGTGCTCTGCGTGTGGTTCCTCAAAACTGTGGTCACCATCAGTAGTGACCATTCCTGATAAATCTGGCCCTGGTGAAGGATCAACACTGGAGAAAATAAGCTCATCAGGGCTCCCATGTATTCTACGACAGGATCAACTAACTCAGGATGTATACTCTCTTCTTTCTGTCCTGCCATGATTGGTAGGCTGTCTACGTCCTGGGAGGCTTCGATTATTGCATCTTCCACTGCATCTTCAGTGTGGCTCATGAAAACCGGATCCTCTTCTTCTTGTATTTCGAAGAGCAACGGAATCTTTTCTCTTTTGGGGGGCGAGAGATTTTCCAAAAATTCTCTGGGATCTCTGAACTCATATGATATCTCTTGTGAGCTCAGAAGTTCGATCTCAGCTTCATATCTCTCCGTCAGTACTTCTAAAAAAACTTCCTTCAGCTCAGGTTGATCATTGAATCTTGAGTTGGAACGGAAAGCCTTTGGAAGGTCTTCGCTTCTGAGTTTAGCCAGTATATATGATATTCCGCAACGAAACTCTTCAAGGGGACTAAACTCGGAGTCTTCCATTGGTGAGGTTGATGTTGTAATGTGACTGGTCTCCTAGTGGAGTCTTATGTCAAACCACAGATAATCAGTGGCTTGCTGATCACCAGTGGAGCCTTTTTATCATTACAGGAATTGTGGAGTCGCCAGGTGGATGATTTACAACTTACTATCCACCACAGTGGTTTACCAAATCAAGGCTGATTGGTCTCAGTCCCCAGTGGAGTCGCCATTATGTTGGTGACGAAAATGGGAAATAGACCAATATCAACAACTGTAAACTCTCAGATTCATCCCCAGCGGAGTCGCCATTATGTTGGGGTTCCCATGTTTTGGCAGATCTAGCAATACCAAAAGATGAGACAACATCAAACCACTTTGGGGCCCTAGGATCTAGCCCTCCTGGACCTAGAGAGGGATCTCTCCAAATAAAGAAAAGAATGATATATATCTTTGAAAGCTCAAGATGAGATGTTAGGCTAGTTATGAAGCACAGAGGAGGATTTTAAATGATTTGGTTGGTTTGTTGCTGGGTTGGTTATGGGATCATGAACTGAGAAAGTAATGAGAAGAAAGGAACAGAGCAGCAGGATGCTTCAGCAAAGAGGGTAGGTCAAGAGAGTGTCGTCCATTGGGCCATGGAGTCATAAAAGGAGAATTACTTGCAACAACTAGCCAAGGCTTTCAGAGGGAAATTCATCTACACTAAAGGATCTTTTTAGATAGATGGTGGGATGGAACATTAAGGGGAGAAGGTGAAGAAGGAAAGACAACCAAATTTCTGTCTATAGATCAGGTCAGAGTTCATTTAACTCCAGACCTGCTTGGACATACTCTAAGGGAGCTTTCAATGGAGGGACAGAAGGGCTGCTTATAGATCAGACCAGAGGTCATTTAACTCCAGGTCTGCTTTAGCAACTCCAAGGGAAAAACAAAGATAAATTTGACAAAGAAACATCGAAGCAGCAAACCCCCGAGTTCATACATCAGCCAGCAGACAATAACATCCACTGGACTGGTTAAACCCCATGAATTTACTTTAGATAGCACACAAAGCAGAAAACATTAAAGGTAGGGAGAGCAGGAAACATAGGGCACCTAACAAGGGTGAATCCTATGTTATACTTCTATTGCCTACCAGAAGAACATGAAACAACATGTAAATGAAATAAACAGAGTTAGAAAAACATCACCAATAGTAATAGACCAGGATCCTGTGAAATGTGCTTTGATTAATTGGTGCAAAACCAGTCATGTACAATAAGATCAATGGCTAATACAGTCCAGACTCCTCCTCCCATCCTATTACATACAACTACTCTGCTACTCCCTCCCAAGACTGTTCTACAGTCAAGAATGAATCCCTCTAACAGCAACAACCGAACAACTGGACAACAACAACAACCTTTACATTATGTTCTCAGGGATTTCTTATAGGAGAAGGGGAAGAAACAGAAGTAGGTGAACAATTGAATGAGTTTCATTAAGACAGAATGGCGGAAGTGTTCACGCCCCTGCTGCTTAATGGCAATCCTCAGCACTGTGTGTACTCTTTCATCTGCTCTGGGAGACTCTGTCAGGCCAAGATTGATCTCTGATATGTTCTTTAAATCCTGACGACGTCTGGAGCTTTGCGCTGACTTCTGAATAAATGAACTGGACGGGATGATTTGCAGGTCTCTCCCTACCTCATAATTGCTGCCTGACTGTCTTAAATGAGCTTCAGTCACTGTAATTAATCGTCTCAGGGCTCGAGGAGGCATGGAGATTTCCTGTAGGAAGATGTCCTTCTGAGAGAAGAGTACTCTGCTGTTAGGTAGCGCAGTTATGACTTGCTGGTACGCTCATTAGTCTTCAAGCTGAACCTTAATCCTTTGAACATGGGATTACACATTAATTATGTCAATAATAAGCATTAATCCCTTTGAAACCTTCCGCTGATCTACTGGCAATGCTGAAAACACCTCTCTGCGCTATCTACACGATAAAATGAACTGTTTAAAACCCGGGCAGTGGTGGCGGAGAAAATGCTGCGGAGGCAGAGGAATGGTGGCAGAACAGTGGAGAAACAATGGAAAGAATTCAAAGTGGTGGAGAAATGACTAATAATGTAAAAGCCCAACAATTAACTTTGGGCAAATTACTAAGGAAATCACCAACAAACAAGGGAGCAGAGCCTTGGATGTGGGACCCGGTCACGGCGGAGGGCGATCAGATCCGATCCGTTAGATCTTAGACCCGATGGAAGATCAGGATAAAGTCGGAGAATCGCAATCGGAAGGGGCAGGGGTGACACATTTCGGAAGTTCCGATTGCGATTGAGGGCGGGGTGCAATTGAAGTATGGTCGTTGGACGCAGTGGGGAAATGGACGGTGGAGATTTAATCAGGGGGAAGACAGAAAGACTTGCGATCAGGGGAAATGGGAAGTGCGATGGCTATTGGATCAGTAGGGGAATGGACGGCCAGGACTTAATCGGGAGACGGGAGGAAGGACTTGCGATTACAGTTGGAGGACGGGGTGCGATTGCATGCTGTCCGTTGGATTCAAAGGTCAGATCAACTGCCCACGGCTAATCGGAAGGAAACTGGGAGGGGTGACAGGCGATGATGCAATCAACGCTGAGCCGTTGGATCTACAGGGAAAACAACGGTGGAGATTAAAACGGGAAATCGAAATCGGGGGACGGAAGACAGGACTTGCGATTGCGATCAGAGGTTGGGACGTGATTGAGTGCAAACTGTTGATCTCGGGTCCAGATCAACGGCGGGGAACGCAATCAGAGGGGTAGTGCGATCAGGGGATCGGAAGACAGGGTTGCGATTGATCGGGGATCGGGAGTTAAGACTTGCGATTGATCGGGAGGAGCGATAGCCGTCAGATCAGTGAGGGGAACAGATGGCTGCGATGCAATCGGGAGGTCGCAATCGGAGGGAGCAAAGGGGAGGCGCGACAGAAGTTGGGATTGCGATCGGATGGGGTTGCGATTAGCACTTCACCATCAGATATTTATGTCAGATCAACGGTAAAGAACGAGTCGCGGGACTTATAGACCAGAGGTGATCGCATCGGAGATTTTCAATGATGCAAGGGAATTGCACCCACCCGACGCTCCGATTGCAATTAGCGCTTGGGACTTAAGCGCTTGGTCCCAGTGCCGGGGCACGTGTGGGGAAGTGGTTAAGGGACAGTGGTAAAGGGGCTATGCCTTTATATTAAGTTCGGAAGGTGGGTTTTAGCCCATTTAGATGTGATTTAAAGGTTAGGAAGGGGAATGATAGAGGAAACAAGGAGGAAAATGGCCAACAAAGGGTGAGGGAAAAATTTAAAGGGGGTTTTTGGGGGAATTCGAAGGGAAATAGAAAGGGGGACAAAGGGAGACAAAGTAGAAGCTAAGTGGGGGGAAATAAGAGAAAAAAGGAGGCCCTTGGGCATTTCTTCACAAACAGAGAGGCTTTATCATGGAAATCAGCAAAGGGGATTTTATCAAAGGACAGAAGGCATGAGGAGGCTTCAAGGATGATGTGTTTTCAGGGGAAATGCATTCCTTGAAGACTCAAGAAAATTTTAGCCCCCTATTTGCTTGACAAAAAATTATAGCGGGGCTAACAAAATGAACACAATCATGATAAGTCAGAATATTATAAGTTGGGGTTCGAAAACGCCGTTATGGAATTTCACAGACAATATGATATTAGAAGCAAAAGGAACCCAAAATTTTCTAACGAAATGAACACTAATACTATTGTTGGACAAACCTCAGAAATCAGCCTAAAAAATTAGCTAATAATACCTGTTTGGTCAATTTAGTGTGTCCTAAATTGCTGCATTTAATTTGTCAATCCGGGATTCGTAAGCTGATGAAGTGCGGTGCACTATATGTGCAAGATAACCTATTTCTTAACTTTTTGTCGTTTTTGGTTTTTTTGTGAAATTCTAAAAGAAAAGTATGGAGACAAATATTCAAGACAACAATGTCTTTCTAATGATTTTCCAAACTTCAAGAGAATTTAAAAAACACACAATGACAAAATTAATTCTTCAAAGAAAATGAAATTGCATCACTACTCTAATCAAACAAACAATAAACTACTGATCATGAAACTCATTATTCTTGCTGCTATTCAAACATAAAAGAAACTATGCTGAAAGAAATCCAAAAGTTGCAACAAAGTAAATCTAAATCAAATTACATCAACTTATCTTCTGATCCCTCATCATTAGTCCAGCTATGATTTTCGGAGGTAACCATAAACAACTTGAGTAACCTGATATCTAACTTGCAGAGAGTAAACTAATATCAAACTACACATTCATAATTCAATCCCTCACCATCAGTCCAGCTTTAGCAGCTTCAGACTCAATGAAGATGTGCAAACAGTTAATATATCTAACACACGAATGGAAACCTAATGTCAAACTACACATCCATAATTAATCCCACTCACCATCGATCCAGTGTGGCTTTCGGAGAGTAATGAAGATGTTATGAGAGAGTTTGATATATCTAAATCTAACTACTGAAACAAAAGTGCAAGACTGAAATAAACAAAGCAGTACTGAAATTAAACAGAAACTAAGAAAAGTAAATTAGCAGCAGAACAATATTAATTCCATGTCATTAGTCAAAAAATTATGCAAATGCCCGGGCTGCCTATTTATAACCTGAAACAAGAACACTGATCAGTTAACAATAACATAAAACATGAAAGACAGAAGTAAAATGTAAATCATGGAAGATTATAAACAAAAATGAAGCATATATACCATGAAAGATGCAATGTATAAACACATGAATGAATTATGACACAATGAGCTTAAAGAAATAAAAAAATAACTATACAATAATGCACAAAACCTCAGCGTGTGCAGGGGCCCTCTACACCAGCCTTGGAAACAGACTTCAAGTACAAATTACGCTTGGAAACAGAGTCTTCTTATATATTAAAATGCAGTCATAACAGAAAGGTGATATTACGGCACAAGTGCAACGTAATTACATTACAGAGCAGAGTAATAAAAATGAACAGAGACTAATCTAATATGCGTATACAAACGCGTTATTTATAACAAAGGAAATACAACTGATTCCCTAAAGTTTATGCTGATGGAGAGCACGTAGACCATTACGTCCACAGATCTAGGATCATGGCCGTATTGAAAAGTAAATCTATGAGAGTGGATGTTTGAATTCGGCTATGGAGGTAGTGTACGAGATATTGATTTGTCTCCCGCAATTTAGAAACGTACTTATCCATCTCCCACGTGACGAGAAGCAGAGTCTGTCCGTGGGACTCTCTGGTTGACTTCACTTGGCCACCTTTGACGCGACCCTCCCTGGATGAATTTTCTAGAGCCAATAGGACATGATCCATGTCACATCATTTCTGACTTGCCCATGGTTAGTTTTCTGTAATTTTCTAACATAGAGTTTCACAAAATGGGTAGGAGTTGCGGTAGGAAAGTATTAAGATTCATGACTAAATGAGAAAAATCTAAATCAAACAGCAGACACAAAAATATAATTAAAAACCATGTTAGATGCTCTTTTGCAATTAATATACAATGATATTGACAACTTGGGAGGTTCAGGTGAGTGAAAAAGGTATAGAAAAGTGTATGGAAAAGATGCAAATTTGAGACTCAACATACCCCCACTGTGAAGGTGTTGCATGTCCTCATGCAACCAAAATTTTGATAATCCTTCTTCAGTTCATATGCCTTGACACTTCAGCCAGTACATCCAATCCTCTCCTCTTCTTCCTTGGTGCTGCCAACATCCTTGGCTTTTTCATTAAGCATCTAAATTTGATATTAACCAGTGCTCTGCTTAACTTCTGGCATTTCCTTTTCAATTTCTTGTTCTTCTTCTGCCATATTCCCAGATGTAGCATGGTATTATCATGAATGATTTTGTTCAATTTACTTTGTTCCTTCAATGTCTCATTTTCATTTTTGATGTGTCTATTTAAAATCTCTAGCTCAAAGACTTCCTGTTTCAGTGATTGGACTAAATCATCTTGTACTGTGTGAGGCTGAATGGACGAAGTACTGGGACCTGTAGCTGCTTTTTCTAAAGATTCTATATAATCATATACTTCCTGCTGCTTGGGGTCTATATCAGGTGTCATTTTTATTGGGCTGTCCCCAAAATGCTGTGAAGGAGAGTTATCTTCAAAATCTGGCTGAGAAGGGCTCACATCAACATCTTGTTGAGAATGGGATGGACTATGTTCAATGTCTGACTGAGAATGAAATGAACCAGGTTCACTAACTGACTGAGAGTGAGATGGACTATGGTCAGCTGGGGATTGTTCAGATGTTTCTTCTCCCAAATCAATGAAATGAGGACCCTTCATTTGCGTTTTCCTCAATTTCCCCTTAAGTCTGGAACTTCTTCTCACACGCTGTGGACCACTGTCCTTTTGCTTTTGTTTCCCTTTCTCTGTCTTCTTGGCCATAGATGATTGTTTTTGAAGATGAACTAATCTCTCAGATAACACTTGATGATCTTCTTCTTCGGAAGAAGGGGTTTGATGTATAGCCTCAATACTTTTTCTCTCTTTTGGTGTTATTGGCTTCTTACCCTTGGTTTCTTTCTTCTTCCTCTTTGACAGTCTCTCTTCCCTATCAGTTCTTTCAATTGTAGTAGTAGGAGTATTTTGAATTTCATCATTTGTTTTCTTTCCCCTACTCCTCTTTGATGTGCTACCTTCAGGAATTCTTGAGTAGGATTAATTTGAGTTTCATCATTTATTATTTTTCTCCTACTCCTTTTTGTTGTGCTACCTTCAGGAATTTCCTGAGGTTCCTCAAAGAAATTTCTAATCAAAAATTGTTCCCATGTGTCTTTCTTCTCCTTTAACTCTTTTTCAATCAAATTTTTTACAAGACCGTGGTGATATAGATGTGGTTCTACATCTCCTAAATGTTTCTGAACAGTCACAGACATCTTCTTCAAGCTATTTAATAGAAAATATGAGAGATTGAGAGCTTGATTATCTAGAAAATTCATCAGCAACCTGGTATGGTACATATACATGGACCAAAAATGGCCTTCACAGGTAATGAATTTTTGAACAACTAGCAGCAAAGTAGCCCATTCCTCTTTCAATGCATGAACAGGAATTCCTCTTTTAAAAATAGTTATGTCCATACCTTGGTTTCGTAAGATTGTTCTCCAGGCTTCATCACTAATGCTTTTATTTTTAAACCAACGCTCACCCTCTTGAGGAAGTTCCGTGGCAGTTGCTACAGATGCCTCGTTCACTGCAAACTTAAGGTCTCCAATCTCTACTTCCAGGCCATTGAACGACCTTGCAAATGCTTTTGTCACTTCTTTATGATAACCTCTGAACTTTTGGATAAACCACAGCCACTTTTCTTTCTTCAATACATCCCTTACTTGCGGATATCCCTCCATGAATTTAGGACCTTCTGGTTCTGCTCTTAGCAATTTACCCATCTTTCTTTCTGCTCTTCAAAAATTTGCCTGCGTGAGGGTGCAATGGAAATAGAACGGCTGAATGCACAGAGATGAGCACAATGACTGTAGGTAGATATCAAAGAGTGGGTATACAGGCTGTAGCGTAACAGAGAATGAAATGGAGTGAGGCGGAACAGAGAGGGGTTTCATGAGCACGGCAGAGAAACGGCTATGAGATTAATAAAACAATAGGAGGAGTATAACACATCCGACAGTGTTTTGAAATTTGGTGGCTGCACAATAAATGTGAGCACGTTTAAACAACGGCTATGGATTTATGTGGCTGTAAGAGTCCGTGGTCAAATCAACTACGTCTCATTGTCACCGGTGGAATATCAGAGTATGAGTGAAGATCGGGGGTTTAATTATGGAACCGTTTGAGAATGAATGCGAGAGGATCATATGGAGATCATGAAAGGGTTACGGAATTTGTCAATATAATCATTGCACATAATGAATGGAGCTTATGGTTTAGAACTATATAAAAATGTGTTTTCAATGCTATTTGAAATGAATTTTACTCATACCTTGGAATCTTTGCCTTTTCCTTGGTCTTCAATTAGTTGCTCTTCATTGGTATCTTGAATGCTCCATGTCTTCATTTTTTGGTCCTCATACCTGCATTTTATTTCATGATTATGAAAATAACATCTGGCTGTACATTCTTTTGAAAACAGAGTTGTAGCTGTGGAATCTGCTTCTGGCTGCGGAAATTGGTGTCAGCTGCGGAAACAGATGTCAGCTGCGGAAACTGACACAGCTATTATTTGGATGAATGAACATGAACAGATGACAAATTACTAGATGGAAATGGTCATGAAAAAGAATTTTATTAATGAAATGGAATGAAATAGACAAAATGAAGTGGAATGGAGTGAAATGAAGTGAAATGAAATGGAATGGAGTGGGTGGTCACAAAACTTGTGAAATGAAAGAGAGATTTTTTTTTTTGGAAAATATAGAGTGTTAGGTGTTCCTGATTTTCACCCTATATTTTCTGTATAAGACTGCCAATTAGTGATTGGTTTTCAGGCTTATACAAATATATTTTCTTCAATTTTTTTTTATTTTTTTAATTTTTTTTTTTTTTAACTGAAAGAACAAAAGCTAGGTTGGTGAAGAAGAAGAATTCTTCTGTACCAGCCTGATTGTATAATTTTCTTGAAACATTTTGACAAAATGCTCTTTTGAGAGTGGCTTATGATAAACTTTCAATCTGTGGCCATTCACAATAAGAGGAGTTTGAAACTCATCAATGGTCTTGATTCTTACTGCTCCATTGCTAAAGATCTTGTCAATCTCATATGGCCCAAGCCAATGAGTCTGAAATTTTCCTTGAAAATCTTTAAACTTGGAATCAAATAAAAATGCCCAATCTCCTTCTTGAAACTTCTTCTCTTTGATGTACTTGTCATGCCATTTAGCTCTTTGATATTGAACTAGATTAGTTCTTAAAATTTCCTCTTATCTGATCTATCTAGCTCATTCAATTGCTCCATTCTATGCTTTTGGGCTTCTGATAAGTCCATCCCCAACTGAACTGCTATCTTGAAGGTCTTGACTTGGAACTCAATGGGGAGCAAGACTTCTTTCCCATAAACAAGTTCATAGGGAGAATGTCTTGTTGTATTTCTCCATGTAGTTCTGTAGGCCCACAAGGCTTCAGGAAGCCTTTCTGCCCAATCTCTTCTATGTAGATGAAAAGTTTTGGTGATGATACTTTCAAGAACTTTGTTTGTGGACTCCACTTGACCATTTGCTTGTGGATGGTAAGGAGTAGATCTTTTGTGCTTGATTTTGTATTCTTCCATCAACTTCTCCACCAAATTGGATGTGAATTGGCTCCCCTGATCTGTCACAATTTCTCTTGGAACACCAAAGCGAGTAAAAATATCCTCATAAAGAAAATGAATAACTGAATTTTCAGTAGCAGATACTAATGCTTTGGCTTCTACCCATTTAGTAACATAATCAATACAAACCAATATATACTTCTTTTGCTTAGATGGTGGGTTAATAGGTCCAATGAAATCTAAAGCCCATTTTTCAAAGGGTTCAATGAGTACCTGTGGTTGCAATGGCATTTCATTTGAAAGGGTAGGTTTCCCTACTCTTTGGCAGCTGTCACACCTTTTGACATATTGTTTTGCATCTTTGAAGAGGGAAGGCCAATAATATCCTAAAAAGAGGATTTTATAGGCCGTCCTTTTGTCTGCAAAGTGTCCGCCGCATGGTTCATCATGACATGCCTTAAGAATATCAGGCATTTCATCTTCCCTGACACATCTTCTGATCACAAGATCTGGCCCTGTTTTAAACAATTCGTTAGAAATCCATGAATATTTTGAACTCTCCTGAATAATTTTTCGTTTTTCACTTGGAAATAAATGTAAAGGTAGTTTCCCTGTAACCAAATAGTTAGCAATATCTGCATACCAAGGAGTCTCAATAGTTACTGCAAACAAGTATTCATCAGGAAACTTATCCTCTACGGGAGAATCTTCTTTAGTATTCTGAATCCTAGACAAGAAATCAGCTACTGTATTTTGTTTTCCTGGTCTATCCAACACAGTAATATTGAATTCTTGCAAAAGTAAGAGCCATCTTGTCACTCTGCCATTAGTAATAGGTTTTTTCATTAAATATCTAATTGCAGAATGGTTAGTATGAATAAAAGTTTCATAGCCTGTTATGTAATGTCTAAACTTATTAATTGCATGAACAACAACTAAAAAATCTTTTTCAGTCACAGTATAGTTCAACTCTGTGGGAGTCAAATTTTTACTGGTATAATAAATGGCATAAGGAACTAAATCTTTTTGACCCAACACAGCTCTTAGAGCTGTATCTGAAGCATCTGTAGAAATATGGAAAGGGAGCTTCCAATTTGGTCCTCTCAAGATAGGTGCTTCAGATATTCTTGCTTTCAAAGTTTCAAAGGCTGATTGACAATTAGGATCCCATTTAAATTCACAATCTTTTGTAAGCAATTTGAAGAGTGGAGATGCTATTTTAGTGAAATTTTCTATAAATCTTCTATAGTAACCAGTAAATCCCAGAAAACTTCTAACATCTCTTTGACAATTTGGAATAGGTAACTTGGAGATGACTTCAACTTTTGATCTATCAACCTTAATCCCATCTCCTGAAATATGATGTCCTAAAATAATACCTTCAGTAAACATCATAAAGAATTTTTCATGGCTTAATGAAAGGTTTGTTTCTTTACATCTTATAAGGACTTTTTCCAAATTTTCTAATGCATCTTCAAATGAATTACCATAAACTGTAAAATCATCCATATAAACCTCTACACAATCATGGATTAGATCAGAAAAAATTCCTAGTACTGCTCTTTGGAATGTTGGAGGTGCATTACATAACCCAAAAGGAAGCACTCGGTAGGAAAAAGTTCCCCATGGACAAGTAAATGTGGTCTTATCTTGATCTTGAGGTGCTACCTGAATTTGATTATAGCCACTAAAACCATCCAAAAATGAAAAGTACTTTTTACCTGCTAATGTATCTAATACCTGATCAATAAAAGGCAAAGGAAAGTGATCCTTTAAAGTTGCTTTGTTCAATTCCCTGTAATCAATGCACACCCTCCATTTACCATTCTTTTTAGGTACTATAACCAAAGGAGAAACCCATCGGCTATCTGAAATTGGATAAATGAAGTTTACATTGAGTAGTTTTGGAGCTCTTCTTTCACTATCTCCCTAAGATTTGGATTCATCCTTCTTTGAGGTTGTCTGATTGGTCTACTGTTTTCCTCAATATATATATGATGGATGCAAGTCTTAGGATCAATACCCTTCATGTCAGTATACTCCCATGCAAATGCAGTAGAATGTTTTTGCAAGATTCTAGTTAGTTCTTCTTGTTGTGAATTCTCCAAATGTTTGTTGATATTCAATGTTTTTTCTGGAAAAATCTCAATAGCAGAATTACCAAACTCTTCCATAGAGTAAAGAGACATTTGTCTTGATGATAAACATTCTATATCAGATTCCAACTGAAATTGTGTGGGGTCATATTCTGAAGATGTCTCAAAATTTTCTAATGTGTTCAGAATTTGACTATCCTCACTGATTTCAGAAATGGTAAAGACAGGTTGTATAATGTCCTCATCATCGGCCCATTCATTGTCTCCTACTTCTGTGATTGCTTTTGCTGGAGGATACAAATTGAATTTCTTTGTCGAATTACCATTAGAAATGTACATATCCCCAGATCTACAACTAATAAAAGCATCAGCTGTAGCTAGCCAAGGTCTTCCTAAGATAAGTGGGTGCCCTCCTAGATTACTTTTGGGAGTCAAAATCATAAAATCTACCGGATATTCCCAAGAATCTAAGGAGACTGAAATATCTTCTAATACACCATCTGTTTTAATAATTGATCGATCTGCAAGTTGCAGTAAAGTAGGTGTAAAAAGAAGGTTAGAAAGTTTTAGCTGGTCCATAGTCTGTCTACTCATAATGTTAATAGCAGCCCCTAATTCAATCAATGTGTTTGGAATTTCTATCCCATTTATATGTGTCTTGACAATTGGACTTCCTGGATCTACATACTTCTGCATGGTAATTTTTCCCATCATAATATCTGCAATTTTTCCTACCAGGTGGATTCTTCTTGTGTCTTTTAGTTTCCTTCCTAGTCTTTTGAAACTCAACTCCTTTATTGTTTTTACTAGAATAGGAATCTCTCGAATGGCTTGTAGCAAGGGAATATTGATACAAACATTCTTCAATTCATCTAGAAAATCATAGTTAGGCAACAAGATTTGTTTTTCCACCCCCTTGTCAATTTGTAGTCTTTCAGGAAAAGGAGGTGTAGATGAAGATGCGGGTTGCTCAACTATAGGAGTTGTGGGTGTTAACTTTTCTTTTTCTTTTTGAATGTTTGAATTTTGAAGAGATGCTTCCTCAGAACCCTCATTGACTTTAAGAGAATCCTCCTCAGAGGTATCTTGTTCTTGAATATCTATAGAAGGTTTTTCTAAAACTCTACCAGATCTGAGTTGTACATCATTGAGAGGAACAATCATATAGGTAGGAAATTTTTGTCCTTCTATCATGTAAGTATTCTGAGGATTCTTATTGTTAGGATTTGGCAATGGCTGAGCTGGAAGTTGATTTGTCTTTTGTTGGTATGGGAGCATGAGTTGAGGATTTGGATTTTGTTGAGAACGTTGTTGTTGTGGAAATGGCAATGAAAGTTGTGGATTTACATTTGGAAGTTGTGGAGCTTGTTGATTTTGAAAAGATGGAGGATATTGATAAAATTGAGCAAATCTCCCATAAGGATTTTGCATCCATTGTACCCATGGCTGATATGGATTTTGATGTTGGGGCCAAGGTTGTTGCCAAGGATTCCAATTTGGTGGGGTTTTAAGATTCATAGGGTTTTTAAACCCTTGAGTTTGTTGTCCCTGCCAAGGTCTTCTTGCAACAAAACAGAGAGATTCTACTGAATTTGGGTCTTCTTGAAAGACAGCTTTGAGTCCAGGAATTGAAGGACAATCCTTGATCTCATGATTCTCTGAGCAAATCATACATGTTTCTACAAATTTTTCATCCAAGGGACATTCCCTTAAAGCATGTTTCTTCTTACATTTTGGACAAAAGATAGCTAAAGCATCTGTTTCTTCTTTCTGCTTGTTTTGGATTTTAAGGGTGTCTAGTTGTTCACTAAGGCTCCCTAAGATATCAGTTTTGAATTCATCAAGAATGTTACCAATCTCTGCCCTACTTACTGATCCAGTTGCAGATTTGTTAGCCCTAATAAGAGAAGGATCCCTAAGCCCTTTTCCTGTTTTAGATTTTCCCCTTGAGAGATGGACACATAGTTCTGTTATGTCACGAAGTGGAAGTTGAGAAATATCTCCTTTCCCCATCATGTTTAAAATATCTATCCATTAATCTCTAATGGATTTTAATATGAGGGCTTTCAAGGTTTCATCATCTAAGTTTCTCATCTTTTCTCTTTTCAAGTTGTATTGAAATCTTTCAAGTAAATCTTCCAAGTTTTCATCTTCTTTTTGCATCATTTTGAATACCTCATCCTTGTGATTGGTGGGCATACAATAGTCAAAGTATCTATCCAAAAATGTTTGTTTCATATCATTCCAAGTCCTAATAGATTGAGTGGCTAATCCCATGAACCATTTCAAAGCAGATCCCTTCAATGTTGAAGGAAACAGTTTGAGTTTTTGAGAGTCTTCCATATAGCCATAAGTTCGGCACACAACTTCAAACTCAAACAGAAATGTTTCAGGATCCTCACTTCGCAATCCATAAAAGTTAGGGAGAACAGATGGTGAGATATTTTTCATTGTTGCATGAGTTTCCTCATCAACTATAGGGAACCCAAACAAATTGTCTCCTTCCCTATTTCTACCATTATTTCCTTCACCATTGTTGTCTCCATTGTCTCCTCCTCTTCTACCTCCACCTCTATTTATTACTTCCTCTGCCATGATAGTTTCTTTAGATTTCTTAAAGTCCTCTAGTTCTTCTACCAAGGGAGGATGAGAGAGAGTCTCTTTGTTTTCTAAATGGGTTTTAGTAGGTGGTATAGGAGAATCCTCTAATTCAGCTGTTCCTTGACTTCCAAAAATCTTAAGACTAGGGGTAGATGGTGGTGAATCTGGTCTATGCCTTGAAGAAGATGGAGTTGTGAAAATCGAACTTTTGGCTTTAGCTATAAACCTTCCCCTAGAATCTCTTGCTCTATGCATGTCATTTTTATTATTTTTTTTTAAGTTGGGCTAATAATTCTCTTTCTGATCTTCCAGGTCACACTAGGTGCAAGAAGAGAGCATACTTAAGAAATTACTGAACCAATAACTCTCTTTTTTGATCCTCCAGATCACACTAGGTGCAAGAGGAGAGCATACTTCAAGAAGTTATCAAGTTTTCCCTTCTTTTATTATTTTGTTATTATTTTTTTAAGAAATTGGCTACCTAGTTACACTTCCCCGGCAACGGCGCCAAAATGTTTGGTCAATTTAGTGTGTCCTAAATTGCTGCATTTAATTTGTCAATCCGGGATTCGTAAGCTGATGAAGTGCGGCGCACTATATGTGCAAGATAACCTATTTCTTAACTTTTTGTCATTTTTGGTTTTTTTGTGAAATTCTAAAAGAAAAGTATGGAGACAAATATTCAAGACAACAATGTCTTTCTAATGATTTTCCAAACTTCAAGAGAATTTTAAAAACACACAATGACAAAATTAATTCTTCAAAGAAAATGAAATTGCATCACTACTCTAATCAAACAAACAATAAACTACTGACCATGAAACTCATTATTCTTGCTGCTATTCAAACATAAAAGAAACTATGCTAAAAGAAATCCAAAAGTTGCAACAAAGTAAATCTAAATCAAATTACATCAACTTATCTTCTGATCCCTCATCATTAGTCCAGCTATGATTTTCAGAGGTAACCATAAACAACTTGAGTAACCTGATATCTAACTTGTAGAAAGTAAACTAATATCAAACTACACATCCATAATTCAATCCCTCACCATCAGTCCAGCTGTGGCTTTCGGAGGCAACTGAAGATTTTATGAGCAATTTAATATATCTAACTTGCAGAAAGGAAACTAATATCAAAATACACATCCATAATTCAATCCCTCACCATCAGTCCAGCTGTGGCTTTCGGAGGCAACTGAAGATGTTATGAGCAATTTAATATATCTAACTTGCAGAAAGGAAACTAATATCAAACTACACATCCATAATTCAATCCCTCACCATCAGTCCAGCTGTGGCTTTCGGAGGCAACTGAAGATGTTATGAGCAATTTAATATATCTAACTTGCAGAAAGGAAACTAATATCAAACTACACATCCATAATTCAATCCCTCACCATCAGTCCAGCTGTGGCTTTCGGAGGTAACTGAAGATGTTATGAGAAATTTAATATATCTAAATCTAACTACTGAAGCAAATGAGCAAGATTGAAATAAACAAAGCAGTACTGAAATTAAACAGAAACTAAGAAAAGCAAATTAGTAGCAGAACAATATTAATTCCATGTCATTAGTCAAAAAGTTATGCAAATTCCCGGGCTGCCTATTTATAACCTGAAACAAGAACACTGATCAGTTAACAATAACATAAAGCATGAAAGACAGAAGTAAAATGTAAAGCATAAAAGATTATAAACAGAAATGAAGCATATATACCATGAAAGATGCAATGTATAAACACATGAATGAATTATGGCACAATGAGCTTAAAGAAATAAAACAAGAACTATACAATAATGCACAAAACCTCAGCTGTGCAGGGGCCCTCTACACCAGCCTTGGCAACAGACTTCAAGTACGAATTACGCTTGGAAACAGAGTCTTCTTATATATTAAAATGCAGTCATAACAGAAAGGTGATATTACGGCACAAGTGCAACGTAATTACATTACAGATCAGACTAATAAAAACTAACAGAGACTAATCTAATATGCGTATACAAACACATTATTTATAACAAAGGAAATACAACTGATTCCCTAAAGTTTATGCTGATGGAGAACACGTAGACCATTACGTCCACAGATCTAGGATCATGGCTGTATTGAAGAGTAAATCTATGAGGAGTGGATGTTTGAATTCGGCTATGGAGCCGTGTACAGATGTTGATTTGTCTCCCGCAATTCAGAAACGGCCATATCCATCTCCACGTGACGAGAAACAGAGTCCTGTCACCGTGGGACTCTACGGTTGACTTCCACTTGGCCACCTTTGACCGCAGCCTCCCTGGATGAATTTTCTCGAGCCAATAGGACACAATCCATGTCCACATCATTTCTGACTTGCCCATGTGGTTCGTTTTTCCTGTAGACACCTGTAACATAGAGTTTCACAAAATGGCTGCAGAAAGTTGCAGCAGCTGCGGAAAGTGGCAAGATTCCGCAGCTAAATGAGAAAAATCTAAATCAAATAGCAGACACAAAAATATAATTAAAAACCATGTTAGATTCTCTTTTGCAATTAATATTCAATGATATTGACAACTTGGAAGGTTCAGGTGGATGAAAAAGGTCTAGAAAGATGTATGGAAAAGATGCAGATTTGAGACTCACCAATACCAACACCCTGGCTAAGAAAACTGTTTTAAAAAGAGACGAAAACAACCAACCAACTATTGAGAAGAGCTTCCCTAGTACTTCTGCTAGTGGCCCTATCAAAATAGTGCCAATTAATAGTCCAGATAAAACTCAGCCAGCCAAAATTGCTGAAAGAAACATAAGCGATAAAATAGATGTGAATATGTCGAAAACAACACTTCCTTTTAGCCTCGAAGGTGAAATTGCCAAGATCAAAATTAGCATGCCTCTAGCTAAACTGGTGACTCGAGATGTGTAAAAAAATCAAGTTTTGAAAGCTCTGAATATAAACATCGATACTGATATTTTAAACATGATGGATGACAAACCAGAACTGTTGTTTGGTCCTAGAATTGAAGGAAAATACCAAGAATGGGTTGTCCCTCCATTTTATGTTAGTTTAAATGTACATGATAAGATCCTACACAATGCCATGCTAGACTCTGGAGCATCACATAACCTTATGCCCAAAGCAGTAATGGAAATCCTAGGCTTAGAATTTACTAGACCATATAAGTACTTATACTTTTTTGATTCAAGAAGGGTGAAATGCTTGGGTTTAATCAAAGATCTGTGTGTTAACCTTTCATAAATTCCTGCTAAAATCCTATTGATGGATATAGCGGTAGCTGAAATTCCCCCAAAATATGGCAGGCTTTTTTCTAGATCATGGGGAGCCAAAGTTCAAGGGAGCCTTCAAATGGATATGTCCTATGCCACCATACAAGTGTTTAGTCAAACCAGAATATTATATAGGGAATCCCTCATGAAATACATGGTGATCAGCAAAGATAAACCCAACAACACTCCTGTCTATTCCATACATTCAGACTTAGATTCCTTTATCTTATTCAATGAAGATGAAATCACCAAGAAAGAAGAGGAAAATAAGAAAGAAATTAGTGCACCAGAACATTTAAATTTTCCTCTCACTCAACCACAAGATGCCCCAAATATCAGCAACTTTGGGCAGCAAAAAGAAGAAGAGAATGAGATAGAAACACTTTGGAAAATGAGCTTTTATGGCTCTTATAGCCAGGTTAGTTCAAGGGATGGTGTATGGATAGATAGCACGAACAAGGAATACTCCTATAAACTAGATTTTCCATGCACAAATAACATTGCAGAATACGAAGCCCCAATCCTCGGTTTACATGTGCTCAAAGACTTAGAGGTTAAGAGGATATCAGTCCAAGGGGATTATGAGTTAATCATTAGAAAAATCAAAGGGGAGTATTCAGCCAAAAACCCCAGACTTAGAGAATATAGAAATGCTGCCCTTGATCTCCTTAAAACCTTTGAGAAATATGAACTCATTTTCGTACTAAGAGCTCAAAATCATCTAGCTAATGAACTTGCCTTTGCTACCAGCAATTTCCAAATACCACAGATAAATGAACAATTCAATATAAAGGTGAAAAACAGACCAGCAGTGCCTGACAATGAAGATTATTGGCAAGTGTTTGAAAATTATAAACACATAAATGATTTATTGCAATCAAGGAATGAATTTTCCACAACAACACCAAGTTCTAGCCATGAAAAATATTGTTGCAATGAGGAACAAACCCCTGAAACAGATCCCTCCCATTCTGCTGATATAAATTAATTTAAGCACTTTTCTAAAGTAGAGTTATTTGACAACCCAGACCAAAAGGACCTTGAAGTTTTACAATGTAAAGGTGATACTATACCAAAGGGCCTTGCACCATTAGAACAACTATTCGATTTCAATGACATGGCCAAAGAACCGAAAACAGAGCCTACAGAAGTTAACATTGATGAACATAACATAGGCAACCCCTCTGAGACCAAAATGATCAAGCTATCCAGCACCCTCCCAGCTCATGTCAAACAACATTACATAGCACTTTTCAAAGAATTCGTGGATCTGTTTGCATGGTACTATAAAGACCTAAAATATTATGATACTAGCATCATCCAACATAAAATTCCTTTTAAGGAAAAACAGAAGCCTTTCAAACAGAAACTAAGAAGGATAAACCACGTTTTATTACCTTCAGTAGAGAAATATATTAAGAAAATGTATGACACTGAGATCATAGTTCCTCTCAGATATTCATAATGGGTTTCCAACCTAGTATTTGTTAGCAAGAAAACAGGGGAAATCAAGCTGTGTATTGACTTTAGGAATCTAAATAGAGACTCCCTGAAAGATAATTACCCCCTGTCGAAGATGGATCACATCCTCTAAAAGGTGGTTGGGTCCAAAATAATATCATTGTTGGATGGGTTCTCAGGTTACAATCAGGTTTTGGTACTCCCAAGTGATCAACATAAAACTTCTTTTACTACACCTTGGGGAACATTCATGTATGTCAAAATTCCATTTGGTTTGATGAATGCAGGGGCCACTTTCTAGAGGGCCATGGACATAGCCTTCTAATAGGACATAGGCTTTTTTATAATAATTTACCTTGATGATATTATTGTCTTCTCTAAAACTAATGAAGAACATTTGATCCATTTAAGAAAGGTTTTGGAGAAATGTAGAAGGTTTGGCTTGTCTTTGAATCCCAAAAAGACACTTTCTGGCCTCCAAGAAGGAAAGCTTCTTGGTCAAATAATATTTGAAGAAGGGATCAAAGTAGACCCTAAGAGGATTGATGGCATATTGAATATCAGCCACCCAAGAAATCTCAAAGAATTGCAATCTTTCATTGGAAAGATAAATCTTTTAAGGAGGTTTTTCCCCAACCTGGCTAAGCTATTAAGAAACATCAGTAATATTCTTAGGAAAGAAGTAGGTGTAAATGGACAATGCAAGCTAAACAATCATTTTAACTGGTAAAACAAGCCCTCACTCAAACATCGGTTCTCATTAGTCCTAATTTCACCAAATATTTCTATATCTTCTCTTTTGCATATGAACATACCATAGATGCAGTATTATTGCAAAATAATAGCACGGGGCAGGAAAAACCAATATCATTCTTTAGTAAAGGTTTGAGAGATGCTCCACTCAAATATAATATCATGGAGAAGCAATCCTCAGCACTGGTAAAGTCATTAAAGGACTTTAGAGTGTACATTTTACATTCACATATCATTGCATTTGTGCCACACACTGTAGTCAAATATATTCTAAGTCAGGAGCCTGATGGTAGAAGGGGAAAATGGATTGCCACTATTCTAGAATATGACTTAGAGATCAGGCCCACCAAACTCACCAAAGGGCAGGGATTAGAAAAACTCATGGCTGAGTCAAAATTCCAAGTTTTAGATATGAACATGGTTGATGCTTTGGAAGAGATAGAAGAATGCACAACACCATTCATTGAAGAAGCATTCATGAACTCTCCTTGGTATGCTGACATCATATATGTGTTGCTTTATCTGAATGCTCCTCCTTCTTTGTCAAAAAAAAAAGCTAGATTTTTCAAACAGAAGGCTTTAAGTTATTGTATATTAGATGGAGTTTTGTATTGGAAGAATGCTGTGGGGATTTTACTTAAATTTTTACTTGAGGTTTATGCAGGAAAAATCATGCATGAGCTACATGAGGGAGAATGTGGAGGACATCTTAATTGGAAGGCCACAAAAAAAAATATTCTCAGGTTTGGATACGATTTTCCCACCCTCTTCCCAGACATCCATAAGTTAGTATGTCTTGCCACAAGTGCCAAATCTTTGATGGCAGGAGAAAAATCTTTTCACTACCTTTGCAGCCTATCAGTGTTGAGGCTCCCTTTCAACAATGGGGTTTGGAATTCATTGGGGAAATTCACCCATCATCCTCATCCCAACACAAATGGATCCTAACGGCCACTGATTATTTTACCAAATGGATAGAGGCCATACCCACTAGGAATTCTACTAACTCTGTCATCATCAAATTCCTTGAATCCATCATACTATCTAGATTTGGTTGTCCTAGGAAAATAATCACAGAAAATGCTGCTACCTTTAGGTCCAAGAGGATGGTAGATTTCTAATATAAATATCAGATCAAATTAGGCCATTCTACTACCTACTACCCCCAAGGAAACGGTCTAGCTGAATCCTCCAACAAAAGCCTAGTTAATATCATCAAAAAATTGTTGGAACAAAATCAGAAATCTTGGGATGTTAAGCTTGTCCATGCCTTATGGGATGATATATTGACTACTAAAAAATCCATCGTCATGTCTCCTTATCAGTTGGTTTACGGCATGGATGCAGTCTTCCCAACATCTCTAGGAGTTCTAGTCATGAAACTCCTTCAAGAGGTCCGAGCTAAAGAAAATGATATGCAAAGGAGAATCAATTAGACCATTCATTTGCAATAGACAAGAGAGGAAGTATATAAACGGACACAAGTATTCCAAGAAGGAATCAAGAAATTATTTGATAGAAGGACCAAAGAAAATAACTTCCAAGTTGGAAATGTAGTTATAAAATGGGATTACATAAGGGAAGAGAATGGTAAACATGGTAAATTCGAAAATATTTGGAAGGGGCCCTATGTTGGGAAAAATACTGAGAGGGGGGGGTGAATCAGTATTTAGGGCAAACTGAAAATTTTTACTTTTTCATGATCTAAAACCCATACGCTACTTTGCTGAAGCCAACTAGCGTATACACGCAGATATCCTTCATAAAACTCGCGTATACACAGAGATCTAATTATGCCATTAGTTCTTCACTTATATCATTCCATCATTCATTCATTAGATGTTCTCGTGATATAAACATGTATGGCTGAAATGAGAATAATCCATCCTACAAGAATCACACACATGAACACCGGGATTTTAGGTAAAAACCCAAGTCGAGGAAAACCCGTGCTTTTCAGGTTGCTCGGCCTTCAATATTTATTATAGAAAACCAGACATACGTGGTTTTATGTGCAGGAACTCGCGTATATACGCGACTGTGTTTCATGAAACCCGCGTATCCAATGCCATCTTCTAAATTTATGCAGATTTGTTCTTTTGACTGGCAGAGAACACTCCCAGCTTCTGTCTTAGATACTCGAACGCTTCCCTGGGCTACAGATAGTGTAGTTGTGTCTTCAAGCGTCATCCAACGGTTGTAGCATAAGCACATTAGGAACCAAGCCTTCAGATTCTTTGCAGCATCAATACAATCTTTCCAAGAGAGATCATCATACCAGAACAACATCTTCAAATATGTGTCAATCATCCATGTGGTTCAATTTCACCATGAAGTAACATATGTATGGAAAAGATCTCAACCATAGTAACAAACTCTACATGTTCTATTCTTATTTCTAAATCAAACGACATCCAACTCATCCATGTGTGAGTACAAAAGATACTTATCAGCAACCAGGGCGTAAAATCTCATCATAATAAACCATGTACCAGGTCATCATCATTTGAGCATGAGTATCACAAAAACCAAAGAATAAGAAGTCATATTGCCAACAATGCAATCATTAGTATTCAACCTGCTACTCCCCCTGAACCAGTGCTCCTTCTTAACTTGTGCAACCTAAATACGTTCATCAGCAAGTCATCAGCAACAATCTCTGCATGAACTGCCCTTATCTCCGAATTATAAGACTTTCATCTCAACAATGAATACTCTTCATCAAAAAGAAAACAGGACTCATCCACAATCTTCAACATAAGAAACCATGTATCATATCATCATTATTTGGAACTAAGAAACTAAGCTGATATTGAGTCAATAATACAGTTATTAACAGTCAGACTGATGCTCCCCCTGAACCTCTGCTCCAGATCTTCAGCTATCATATAAATTCTCTTATCATCAATGCATACGCGACTGTGTCTGCTGGAACTCGCGTGTATACGCGACTTTTGTTAATAGAACCCGCGTATGGAAAGTGAAGCATAGAAATTTTCACATTCCTTCATCTCCCCCTGAACTTGTACTTCCTGTACCTGTCTTCTTCATATCAGATGCTCTGTCAGAAATACATATAATCAGAATAATCAAATCAATCATGAGAGACATCATACATTGCTCCCCCTGTGATGATACATTACTAAATCTCATAATGTATCCCACATCATTCCTGCAGTCAATCAGAGAAGTAAGCTTCAGAAGCGGATGACTGCAGTAGGGTCAAAATTCCCTACGTTTCTGATCGGTCCTCCATCTTTTTCCAGATTTGTTTGAACTTTCTATTTGTGTGCTAGAAGTTATCCAATTTCTCATATCTATTCAACCTGCATTCTTTTTCTACATGTCCATACTTGTTACAAGAATAACATCTCATGTGTCCAGAGAAATAAGCATAAGAATCATAATGAGTATTTCTAATCTTCCTCCTTTTACAATCATCTGCTTTATGTCCATACTTGTTACATGAAAAACAATATCCCTTGAAGCTACCAGAGTACCTTTCTGAGTAGAATCTGTTTGTTTGTGGCTGAATTGTTCTGCTTCTGCAATTTTCTGCAACATGCCCATAATTATGACATTTAAAACATTCAACGTTCTTGAATGAATTCCTTTGAGAATTCATGATTGATGGTTGACCTTTTGTCTCTTTCAACGCTTCAGGTTTTGCATTGACATCCTCTGAGGTTTTTGCACTTCCTTGTGAGCTAGATTCTCCTTTAACAGTTTCATGGAAACCAAGACCAAGTTTGATAGCAGGAGACCTTTGATTACTCAGAATATTGTCCAAGATGTTAGTACTATCTTGAAACCTCAAAAGTTTAACCTTTTCTTCTAATTTACCTTTGAGAATGTTTACCTCAACCTCCAAGGCTTGACATTGCTTTGTCATGCTTTCTTCTTTCCTTCTTCTATCTTCTACTTGATCCTTCAGATTTAGAATCTCTTATTTCAACCAATTTTCGTTTTCTTCACATGTTTGTTGCAGCTCTTCATTCTTCTTATTTGATTTTTCCAGATCTTCTTTGAGAGAGATGATTTCTGCTTCAAGGCCTTCCTTTTCAAATAGTTGTAGAGGTTCCTCATTCTTCTTACTTGATGCTTCAGGATCTTCTTGTAGAGAGATGATTGCAGCTTCAAGTCCTTCATTCTTCTTGCTTGATTTTTTGAGATCTACATTTAGATCGTTGATTTCTGCTTCTAGTTCTTTAATTCGATTGGATGCATAAGTATGAAACCTTTGATACTTGTCCACCTGTCCATTTAGCATTTATATTTGATCTTTCATTTGAGAGATCATCTCTTTGTAGATAGAATCTTTCTTATCAATTTCCTTTTGTTGTTCTTCAACTTTGATCTTGATAGCTTTTTCTAGATCCACTACTTTACTTTCACTTTCTACATCATTGCTTGCACAAAGAAGATTACAAGGGCCCAAATCACTATCAGATTCATCTTCTTCAATTTTTAGAGATATCTCCTTGCTTCGAGTAGCCTTCTTCTTTTTCTTCTTTGCCATGAGCACTTGTAGAGCTTCGTCAGAGTCTGTTTCATCTTCTTCAATTTTTGCTATACATGATTTCTGAGGTATCTCCTTTCCTCGAGTAACCTTCTTCTTTTGCTTCTTTGCCATGAGCACTTGTAGAGCTTGGTCAGAATCTTCTTCATCTTCACTTGACACTTCATCATCATCTTCATTTGCATAATAACTCTTCCTCTTTTCAAATTGTTTTCCTTTACCATGTTTTTCTTTATAAGGACATTTAGCAGCATAGTGACCAACTTTTCCACACTCAAAACATTTGAAGGGAAGCTTACCTTTGAATCTTCCAGTCCCTAGTTGGAGTTTTCTCACGAAATTCGCTTCTTGTTCATCGGATATATAGCTGGATTCTTTGACAACTTCCTTTTCTTTTCCTCTTGCAGATACCTTAAAAGCAACTTCTTTGATTTGAGAAGGACCTCCTTGTCTAATTTCAAAAGCAGTCAGAATACCATGTAATTGAACAATAGTAAGAGTTTGCATATCTTGCCTTTCTTCAATAGCTGAAACTTTAGAGTCAAATTTTGAAGTCAAGGATCTTAAGAATTTTTCCACCAGAGTAGTATCGGTTATGGTTTCACCCAAATTTCTCATCCAATTTACAATATCATCTAGACAAAGAAAGAAACTGGCAACACTTTCATCACTATGCATCTTCAAATTTTCATATTCAATTCTAAGAGTTTGGAGTTTTGCATTTTTTACCTTTGTATCTCCTTCATAGCTCAGAATGATTTTGTCCCATATTTCTTTTGCTGAATGTAGCTGCATCACTTTAGCAAATTCTGATTCATACATGCTTCCTAACAAGACATTCACTGCTTTGGCATTGATTTCATACTTCTTCCTTTCTGCTGCATCAGTAGGAATACTTGCTGGGTATTGATAACCTTCTTCCACGATTGCCCATAAATCTGCACCAAGACTTTGCAGATATGCTTTTGTTCGTACCTTCCAGAATATCAGATTGCTTCCATTGAATAGAGGTGGATTTATAGACATTACTCCTTCTTGACTTCCCATTGCGACGGATCTCCTTCAAGCGATCAAGCTTCTGCAGAAGGACCTCCTCTGATACCAATTGTTGGGAAAAATACTGAGAGGGGGGGGTGAATCAGTATTTAGGGCAAACTGAAACTTTTTACCTTTTCATGCTCTAAAACCCATACGCTACTTTGCTGAAGCCAACTAGCGTATACACGCGGATATCCTTCATAAAACTCGCGTATACACAGAGATCTAATTATGCCATTAGTTCTTCACTTATGTCATTCCATCATTCATTCATTAGATGTTCTATAAACAGTAAACATGTGCAGTAAGAACAAAATAAACCATCACACAAAGCATCACACATGAACACCAGGATTTTTAGGTGGAAACCCAAATCGGGAGAAAACCACCGCTGCAGTTGCTCAGCCTTCAATATTTTATTATAGAGAAAAACATCTTACAACATATGTGCTGGCGCAGACTTGACCAGCACGCAGGCACCCACCTGCGCTCGTTTACCAGCCTCTCCTGGAAGGGAGCTACGACCCCCTGACTCGTTTACCAGCCTCTCCTGGAAGGGAGCTACGACCCCCCGATCTCGTTTACCGGCCTCACCTGGAAGGGAGCCACCCCCCAGGCGAAGGGCTACAACCTCGGCCTCTATGGACCGTTTCATCAATTTCACATGGATCCAAAGCTTCCCTTTGGGACACCACTTACGGGCCACATTTCATCATATTTTCAAAGCTGGACCCACTCCATACTTTTAAGCATAGTCAAACATGTAACTGATACATATATCTCATTGACAGATATCAGTAAACCAGCAGAACAGATCAGACATTTCTTACCACAGACTTCAGCAAACCCTAGTTTGCATACGCACTTTCCTTTCACTGATGTCGCGTATATACGCGCTTCCGTTCACATAAACCGACGTATACTTCTGTACATATTTCATTACACATCGCGCTTTCTCTTCGAGCGAAGCCGCGTATGTCTGCCTTCCTGCACGGCGAACTAGCGTGTAGATCTTCAATTGTTATAGAGCAGCATACTTCCTCGGATCATCGGATCAGATATTCGGTTCAATTTACCCTTTTTACTTCAGACATATGTTCGCCTCATCTCAGATCTAAGCCTTCCATAAACAGATCTAGCAGATACAAATACATTTCAGATCTAGATATCCCGCTTCATCATTTCTTCATAGGTGCATCATAGATTCAGATCTATCATCAAACCTTTACCCTTTCCATACAGATATACTTCACTGAGAAGTATTCATTCAAGCTCAGACATCTTGCTCCACTTCTCATTTGCACAATGAATTTCTTCTCTTTATATAGGTTTACCCTTTTTCAATACCATGAGCCCCTTTTTTTCAATACCATGAGCCAAAACAATACCATGAGCCCAAAACTACATTACTTCCGATGGTATTCCTGGATGGGGTCTTTTAGACGAATCATTACCTAATACAATGGGTCAATACCATGGTGGTTACCCCTAGTTTTTCACTTTATGAGCGCTTTTTCCCATACGCGACTTGGCACGTTCTTTCCCGCGTGCATACGCGACTTCCCTTAGGCAAATCCGCGTATGCCTAGAGACATACTCTTTTCATCATAGATCTATCACATACTGAATTCCTTTCTTCATTACCTTCTGTACTCTCTGTAGATACACCAGATTTTCATCTTTAAACAGGTTCATCAAGACATATTCTATCAAGCACAACTTCATCAAGTAAGTTGCCATCATCTTCATCAGGTGGGTTTCCATTCAAGAACAACTCTCTACATCATATTGTCAACAAACATCATATCACATCAGATTTACATCATTTACCAAGTCCATCAAGTCAAGAATACCTTCATCAGGTGTATTGCCATCAAGGACAACACATGTCAATAGTCGCATGTCTTCATCTTTATTCAGTGGGTTGCCATCAAGGACAACACTCTGCATCATATTGCCAACACCCTACATTATTCATTCCATAAGGGGCCACAATGCATTTTTTCTGCAGGAGCTGAATGGAGAAGAGGTGTTGGGGGTCTTGTTAATGGCAAGATGCTCAAACACTATTTCTATCAAGAATCTTAGTTTTGGAATTTTTTTTCATCCATTGTACATACCATTGCATGAGAAAAATAAAAAATACAAAAACAATAGAAAAAGAGAAAAGAGGGCAGATTAAAAGAAGAAAGGTACAACCTCATACCAAAAAAGAGAAAAATATGAAAATGCGCAAGCCTAAATGCCACTACTTGAAAGAGCACTACTATTTAGTCATGCAGCCTAATCATGACTAGATAGATTTCAATTTACTGTTGATAGGATAGGGAAGAAGATTTGCCAAACTATTTAATCTTGGCTTATCAGTAGAATAGATTAGGATAGAAGAAAGAAATGGTTCAAACATGCTCAAAATATGAACCAAAGAAAAGAAATAAAAGGAATGTCTCTAATCAGATCAAAACCTGAGCCAAAGATACAAAGAAGACTGGTTCTAACATGTTGAAAACTTGAACTAGGTAAAGAAGAAGAGGACAACTAAAAAGGATCAAAATCAGCACTGAAAAAGAATAGAAGGATGTTTGTAATTTTCAAATCTTAATCCTTCACATTTTTCTTTTTATTTTCTGCAAATAAATTCTATGAGCAGCTTGTAGATACAACCATAGACACCATAGCAAATCAGACAGTCTAATTCTGATTTGATTGTGTTTAAATTTCTGTTTTAGAATATAGAGAATGCAGATCAGTCAAATAGTTTAATCTTGGATGATAGTAGATTAGGTAGAGAAGATTTAGAGTCCAACTATTTAATCTGGACTCTTGGAAGAAATAAGGGTAGCATTATATAGTTTTATCTTTCTATTTTCAAAAATAATATGTAAAGAGATGCCAGTTCAAGTGCACTCAAGAGAAGAAAAAATGCTAAGACAAGTAGTTTTGGGTAGGTATAGGTGTTGTCTTAAAGAGTTTTCATGATGTAGGTCATTGAAGAAGTGTAAAAATGCAAATAATATCAATGAGAAAACAAAGAAATTCTACCCAATGGACGAGGCACTAGTCTGTTAAAATCTAGATATGGATAAACTAAGGTTCTAGACACCTAAAGGGCAAGCTGTCCTCCCTAAGTGGAGCCACTGTTAGCCATCTATAATTTCTGTTATACCTAATGATGGCTAGAATATGTTGGCAGCCTTAAAGAAACAATTTCAAGTTAACATGTTAGTTCTTGAAGCCTGGTTGTTCTCTCTATCCAAAGAAACCTACCTTCACTGATGCTTTCACTTCAAAATCCTGTTGTTTCCAAAGAGAAAACTATTTTTCAAAGACTCATCTCCATCATTTTATTCCTCCATTTTATCTTCATAATTCCCTTCATATCACTCATTTTTCCACTCATTTATCCTTCACTCCCTTCAAAATTCCATTTAAAGCCATGTAAATCCCCTTTATTTGGCTTTAAAACCATTCCTTTACTCTATCAGAACCTTTAAAAAACCCTCAAAAACCTATTTCGGCCTTTAAATCTGATCATTTTCATATAAACAGATTTAAACCCCTGCAGGCTTAAGTTCTCAACCCCTTCCGCCATGTGACAGGGACCCGCGACCGATGGATATAGGTCTTTAGCCCCTTTTCTCGCTATCAGAGGTCGCTCCACCCCTTTTCTCCTTTGTAAATTCATTTTTCCTCCCGCGTGATGGTTTCACTACCGAGCAAATCTCAGCCATTGATCAAAACCATCCTACAGTCCATGCTCCATTGGCATTTTGGCTTGCCACCAGTCCTGCATCCCTTTCCCTTTTTCTTCCAAAGGCCGATCCCCCGACTCCATCTCACCCGTCCATTCCCTCCAAGATCCGACAGCTATTGCGCATCACATCAGGGTTCACCCTTTTTTCTTCTGCCTTATTTTTCGCTGCCGATGTGATCCCCCGATGAAATCCCCACCGTCGATCTCGCTTCCGATATAACAGTCCTTACTCCATCGGTGATACTATTTCTTTTGTCCCCAGGTCCTTTACTCCGCCGATGGTCGATCTTCCAATGAGAACGTAGTCGTCCATTCCTTAAGATCCGACGGATGTTGGCGCATTGAAATTTCCCTCTGATGATCTCCCCCTCTGATGGAATCCCCCACCGATGAGATCTCGACGATCCATTTCCCCCGCGATCCAATGGCCATTGCTCCCCTCCATCGCATCAGCACATCACAAATCCAAAATCTCGCTTGCTTGGACTGCCGATATTCGAAACTCCGATCACAAATCCTGGCCATTGATCCTGATCCTGATCCTACGGTCCTCCTTCCATCGCATTACCTCTCCCATCGGCCATCAACCATCACAAATTCCAAAAGCCTTGTTCTCGGACCCTCTACTCCTCTGATTTTTGATTCGCTGAAATGAATCTCAATCGTCTGTCTCACTGATCCAAAGGCCCGCATTGATTCACCTCATCTTCCTCCCACGACCACTTTTTTATGTATTTTCTTCAAGTTTCCATATATTCCTACTGGTCCCTATCGACCACGCTGGGCCTTTCCATCATGTTCTCTTCAAATCTCCTCCGTTGATCTGCTTCCCCCCCAGATCCAACGGTCCACAGACATTTTGGCACCCATTTCTCCGTAGCTATCCAAAACCAATTTTTAATGTGAAATAGGCGATTTTCACCTGGACACGCATTTTCCAAAGACATGTGTCACATTCATTCAGTCCCAAACCACTTACCGCCTTTGCCTTTTGTTAATACCACCTCTAGTATTCCCCAAAACCGCTTTTCCAGTTCTTCGCGCCAAACTTAGTTTTAACCCTGGTTTTCGTCATTTTGCACCATGAAACCTTTCCCGCTACATTCACCTTGCCTCCTCACTGCTCCATAACCGCTTGTTGAGCCTTCGTAAATAGTTAAACCCAAGAAATGCATGTTTTATATAATATGTTTAATGTTTGTTACAGGTTTAATGGCGGTTGTTCGCAAAAGCCGTCCCACAGTCAAGAAATGTTGACAGAGGCTGAGGATGAGGACCTTGAGGCCAAAAAAATGAAAAAAATGGGTTCATGGGTTGATTATTAATGTTTTATCCAGTGTCTCATGAACACTGGTGAAGGAAAAAACCCCCATCTCGGAAGCCTAGCCACCTGTACACAAAAGAAGCTAAAGTGAAGATCAATGAAGATTAAAGAAATATCAGCAGAAAAAGCCAAATTAGTGTTAACTGAAAAAGATGGACAAATCAGCAGAGGAGAGCTTCGAATGACACATCAGTGAAGCTATTTACTCCTCCCAAGACTAAAGACACCCTGACAATTATTATGCTGATAGAACCTCTTTAAAATTGCTAAGGCAGTTACTGTAAAGGTATGGGTGGTTTCAAAACCAATACTGTCCGTTTTACTTGTACCAGAATAAAATACAACACTGCAACAACTAGAAGACTCCTCTGCAAAGACACTATTTGGAGATATTACTAGCGTGTCAATTAGGCCTCAAAGTCTACGAGAATTACTAGAATGGGCAAGAATTTAATGTAATATTTATGGCACAGAATGGGCATTTGAATGCTTTTCTCCTCTGTTTTGATTAACCATTAAGGCCATCTCTGTCACCTCTCCTTCCCATTCACCTATAAATACTATTCGAACTCTCATTGTAAAAGGTTGGCACTTGATGAATTCTGAAGTAATACATAGACTACTGTTTTGAAAGAAGAATTGGTGTTTTGAAGAAGTGTGGATGTCTTTGCTTTTCTGTTGATGAAGGAGGCTAGACCATTGGATCCTTGAGCCTATTTTTGGTGAAGTAATCTCTACTCATTAATGTTATTTCTTGTTTTTCACTTTGTTCCATTATGCTTTTCTTGCAGTAGAGTAAAAAGCTTAGGCTATGAAATGTATCCTAGAAGCACCTTAGGCCTGTTTAATCTTCACTACCTTTTTGTTTTCATCTGCTAAAGGTTTTATTTAGAAGTTTGGATGATTTCAAACCCTTAAGCTTGTTTATTTCATAATATTTCAAATAGTTAGTGTCAAGGTTGAATTATGGTTTTCCATGTCTGCTTGTTGCCTGTCGAAAGCTATTTCTGAATTCATCCTTCAAACGTTATTTCTGCAGCCTAGAAGAGAGGATTTGTCTCGATCTCACCCTTTGTTTCTTACTGAGATAGTCATATTTGAAGGTCTTTATAATTGCAGTCTTAGATTCTTGGGTGTTCCCCCTTCTATGGATGCAATTAGTTGTGTTTCTTATATGTTTTCTAACTCCTTTAAGTGAAACAATTAGAAGAAACAAAGTGTTCCTCTCCTTCTTTGTCTTACTTAAAAGTCTGTCTTGTTTAATGTTATCTGGATAAAGTATGTTGGTAGGATTCATGGCTAGCCCCTATTGAATATTTCTTTATGTTTAGATAGTGTTGCAAGTCCCTTCGTTGAAAATTATGCATGATTAAGGAGTGTTAACAACCCTTAAAGTTCTACTTTTCCTTCCAAATCCTTGATGATCATCTCATCTCACCTATATGATCCCACAGATCCATTAACTAAGTTAGATTTTCCCTTTGGTTCCAAAAATTCATCAATTGGAACTATTTATACTTCCACATGACTCCATTTCCCAATGTCTTGTAGATTTTCACACTCTATCTATGCTGCCTACATCATCTATGTCCAACCAACAAAAAAACAAATTTGCACCTCATAACTAGCCAAAAATCAACCTCTTAAAAGCATCAAGTTATATCCCTAAAAACATATTGAGAGATCCCTCTCTAAAACTAGGAGGGCTAGATCCTAGAGCTCTAAAGCTTGGTTTATATGTTGCTTGTCATTTGGTTTTCCAATCAAACTAAATCATAGACCTCAACCCAATGAAAAACCGTTGCCCGGTGCGTCCACAATCGACAACTGAAGTTTCACCACTTTTTTAAATCAAGAGCTCTATCACAACACTCAATAGAGTGAAAATGAAGGTTTGTGGCCTTCTTATAGCCATTTTGGAGGTAAGACTCACTCAGCTAGTCTGATAAAAATTGGTAAATTCATGCTACATTTTGTCACAACTATTGTTTTTTATATGTTACCTATGTTGTGATGGGTTGTCAATGTTTATATGCAGATCTGACCATGTTTGACCTGGTTTCGAACTTTCTTTTTAGGGACTTCTTCTAGCTCATAAAACTGAAAAAAAACCCCAGTTGCCTTTGTCGGGCTCGTTAAACTACCACGACAGAGGAATATGAGCCAATATTTTTACCTTTTTCAAAGCTCTTTAAAAAGAAAAAGTAACCGAGTTTTTCTCCGTGTGACTCGTTAAAATTTCATGGAGAGCACTGAGTTTTTCCTTGTTGGACTCGTTAAAATTTTACAAAGAACATTGAGTTTACTCTGCTTCCTCGTACTCATAACAAAATGAGGTAGATGTCCATCGAACATAGATTTATCACTTTTCCGGATTCAATGGACTAACTCACGAAAAATGAACTGTTTCAGGCTTACTATTGTCCTTTCATCATTCTCGGTTATCAAACATGACAAAGGTACCCCTTGGAGTTGTCTTTTACGATGTTTTTCAGACTCTCTAAATATGAAAAAATCACCTAGTTTACCCGTCTAGACTCGTTAAACTTAATCAGACGGGGAAAAAATTTTGGACAACATGGATACTTCTTCTATTACATTTTCAAAAGGTCGATTTGGCATGACAACATCTTGAACATGAAACTTCCTTAAAACTCTTTCATGGCAAGACCAGATACCATGTACATCGCTATGTGTCATCTTGTGTTTGGTTGGGGGTTCTCATTATTGGCTCCCAATCAAATTATTCTACGAATGTTCGACACCAACTCCTTTTTATTCACACTCGCTAGATTGTACTATGCATCTTGGGGACCATCATCATTATCGCTCGCCACCCTCGTGTCTGTTAATAGTTTTTGTTATTTACTGGTAATTAGATGATTTCTTCCATGCTCGAATACAACTCATTCATTCACATGTATGGAAATATGCAGTTTAGTGAAGCAGCGACCAAGACCTTGGGTTGAGGGTTACACCATTACAATTGTGTTTCCTCTCCCAAGTTGCGATATTGTTTTTGGAGACAGCTTCTCAATTTGATCTTGTTATGACAGACACTACGTTATGCTTATCGGTGGACATATTGTTCATATCTCTATTTTATATAAATCATGTTGATTAGCTACTGAGCATGGGAATGCCCGACTCAAGACAAATATTATATTTTCTGACATATGTTGTTGTTTCAGGTTTTCCTCAGTCCTCCAATTCCTCTCATTCTACTACACTTGTTATAAAGTATTTCGTCCATCATCTTCATCTCTGACCTCAAAATTTAGGGGGCATCTGTTACAGGACAAATGACCTCCTCATCATCTCAGAGGAGAAGGTAAAATGGAAGGAGAAAATGACCTAGACAAGACCCATTTTTTTCCAAGGTAATGCACCCCAGAAATAGCTATACAACGTTATAATGCACCTGAGCCATGAAAAGGGAGCTTTAATGCCTAGATTAATTCTCTATCTGGCCCAAGGGGCAGCATTAACCATGTTTAAGTGTGAAAAGGGAAATATCTTGCGGAAATTTGACTGGCATTTCCATCTTTCTCTCAAAAGGGAATCAATTCAAAATAGAAACTAAATGGCACAAATATTTTATTATGAATTTCCAAACATAACTAAACTCCTATGGAAGGAAAAAGCAACGGAAATCAAGGACACATCTAGATATTTCCTGATTTGAACAGGTTGAAAGAGTTGGCAAGGTTTGTCCTCTCCATCTCCTATAAAATGGAGCTATGGGCTCTTGGTCTAAGGTCGAAGGTTTGATTATATGTGGAGTAGAATTTCATTGTTGTAGTGTGAGGCTTGAATATCGGTGAAGTTCATTGATAGCTTTCTACCTTGAGCATCATCACACTCGAAGATAGAGGAAGAGAGAG
Source organism: Pinus albicaulis (assembly GCA_034641835.2). Lineage (NCBI taxonomy): Eukaryota > Viridiplantae > Streptophyta > Pinopsida > Pinales > Pinaceae > Pinus > Pinus albicaulis. The sequence continues at coordinate 235,804 of JAXQQM020090823.1, forward strand.
AGGAATTGGAAGATTGAGGAGGGCTTGGTGCAACTGACGGTTGTAATCCTCCTTTTTATAAATCTATAGAACTGTATCTGTTTTGTCCATTCGATGCATCAATGTCACAATTGTTTTTTAATCGTCTATGTAGCATGATATGAATGGCTTAGATCTGTATTGTTTCATGTTTCTTATATGCTAGTTTAATTGATAAGAAGCTATACTATTGTAGACATTACGCGAGTGCTTTGATTGACTATATGATCTGGATTTAGAGCCAGTGAAGAAGGATCTATACTTCACTGCTTGGCGTTATCCATAGGATCTACTGTCCATAAAGGGGTAATATCTCCATCTTAATTTGTCGATTATATATATTAGCATGAACATGTATGCAACATATTTGTGAACTTTAATAAATTAATCCGATTGTCCGGCTTCGGGTAATCGGAAAGCTCCCGAGAGGGATATTTAATAACCACCACCAAATCATATTACCCTATAGCACTCTATATTACTTAAAGTTTCAGAAACAGACTCAACCTAGCCTTCCCACATTGCCTTCATTATTTTGAACTGTACTTTCTCAACATTGTGCTTTCTAACTTTCTTTTTCATGGCAACAATTTCCTAATTTTCCAATTGTAATTTTTCCTCAAGGCACTGAAACTCTGTTTTATCTGTCAATTTCTCTTTTCCCCTTTTTGTTTTGCTGATTGTATATTTCAATTTGGGTGATGAGAGGTCAATTATCTCTTTGGATGTTTTATCTATCTCAGTGGGTATTTTAACTTCTTTGCTGACTTCCATTAATTTCATAGTATGCCTGGTCATAGGCTTTCTTGCTTGAAATATGAATCCTGCATCTTCCCCCTCAATCTCTAGCCTCTTTGTAGACTTGGCCTTTTTCAGCTTATGCTCATCTTCCCCAATAAACTCAGCTTGGACAATGGGTGTTTCCTCTATGTCAATGGCATGAAGAATATCCTCTTGATTCCCCTTTTTTACTAGGCTATATTCTGTAGCAATTGTCCTTCCTTTCAATGCCACTACTTAGCTTCTAGTTACTCACATATTCATTTTTTGGTCATCTAACCTATTATCATTAGATGGACCCAAGTACACCATGTAAGACCAATTTTACCCCAAGTAAAATTTCTTTCACTATGTAAAATAACTTAATAAAACACATTTATTAAGTTGTTTATGGTCTAAATAGGAAACCCCATAAGGAAATATTAAATAAATATATATTTGTTTGATTTTCCTCAAGAAATAATTAGTTAAACAGTAGTTTAATTAATATTTCTGGTTATATTTAACCCAAAACAAAGAAACTAATTAGATAAATCATTATTTATCTTATTATTTTCTAAATAATAATTGTTTAAATCTTATTTAAATAATATTCTTTGTTAAATATGACTAATTCACCCTTAAATAATTAAATAAATCATTATTTATTTGATTATTACTCAACCATATCCTTAAAATGATAAGTAAATCATTTATTTATTTATTATTACTTAATCACATCCTTAAAATGATAAATAAATCATTTATTTATTTATTATTTACAAATAAGGGGATTTGACTCAAGTCAAATTCCTTTTCCCTCCAACAAATATAATAAAATATTCCATAAAAGGTGGATCTAGATTTGGCTAATGTTATTTTAATCATGCACCAAGATCTAGAATGACCCAATATTTTGTTATAGCCAGGAGGGTTTTTCCTAACATTCTTCACTTTTGTCGCTTATTAGATCACTCTGGATCTAAACTCTTGGTCTGACTTTGAGCCATTATCATTGTCATATTTTCCATTATTTGCTGTGTGAGCTCCCTTTGAGTTCTATCTTTGTGTGGGTTTTCTACACCAACAAGAGAGAGAAATACTAAATCTGAAGTGCTGAGGACTTCCAAGAACCCATCCCATTGAGGAGAATTGGAAACACCTTCTTGTTTTCCTCCCAGGTGCCCTTAATACAAAAATTCTTTCAAAAAAATATTGTTCTTGTCATGTCTATTGGATGTATGGAGCAAAACCTTATTTTTACTGCTTAATGTCTCTCTATGCATAGATCTGGTTTTTTGCAGCACTTGTCTTGATCAACTAACTGCAGATCTGAAGATATTGGCAGCCACATTTGATGTTAGGGATATAAGTTATGCGTAGCTAAAGTGGTCTTTTTTCGTACACTTCGACAAAAGATTCATACTAACAACTGGCAACTTTTTCGGAAATCTGCCGCCGGGACACTCGGAACTTCAGGTCGCACTTTTTAGCCCAGAACCTGTGACCTGGACTCTAGGTTGCACTTTTTATCCCATTATCTGCGACCTGCATAGAAAACAGGTCAGAACCTACGACTTGCCAATTTTTCTGCTCTTTTTCTGCAATTTTCCTGGGTTTTTCTAAAGCTTCTGTAAGGGTTCTCCAGCCTCTATCTCAGCCCTTTTAGACCTGTTTCTGATCTGGTTTACTCATCTAAGTGGGAACCTAGCCCCCTAGGGCTTTAGTACCCTCCACTTTTGTGGAAGATTTTTAACTGTGTCAAGTGTCTGTTTTTTCAGAGTTTCAGCCACCCCTTTTTTCAGATCTGATACCTCCTTTTCAGATCCCTTTTAATCAGCTCTTGTCCCTTTCAAATCACCTCTTGATGTTTTGTTTGTATCTACCTTTAGGGTCTCCTCCTTGTGCCTTCTGCTTTTTTCTGATTTCCTCCTTTTTTTCCAGCCACCTTGCCTCTCCCTCTTGGCCATGTTCTACGCCTCTTTTCAACAGGTTTCTCCTTTAGCTCCCTGTCCCTTTCGACCCTAGATCTATTGGCCTCTTTATAGTGTGTTTTGACTAGATTTTTTCCCTCTGTTAGACTAGTTTTGAGAGACCCGCCTTTTTGGGTTAGATTGATGCATTGTTAGCTATTAATTTTCTGTTATTTTAGCATTATATATTGTTCTCTGCAGATTTATACGCAGCACACTTTTTATTTTTCTCTCAAAATGTCAGGGTTTAAAAATTAAAATTAATGCACGCCACACACTCACCCTAAGCGAATAAGAGCCTGGTTCACACCGCCAGGCAAAGACTTTAAAACATTGTACAATCAATTGACACTGCACCTTTTCTGCCCTTGTTTCGACATTGTAATCACTTGATTCTGCACCTCCCTGCCCTTGTTGGTCATTCTTCTTCCCCTTGTGTCGTGTTTGTGTTGTCATCATTGCGCCCCCAAGGCGCACCTGCTAAAGACTTCTTGGCCTTCACCCTCAGTTTCCGATCGGTCGACCTACTCTGTCCCGCCGTCGTCGAGTTAGTCCTCCTCCGAGTCCGCACTCCGACTCCTCTTCTGATTCATTGGGTTCTCCTTTTACTTCTGGTTCTCCCCCCTGTCACCTTCACTATGTCTGGTCCAGGGCCTAACGCTAGTGGGAATCCCAGCCCTAATGCCGAGACTACTACTAGCGGAACCGCCACAGGAACTACCTCGGCTGCACCCTTGCTCCCTTACATGGCAGCCTCAGCCTCCCCAATCTCAATCAGTTGATCAATGACCCTATCCGCCACAATGTTGGTTGGCTTGCTATGCCGACCAAGCTCCCCTCCGACATCCCTAAGTTCGAAGGCCTTGCTGGAGAAGATCCAACCAACCACGTCCGATCTTTCCACATGTGGTGTTCCTCCAATTCCATTATCGATGATTCCATCCGTCTTCGGTTGTTCCAACGCACGCTTACGGGTGAAGCTTCTAAATGGTATGTTGACCAGGCCACCTCTTCCCATACCACCTTTGCGACCATTGCCCAAGCCTTTTTATCTTATTTGCAGCTCCCTCTCCGATACGACACTGGTACGGAGCTTTTGACCTCCGTCCGTCAAACCTCTTCAACCCGCCTTTCCACTCATGTCTAGGAATGGTGGAGAAGACGAAGCTTATGTCAAGCTCCCACCTTCAAGGATCGGGTTTATATGGACTGGTTCCTTCACACTCTCTTACCTCCCATTGGCAAAGATGTCGCCTCTCATTTCCCTCAAACCGAAGAAGCTTCCCTCGAAATCACCTTGAAGTATGACCTGATCTACGCTCAGTCTGGTTATGTTTATACCGTCCTCCCTGACCTCCCCAGGCGTGGTGGCGCTAACACCCCGGGGGCATCTCATTCTGCCGACGGCATCATTGGAGCCCTTTCTCATCCATATGCTCAACCTCCTATGGGCTATGGTCCCCCTCCGAGAGGGGCCAGCACCTCTGGCACTTTTCCCCCTCCAGGTAGCATGTATCCAGGATACGGCATGCCTTATCCTTTTGCCCAACCTCCTGCTTACCTCAATGTTGCCCAACCTAACCACTATCCTTATCCGCAGCCTAGTGCTCCAGCTCCTCCAACATATGCACTTCCACCTCCCTTGCCTTCTCAACCCCAGCAATAGCACGTACAGCCCCCTCCAGGGAAATTATTTGCACAGCAGGGCGCGACTAATCCCCCTTCCTCTCAAAGAAGGTGGAGAGGCAATCAAAATCAATCTGCCCCTGGTACTCGTGGACCCAATCCTCAAGGTACTAACCCTAACACTACTAACCAGCAACAGGGCACTCAGCCCAAGCCAGACAGGCCTATTCACACAAATAAGCCTTGTTCGTGTTGCGGTGTTTACGGTCATTACACTCACGATTGTCCCCTCTTACCACAGATGCGGCAGATGTGGGAGTCTCAAGCCACATTGTGAGGAAAACATGCCTCCCCTCATGCTCCCCCTAATGTGACCACTACTCAACCGGCTGTGTTTACCGATCCTTTCGCCCAGCAAGGATTCGTGGCTACCCAACCACCTGACGGACAGGTGGCCACTCAACCTTCCCCTTCTGGTTCCTCCAATTACCAGATCCTTTTGATGAACTCTGCTCCACCTCCAACCGTCGACCTTAACCTTCAAACTCGAGCCCCTCAGTACCCCAAGCCTCCCGCTCCATCTGTCCCCGAGTCACCTTCTTCAAGTTCTACAAAGCCTCTTTCGACATCCAATGGTCCCTTGCATATCCCTCAGCCCAAAGTTGAGGTTCATACCCAGATTCCTAAGGGACCATTACACCGAAATGCTGCTTCTAGTCGAGCTTCTCATTCGTATAGCATACTAGATGATTTGGCACAGTCTCCTGCTGCCATTTCTACATTGGAACTCCTCCAGTCGTGCCCTTCCCAAAAGAAGGCTCTACTATCTGCCATGGGCGTTGTAGATCCTGCTGATGACCATGTTAGCCCCCCCTATAAATTTTTTGGCAAGCAAACGGGGGCTAAATTGTTTTTGAGCCTTCAAGGAATGCATTTCATTTGAAAACAGTCTCCTTGAAGCCTCCATGTGTCTTTTATCCTTTGATGAAATCCCCTCTGCTGATTCCCATTGTAAAGCCCCTCTGTTTGTGAAGAAATGCCTAAAGGCACCTTCCTCCTCTTATTTCACCCCCCTCTTAGCTCCTATTTTTATCCCCCTGTCCCCCCTTCTATTTCCCTTCATTACCCTTCAAATTCCCCCAAACTCCCCTTTGAATTCTACCCATATCCCCCCTTTGGGCTAATTTACCTTATCCCTCTATCGTTCCCCTTTCTAACCTTTAAATCACATTGGAATGGGCCAAACCCACTTCCGACTTTATAACAGGGCTTAGCCCTTTTCCCGCCAGCCCTTTTAAACCACTTCCCCACGTAACCCTTACCCATGACCAAGCGCTTAAAGCCTTAGGCGCGCATCGCATATCGCATCCATCGCAGATCGCATTTTCGTGTGTTATGCTCGTTAGATCCATCACAAATATTTGTGATGCGATCTGATCACGTCGCAAATATTTTCGATGCGATCGTCTGATCGCGCCATCGCATTTTTCCACCCATCGCAACCCCGCCCGATAACATATTTCTCCCATCGCACTCGCCGCCATCGCACTTTCCACCGATCGCATTTTCCCCATCACATTTCCGCTTCGTCGTAGAGCGCAAAGCACAGTTTTCTGTTTGGTGCTGATTTCCGTCGTCGCACTTTCTCCATTTACGATTTTGCGATCAGACCCCCGAGTCCCACATCTACGGCTCCCCTCATTGCATTTTGTTCATTTCCTTTGTATTTCCTCTGTTAGTTAAACCTTTTCATTTTACATTAAAGTTTAATGAATCGCCCTCCGCCATGACCGGGTCCCTCCATTTCGAATGCATTTCATGTGTTTGACCTTTCCCCTTTGTAGCTCGGCCAACGGTTAAACCTTAGTGTTTAGCATTAAAGGCATTCTCCGCCATTGTTCCATTGTGTCCACCTTTTCCACAGTCGTCACCACCTTTCCTCCACAGGCCTCCGAAACATTTCTCCACCACCACTGCCCGGACTCACAACAGGGTTATTTATTGTGCAGATAGCGTAGAGAAGCCATTACAGCCGCCAGTGAAGCAGCAAAGACGGTTTTCGAAGGAATTCAAGATGGTTAATTGAAGATTAACAATTATGATCCCATGGTCAAAGAATCGAGGCACAGTTTGAAGATTTAAGCACACCGTCGAAGTCTTATTTGTGTTTAATATCAACAGAGTACTCTTCTCCAGACAAGACACCTTCCTACAAGAAATCTCCATGCCTCCTCCAGCCCTGAAACGATTAATTACACTGACTGAAGCTCATTTAAGACAGTCAGGCAGCAGTATGGAGGTATGGAGTGGCCCTGCAGATTTTCCACCCAGTTCATTTATTCCAGAAGGCTAGCACGAAGTTCCTGACCACCGTAAGAACTTAAAGAGCATATCAGAGGTCAATCTCGACCTGACAGAGGCCTCCAAACAATCTACAGACTGCAGCACGATGCCATTAAGCATTATGGGTGCGAACACTTCCGTCATTCTGTCTTAATGAGATCAATTAAATGTCTATCTACCTCTGTTTCTCTCTTCTCCTATAAGAACTCCCGAGAACATAATGTAAAGTTTGTTGTTGTTGTTGCCTTGCTGTGGCAGTTGTTGTTAGAGGGATTCAGCTTGACTGTTAGAACAGTCTTGGGAGGGAGTTACAGAGTAGTTTGTATGTAATAGGATGGGAGGAGAAATTTTAGATTGTATTAGCCATTGAGCTTATTGTACATGACTGGTTTTGCATCAATTAATCAAAGCACATTTCACAGGATCCTGGTCTATTACTATTGGTGATGTTTTTCCTAACTCTGTTTATTACATTTTCATACTATTTCATGTTCTTCTGGTAGGCAACAGAAGTATAATATAGGATTCACCCTTGCTAGGTGCCCTATGTTTCCTGCTCTCCCTACCTGTAATGTTTTCTGCTTTATGTGTTATCTAAGAGCGAATTCATGTGGTTTAACCAGTGCAGTGGATGTTGTTGCCTGCTGGCTAATGTATGAACTTGTGGGTTTGCTTCTTGGATGTTTCTTCATCAATCTTATCTCTGTTTTCCCTTGGAGTTGCTAAAGCATACCTGGAGTTAAATGACCTCTGGTCCGATCTATAAGCAGCCCCTTTGTCCCCCTTCGAGAGCTGCCTTCGAGTATGTCCAAGCAGGTCTGGAGTTAAATGACCTCTGACCTGATCTATAGACAGAAAATTGGTTGTCTTTCCTTCTTCCACTTTCTCTCCTTAATGTTCCATTCCACCATCGGCCTAAAAGACCCTTTAGTGTATATAACTTGCCCTTTGCAAGCCTTGGCTAGTTGTTGCATGTAATTTCCTTTCATGACTCCATAGCCCAATGGATGGCACTATCTTGGCCTATCCTCTCTGCTGAAGCCTCCTGCTGTTTTGTTTCCTTTCTCCCATTACTTTCTCAGTCTATGATCTCTTGACCAACCCAGCAACCAACCAACCAAATCATTTAAACCCCCCATTTGTGCTTCATACCTAGCCTAATATCTCAATTTGAGCTTTCAAAGATATATCATTCTTGCTCTATTTGGAGAGATCCCTCTCCGGGTCCTGGAGGGCCAGATCCTAGGGCCCAAAAGAGCTTCTGATGTTGTCTCATCTTTTGGTCTTGCCAATCTGGCCAAAACATGGGAACCCCAACAGACCAATTGATTTCTTTCGACGCCCATCAATCAGAGCATCCTCCTCTTCCTCCTTCCGTAGCCTTCCAAATCCCAGTCAAAATATGGAACGCTAACGTTTCTTGGTGTATCATTGATGAGGGGGCATCCACCTATGTGATGTCCACTTCAGTTTGGAAACAACTCGAATCTCCTGAATTGGCCCCTTCCACAATCACCCTTCATGCGTGGGATGGCCATGCCTCCCAGCTCATTAGCTTATTCTGTAATTGTCCTATCACTCTTGTAGACAAGATTGTTTGCGTTGACGTTGAAGTCATCGACGCCCCTCTTGATTATAACATTCTTTTGGGGCGTAGCTACACTTATGCTATGTCTGTTGTCCCCTCCGCGGTCCACCGCAAGATGTTTTTCCCTCATAATGGAAAGATAGTCACCATTGACTAGTTGACGTATCATGAGCCTAAATCTCAAGCCTCCCCTAAGTTGACCATCTCTTCTGTAGCCAATCAACAAACTGTCGATTCTTTGACCAGTGTCTCTCCCGGCATCTACAAAGACTCCTCTTTGCTTGGAACGTTCCTTGGTCTTCCTCCACCTCCTGTCTCTGACCCCAGCTCATCGAATGTTTGCATGATGCAATCGTCTCGGGCTGCTCTTAAGCAACCTGCTTCGGCTAGTCAGCAACCGCGCTCTCCGCAACTTGCTCCTAGCCCTTCACCTGCAGCTGGTATTCATGAGCCTCTTTACCCTCCTGGAACAGTTCCTCCAAGCCTTAGCCATTTAGGAGCCGTCCCATCTGGCCATTACCCCTCTGGTCAGATATCGCTCCTAGCTCCCCCACCCAGAGTGTACACGGTACCTGTCATGGCCACCCTCTCTCTTCCTAACCTGACCCTTGGGATCCCCGTCTGGTACCATGATCCTCCAGCCGCAACCCTGCCTGGTCAACCCAAACCTTATATTGCTTTGACCCCGGTTCAACCAGTCCCCATGACTTCTCTCGTTGCACCAGTGCCTCAGTCACCTCAATAGGAACCACATCCTGTTGCGACCGCTTCAGGTAAGAAGGGAAAAGCTCGCACGGGGGCATCAAAGGACAAGGCTGTCCGAACAAACCCGACCCCTCCTCGGCCTCCACAACATACCATCCAGTGTGCTTTGTGTGATGTTGTCAGTCATGCCACCCATACCTGTCTTGAATTGCTTCATCTCAAGCCCATGGTTAATGTCACGTTCCCTGAGTCCACGGTCCTAGAAGCCTCTATTCCTTCCACGATCATGGCCAAGAACCCCAAGACTATTCACACCAACCACCCCTATGCTTTGTGTGATCTCCATGGCCATTACACCCACCTTTGTCCCCGCCTCGAGGACTTCCGCACCTCTCTAGCCGCTGTCCGTCAATTCGAGGCCAAGGGAAATTAGTCCACCTCTCCCCTATTTGCGCATTTTTCTTTGGAAAAACTACCAAACATGACTGCTCCCATTGACATTCCCCCTCCTGATGTAGAGATGACGGAGCCTTCGTCCAGCATTTTCTACCTATCATCATCCATGAGACCCTCGGGGAACATTCCATCTGAATCCTCCCCTGTTTTTTCACCTGACCTTCCTTCAGCGATCACCTTGGGCTCAACATCGGTAGATCCTTTATCTACTTACTCTTCTGTCACCCCTTGTGACGATGCGCATGTGAACCTCTCTTCTCATGATCATGATTCAGGTAGCTTCGCCACGTCAGGTGGTCTTTCTTCCACTAGTCACCCCATCTTCCATCACAATGACGACATTATGGAAAAAATCCCCACCCCTAACTTTCTCTATTCCCCCTTACATCGAACCCATGCATTCACACCACATACACCTTGTGGCCATTACATTGAAACCCAATGTTCGAGTAAGGGGGCACTTTCATTTTTGAGACCAAGAGAAGAAATTCTCCACAACTCTCCTAGTGTATCTGGTCGTGCCGACTTTAGTACCATTATTCTTCCACATTTAGAAGAACCTCTAGAGTCCCATATCACTTCAGATCACACTAGGGATGATACCCCTTATCATTCCTTCATCTTACATCAGCAACTTCGTCTCTTAGACATTGTTGTTGACCAACCTATAGCTTTTCTACGAGAGCATCAGTTCATTATCTCCAACTCCTCTCTTTGGGATAGTGACACCAGGTATGCCAACCCAGAAACTTAAAGTCCATTTGATTCCTATATGCAGTACCAAAAGAGATTGGTAATCCTCCATTCCCTTTCTCAAACTGCATAACCATAACGAAAACAAATGGCGCACCACATCATTAACATGTGTTTAGATTCCCCTTTTTCTAAATACATTTTGGCATAACCACACCATGCTTGGGGGCACCTATGCCCCTCAACCATAACCCTCCTCAAAATCAAATTTCTTCACTTGCAACACTCATACTGGGGGCACCATTTGGCCTCCATACTTATCCATGCTCGTGTTGATGTTCGTCGTGAGTTACCATCTTGTACTCATGTTTTCATGGTCCCCCATTGGACCTTTACTGTGTGGCAGCACCATCAAGTCGCCCTTGTTTAGAGCATCCAAGTTGAGTCATCATCGCATTCATGGAGTCTATCCCGAGTCCCTTTGTACCCCGCTATAGTCCTCCATCCTTCATTTCTTGGTCCCTCTCTTGTGTCGCACATTATGGTCTTCAGTCCCACTGTCCCCTATCCCTTATGATATTGTGTTAGTCACTGCCATGTCATTCATGCCCTTTATGCTCTAGCAAGGGAAGTCATCCTTTCGCTACTCAGTCCCCTCCATTCCATCATCATCATTGGTATTAGTCTGTCAGTCGCTCTACTATTTTCTCTCATGCCTTAGTTGAGGATCTCTCATTGCCTCACCTATGGCAGACCTCCTTCTGTCGACACCAGCTCCTTCATTCCAGAAGACGGGTCTAGAGGGCAGTGTACCTTGGTTCCAGCTTCCACTCTTGTTCGATGCCTCGTATTAGGCAAAGGGATTTCTCATTACCCTTTGACTTGATTGTTTCTCAGCTCCAGCTCCTTTCAGCGCGATCGAGATCCGTATACTTGGTGGTTCAGTGATGCAACAACAGCTATTGGTGATTCCTGGGTATGTGTGAGATGTCTCAACCCTCATGAGGGGGTGGCCCTGCAGGTAGTCCCCCACATGCCCGGATGACCTCTTCCTTGCAACCTTCGATGCAGCTCCATATATTTGATGATGTCGGCCTTAGCCACTTGCAGCGCCTCTTTTATTTGCATGTATCAGTCAGATTTTGCGATCCCTTCCCCATTTCCAGGGGGCATTTGGGTTGTACTTGTATCTCATGTACTCAGATATTATTGTATAAGTCCTGGCTGTTATCCCAGGCACAGCATGTATGTGGGATCCCTCATTGTATTTTTATCTAGCTCATGTTTATGCCGGCTGTACTTTATGGTTCGGTCCCTTGTTTACTGGACACACTATTCTTTTGTACTTTGTCTCGGCGGGCATAGGTATGCCTCCCCCGCCGCCTTTAGCACAGGTACCCTCTCATAAAAAGAGACTTGTTGCACCTATAAGTCTCGTCTCCTCAGGGTCTAGTTCTTTAGCACATTAGTCTACCTTACATTTCTCTCTCTGACTTCCCTTTTGATGTCTAGTGATTGAGTTCTTACAACGTACTTCGGTCATACGATTTGCTCCTAACACTCGCACGCTGGGGGGAAATCTGTTACACCATTTTTTGGTCATCTAACCTATTATCATTAGATGGACCCAAGTACACCATGTAAGACCAATTTTACCCCAAGTAAAATTGCTTTCACTATGTAAAATAACTTAATAAAACACATTTATTTGGTTGTTTATGGTCTAAACAGGAAACCCCAAAAGGAAATATTAAACAAACCTATATTTGTTTGATTTTCCTCAAGGAATAATTAATTAAACTATAATTTAATTATTATTCCTGGTCATGTTTAACCCAAAACAAAGAAATTAATTAGATAAATCTTTATTTATCTTACTATTTTCTAGGAATAATTATTTAAATCTTATTTAAATAATATTCCTTGTTAAATATGACTAAATCACCCATAAATAATTAAATAAATCATTATTTATTTGATTATCTTTCAACCACTTCCTTAAAATGATAAATAAATCATTTATTTATTTATTATTTACAAATAAAGGGATTTGACCCAAGTCAAATACTTTTCCCCTCCAACAAATATAATAAAATATTCCATAAAAGGTGGATCTAGATTTGGTTAATGTTATTTTAATCATGCACCAAGATCTAGAATGACCCAATATTTTGTTATAAATAGGAGGGTTTTTCCTACCATTCTTCACCTTTTGTTGCCTATTAGATCACTCTGGATCTAAACTCTTGGTCTGACTTTGATCCATTATCATTGTCATATTTTCCATTATTTGTTGTGTGAGCTCCTGTTGAGTTCTATCTTTGTCTGGGTTTTCTACACCAACAAGAGAGAGAAATACTAGATCTGAAGTGCTGAGGACTTCCAAGAACCCATCCCATTGAGGAGAATTGGAAACACCTTCTTGTTTTCCTCCCAGGTGCCCTTATTACAAAAATTCCTTCAAAAAAATATTGTTCTTGTCTTGTCTATTGGATGTATGGAGCAAAACCTTATTTTTACTGCTTAATGTCTCTCTATGCATAGATCTGGTTTTTTGCGGCACTTGTCTTGATCAACTAACTGCAGATCTGAAGATATTGGCAGTCACATTTGATGTTAGGGCTATAAGTTATGCATAGATAAAGTGTTCTTTTTTCTTACACTTCGACAAAAGATTCATACTAACAGTTACTCTTTTGGTCCCCTATTTGCTGACAACTTGTTTCTATTTTTCATCTTTGACAACCTTTGATCTATGTTTTGCAGGTCGGAGAGTTGGTGTCTCAAGCATTTGAATTTTCTCTGGCTCTTTCTCAATTTGTTTACTTGGCTTCACTCTTGCAGTTTCTTTTGGTTTTGCAACCATAGATTGGCTTGGTTCTATTGTTGGTGACGATGGAACTCCTTTAGCTTTAGGGTTTCTTGCAAGAGTTAGGGTTTCCATCTCAAAACCATTTATAAACAAGAATGATGACCAATCTCTGCCTATCTTCTAAATTTCATGTAAAATTAATAATTTCATTAAGAGACGATGAAATAAGGATGTTTCACTCCCTTCATATTTTTCTTACACCTTATGAGCCATCTTTCCAAGACTCCGATGTAGATAAGAACGTAAATCAAGTGAAATATTACCAGTGAAGTGTAGAATCAATTTGAAATGATGAGAATAAACCTTGTGATATCTTCCTTCACATGTAAAATATTTTTGAATGTTGAGCGGCATTTTTGAGTAGTTATCTTTGATGCAGCTTCTAGGGATAGCATTATTAAGGTCCATGTCTGTGTGCTCAGGTTTCATGAACTCTTTACATGGCTCCATATCAAATTTGAACCCTTTGAACAAGTTTTCTTGACCTCTTGGTATCTTTGTAATGACAGCAATGACCTCTAGTGTAATAGACACACTTAGCATCCCAACTTTAGTGGATGTTCCATTGAAATTCATAGCAAATTCCTTGGATACCTGTGTGTGACAGCCTTGAAACTTCTCACAAAACCGTAGGCAACCTACTCTTCTGAATGCTTCCATCATTGTTGGGTCTTCAATTATTTCCTTCATGTCTTCAGGTTCATGCCTTAAGCACTTTCGTCCTCTGTGAATTTTTCTTTCCTCTGCCATATTCTTTAGAAAAGCTTTCATCCTTGCTTGATATAGATGTATCAGCCTCACTTGAATAAATTTCGCAGCCTCGCTTGATAAATGTATCAGACTAACTTGATATGGGTGTAGTAAAACCATTGTATGAACCAGCCATAGGTTTGGCTTCACACTCAGAGGTCAAACATTTCGAATGGAGGCAAAAGGATGAGAATGAGTAACTAGGAAATATTTTGAAATTTTAAATGTCCTCTCATAACTAAAATGATGCCTCATTCATAACCTATAATGACTATGATGACTGCAAATGTGGGTGTGTACTTCAATTTCATCATTACATGACTCAACATGCCACTATCCTACCCTTTCCGAATAGTTTTTGACATTTTCCAACTCAACTGACAAGACAGTTACAAAACCGCACTTTCGTAGCACTTGCAGTGTGAGTTTTCCTATTTTCACTACGAAAATACCAGTGCTTTCGTAGTGCAAAATGGATTTTTTCAATGGGTGGCGCTACGAAACTATGGTTTCTCGACTAATTGGACAATTTTGATGAGGAAACTTAATTAAATGAAATGAAACAAAAAATGATGCATGTTTGACATGAAAGAGCTTTAAAGAAGGCTTTATTTGAACATTAGGATGATCTTTAAACTATAAAAAATCTAAAGTGTTCCTTTGATCAAACCTAAATTGACTCATAAAACCCTATCTTGATCCATGAAATTTTGTAACCTTGTCAAAATGTTGTTTTGAAATTTTTTGGTGATAACAGATTGTATGTAGTGCTGCCCACTTCAAGACTTCATGTGGTGAACTTCTTGCTACTTTTCTGCACCTTGCTTGCAACTCCTGTTATGCTACCCTCTGCTGCACCTTGCTTTGTTTTGCTTCCCTAGAAATTCTAGTCCTTTGCAGCCCTTGACAACACATGATCTAGCTTTTTCTTTCCTTCTAGGAGCTGGATATTGAATGTGGTGTATCTCTGTTATTTTGGATCCCCAATACATTATTTCCATCCTTGTAGTATTCCTCTGAGTCTTCTTTCCAATTTCATAGGTCTGACCCAATTTGGATTCTTCAAGGGAGAGTTATGCCCAATCTCTCACAATGGCCTAATTTGGACACATTTAGTGGAGAAAAAATTTACGACATGCCACATGTCATTGTTTCTACATTAGGCTCTTAAATTGATACATAAAAAACTATATCCCATGCACTATCTACCACTTTTTATGGAATTCCAATCCGATACTCAAAGAGAGAGTTATGATGATTTTCCCAAGGTCACTTCTTTGAGATGAATTTGAGGGGCCTGCAAAAACACTGACTTCCACAGATCATATCTGCGAAAAAGTTTTTTCACCTTGATCTAAAATGTTTATAGGAGCTTCCTCACCATTTTGGCTTCCCCTCATATAAATTTGAGCTTCTGAACCTTCATAGAAAAATGTTAGAGCGAAAATTCCACGACGACCTATTTCTGATGGCAAAATCCCTACATAAGGAGGATATGAGGATGACAATTTATATAAATTCTCAGGTTGAGAAGGGCTTCAACAAGTGAATGTGGGAAGGACTTTAGGAGCTTAAAAATGATTAATTATTGAATTTTCAATGACCCATGCCACAACACCATGGGGTTTTAGCCCACTAACTGGGGTTATAAACTCAAACATGAATATCTCTAAAACCGTGAAGAATTATGTGGCATGCCATATATCAACGGAAACATATCAACAAGTAAAAACCATAAAAAAGAATTATTAACCTAGAATATAGTAATTTGGTAGCTCAAAAATCCCACACAATATTGGGGTAGCGCCTGGTGCTACTTGGTTTGACATCAATGACAACTTCTGATCAACATTTATTTACACAGAAGCTTAGAAAAAATGGAAGATAAAGTTCAAGCTAAATCTGAAGCAAGTGAAACCTCACTTTTTCATCATGATATAATAAAACTGTTGGTTTTAGATGAGTTACAAATACTAGGCATAGACTGGTCTTCTTTTCTATTTTTGAGTGGTTTTGAAATGGATACCATTACCCCTAAAAGAACTCCTAAACCTAGAGGTATACCATCACCTTTAGTGGAAGAACAAAGTGAACCAGTAGGGGTAGAGAAAAGTGAACCATTAATGATGGAAATAGAGTAGTTGTAGAGATTTGATACACCCACTATTTCACCTTCAAAACAAAATTCAACAATGAGCAAACCTGCATAATAAGAGCCAACTATGAGCAAACAAGGCAACAAAAGGATTACAAGGAGCCAAATAGTGGCTAGAGGAAGCTCAGAAGACATACTACATGCTATTGATATTGAACAGACTCTTATATTCCAGGCTGGCGATATAGATGAGGGTATTAATAAGATTAAGAAAGCCAAATCAACAAATAAGTTAGAGTTTGAAGGTGAGGATGCAGATTTTATATTTCATGCCAGGAAGCCCATGAAAATACATCATAAAAAACTCTTGTAAGGTAGTAAAGAAGTTCATCCAGCCGTTGACACTATTCAACCACCACAAAGCATTATTGACCTTTCATCTCCTCCAGAAGAAGATCCAGTCAACAAGCAAAAGAAAGGAAAAGATAAAGTCATTGAAAAAACAGAGTTTGAAATCCTTGAGGAACAGTTGAGGTTAGCTAATCATGAAATAGCATTCATGAAGAAGGAGGCAAGGAAACATAATGTTTAGAAGGTATATTTTGAGAAGATGAAAGAGGTTTGGGAAGATCAGGTTGACAGTGTATCAAAGACCCTAGATAACACACATCAGTTAATCAAATGGAATATGAAATTAAGGAAAGAAGTGAAGCATGTCATAAGAGTGAACCTACACTTGCAATCTAGTAACAGAAAGATAAAAAACCAAGTTAAATACCTCCAAGAGTAGTTATAATTGATTCATGAGGAGCTGGAGAAGAAGGGTCTATAAATTACTGTAGTTTTGGATTCCATAGTTCAACTCATAATCAATGAAGAAGAAACACCTCAAGCCTGTAATGATCCTTTTTCAGTATTGAGCAATGAACCAACTGTATAACGGTATTGATGTGATGAATAAGATTAAAATATCTTTAATAGACTAAAATATATCTTTCGAAACCACAAAAACAACATTTATTCAGATTTATGATGCAAAAGTTGGGGAAAAGCAGCTAATTCAGAACTAAAATGGACGTATTTAGAAATATGCGTGGAAACAGTGGATGGGGATGGTTGGAGCTTTTATCTTAGGTCATTAGGGACCTATGCTCCGAATTTCAGATCAAACAAAGCGTTCTATCTTAGTTAAAAAACTTCTCCTTCCCAAACTAAGCTAGAAAACCCTAGTTTCCCATGAATTAGAGTATGCAAAAAGTTCTAAAGCTGTAGCAGTGTGATTTTCTGAATGTTTAATATGGAAAATAGTATGAATCATCATAAAATCAGATTTATAACATGGATGGAGCAATAAGTAATGATAAACATAAGATTTACATGAAAAACCTTCAAGATTGAGGAGCTGCAATAATAATAAAATGACTGCATAAAGGAACTACGCAGTCAATGCAGGCCATTATTCAGAAATTTCAGAGAAAAATCTGATATTTCATTAATTTACTCAAATATACATGAAAATAGAGATCTAATCTCTTTTACATAGATCTTAAGATCACCCGACAAGGGTTTCTCAACAGAAAATAATATACAAGAGTAGCAGCTACAGATCTATATCTGGAAATGCATTTTATTACTGAAACTATGCTCCAAAATGAATAATAATACAAATAAATAGTTGTATACCCATTGGCTATCTTACCGGTAGAGACAATGGTTCTCCTCTTGGGAAACTAGCTCAAAACAATGGGGGATTTACCCCCTTCCACTGCAGCTCCTGGAAATAACACAGTTTTCTGAGTGTAATGTGTAGATGAAGTGAAAAAGTGATTTTCCCAATACTGGATAGTGGAATTTTCAGATCAGAGGCTCTCCTTAGATCTTCTTGCTACAAGATCTCCAAGAAAGAGCAAGGTATTCCCGCTTGGGAAAAACCCTTGCACTAAACAATGCAACAACTCAGCTAAAAAGTTGAGAATGCTAGAAGTTTGAAAATAAAATATGAAAATATGAATTCCAATCCACCCTAAAATGGTTTCCATTCCTCCATTATATAGATGAGTAGCTTCTTCTCTAAGGTTCCCACTCCACCAAGGGGTTGCTTCCTCACCAAGCTTCCTCATCTAAAATTACGCTGCCCCATTAAGTGAAGATCATCTTGATACACCGCAGTTGGAGTTAGTCAAGCTTTACTAAGTAAATCTGCTTGGGATAATCCTTGATAGATTCTTCATTCCTTTTCCCCTTTCACACTCAAGGGGTCTTCAATTTAACTTGATGAATTGATCTCCATTCATATTGAGTAGATTTATTTGAGGATCCACTTTTATTAAAGATAAATTGTGTTGACTTGGTAAAAATTGACCTTGTTCACACATGTGGATGTTTGAAATGGTTATTACATGATCCCCTTTCACATTAGGAAGGATTTTTATTCATATTTGAACAAATTATGAGCCTCCTTGCCCATTTATTCATCAATCTAAGTTTTAAGAGCAAAAGTAATGTTCCCATTAGCTGAAGCTAAATTAGAAACATTACAAAGGCTCTTACGATGAGTTGTTTTATGTTTTGAGATCTCAATGGAATGTTGAAAACCAATTTTGTACAGCTGGAAGGTACCTTTTTGAAACAAGGAAAAAATATGGAATTTACACAGTTTTCCATAGTTTCGTAGCGTTTCCTAGGCTTGAAGCCAGGAAAACTCTACGAAACCATATGTAGTTGTATCTTTGCTTCTAAAACCACCTTTAGTAGCTTTCAAGGGGATTAAATGATAGTGAGGATGTGTCAGGTCATCATGAACACAATGCAAAAGCAAAGAATCATAAATTTTGACTGCAAAGGTCATTTTTTGTACGCTACGAAACTGCCAAGCTTTCGTAACGAGCTGTTTTAAAGGTTTCTGAGTAGGTTTATGAGCTATTTTGGACAGGTGGACATATTCAATAGGTCAAGAGACCTTGCCAGCAATCATCCACGATGTAATATTCCCAAATGGGGAAAAAGAAATATATGAACACAAAACTGGAAATAGCAGTGTAAATCAACACATCAACAATGGAGAGAAATATGGAGCCATAACATCATGTATATGAACAACAAATAAATACAAAATAGTGAGGCATAAATAATATTCAATGAGGAAAAAAGCCTCCCATAAGCAATCACTCCCAAATATGAGCTACTGCTACAATACAAAATGTCATAGAGTTACTACATCATAGTCATATTAAGCATAACTGTAGTTGGAGAAGATACAATGACACAAAAATACTCATATAGGCCCCAATAGATTCTAGACATACATATCTAGGCAGTAGATCTACTTTTCAAGACAAGCCAAGAGGGTTTCTAGAAAATGCACACAATGTACCAATGTAAGCTGCAGACCTAGGGCTAAAGGTATGCTGCAACAATAGAAATGAGAAGATATGGCTGAAGTTGATGTAGAAAACTACAAATATTCTCCAATAGATCCTCTGAATGAAACAATGGCTCCTCCATTGAATAAATCACCTCCCAAAACAACCACTTCAACCGCCCCTGCAACTCTTCCCTAAAATAACGCAGATCTCGGTTGAAATTGCATTGTAGGGGACAAATGAACCTTGGTGTGATGCCAAATATGTCAATAAAGCCCAAGGGGCTTGTTTACAGGCCTTCTAATGGATGGAAACCTTCCTCCACTGGAAAACTAGCTCTGAAGACACGCAATATAATTCCCCATTGCTAAACCCTGCAACACAGCACAATATTCTGCAGAAACTGCGCTGATGAAGAAATTTGTAGCTTGGCCTTAAGCCTGAGTGTGGAAATGTATTTCAATGCTCCTCCAAGAGGCCTCTTAAGGAAAGAGATGGGATTCTTTCTCAGGAACACCCTGTGCTAAAAAACACTACAAAATAAACTAAACAACTGAAGAATGCCAAAAGTCTAAATAGACCATATACAAATAATAATCCAAAAGCATAACCAATATGGCTACCATTCTCTTCCTTCTATAATTTATGAGCTTCCTTACCTGTGGCCCCACTCAATTAAGTCACTACCTCCATGTAATCAATCTCCCTCCAAAATTGAGTTATTCCTCATTAAATGTCCACTCCATAACATTATTGTTCATTTGGTCAAAGTTGACCTATTCAACATGTTTCATCCCATGTTCAAACTCAAATGTGCTTTATTTAGTTGCTTAGAACATCTCCTTTCATAGTTGAAGTGTTCTTAATATTTCTAAGTGTAATATTCCCAAATTTTCACATCATATTTGGAATATTAGAGTCCTTGATTTTCTTAATTAATTAAGTAAATAAAAGGGTAGAGGGACCCAAAATCCTCAATAAGAATAAATATCCACTTTGTGTGTGTCACTGTGGATTAATTTATACTAGATCTGCAAAAAGAGGTAGTTGAGAAACTACTAATGTGAATGAGATTGGAGATCATGTCTCATTTAATGAGAAAAATCATGGAGGGTTGATTTAGTCAACTAAGATCTTGAGGATGTCAAAAAAAGGATCATTGAGCATTAATGATCAAGTGATGCAGGATCATGTGCAAATGAAGCACAAATGATGGAGGTGGTGTACATTGCACCTAGACTGTTTGGTTGATTTGGTCAAACAGTGTAGTCCCACTTGGAGGATCTTGTCCACATGAGACTGTGCATTTGAGATTAGGGCCAAGGCTTGGGATGGCTCAATCATTATAAAGGAGATGAAGGAAAAGGTGAAAGGCATCTTGGATTATTTGATGTATGATCTTTTAGATCTGGAATTGTCAAGTGACATTCCACTATATTCTTGGGCTGTTTAGGAGAAATTGTAGGTGCTGTTTAGCATAGGGTGTCCTCAGGCAGCAATCCCACCTCTTTCTTTGAGTGATCTCTAAGGAAGAGGATTGTACTTCATTATACATCAGGATTTAAGTTCCATTTCATTTTTCTACTTTCTGCAAAACATTCATATTTAGAAATCTACAGATTTCTGAAGATTAGTTTGGAAGGTGGAAGTTGTCTTCAGTACTTCAACTAGAGAACAAGGTGAGGGATTATTCCCATCACTTGTGCTTATAGATCAGCACTTCCAGAGCCACATTGCAGATCTGGCATCAGGCCAAAAGTTATTGACCTCCTAGTAGCAGAATTCCCTTAAGGAATAACGTTGTCCCTATTCCAAATCTGAAAGGAGGAAGGAAGTTGCTAGTACTTCAGCTAGAAATCTAGTGGAGGATCATTCCTTCACATTGCCATCAGTCTCACCATCGGCCTGGGGCTTATTGTAGATTTTTTCAGCAGGTAGAAGGCATCTCTTTCCCTCACAACACAGTTTCCATTGGCAGATGTGTTGTAGTAGCTGAATTCATCATTGGAGGATTGAGAAGGTAGATCTAGAGCTCTCAGCTCATAGATATGATGAAGGGATCATCCCTTCAAGCATAGATCTGATTTGAGCACACATTTCAGCCATATATTCTTTAGATCTAGCTTCAAATCTATATTTCCCAGCAGATCATGGATCAAATCATAGGGAGGTGATTTTCAGAAGTTGCATATCTAGAGAATCCTTTCTGGGTTACCTTGGGAATCCATCATATTGGCCAGATCTTGAATCTTGGCATCATCAAAGCTCCAGTTTTGAGTAGATATAGATTTCTCTTTTTAGCCTACAACTATATGTCTATCTTCTACTGAAGAGAGCACAATATTTTCTCAAGAGCCTCAATAGTTACGCTGTACCTGCTGCATACATGTTTTGAGGGTGATCCTAGCTCATATTTTTGGCTAGATCTACCTATATTCTGTACTTGTGTAACTGAATCATCTCCAAAATAATAAAATGGCTCAACTCTTTCTGCATATTCTAATTTGTACTTAGATTTATTTTTCATCTTGCTATAAGTTCCTATATTGTGTGAAGTATTACTGCATTCTCCCTTTTGGGGATATTATAGTGGTATCAGAGCATGATCTTTGGCTCAGCTTTTGGACACTTCATCTTTTTACATTGAAAGAAGAACAGATAGATGAGATCTATCATGGAGGATGAAAAATATGTCACTCCTTTCTCTAGATCCATGCAAGATCTCTCCAAGGAGGTCTATCAAATGAAGGAGGAAGAACAGAGAGAGGATCCAAGAAGAAGATGTGATGAGGAAATTACTCCCTATAAGAAGAAAAAAAACCCAAGAATCCTAGATCTCCTCATAGATCCACTATGCCCAATTTCTTTGAAGAAGGTGAGAGGTATAGAAGTGAAGAAACGAATGAACCTAAAATTCATGAGACTCTCATTCTATATCTTGAAGAGTATAAAGCACGGTGTAGAGCTTTCAAGGAGAAGCTAACTCTCCAACAATTCTTCCATATTAGAGAAGAAAGAGGATCCTATAGCAGCAATAGAAGAAAGAGGCATAATAGATTCTATTTTCCTACATTTGATGCATCTTCCTCAAGCAATGTCAAGGCTTGGAGGAGGGATTTAGATTCATTTTTCAAGCTACATCTTGTGGCTGAAGAGGAGGTTGTTCAAATTGCAGCACTTCATTTCTTAGATGAAGCAGAAGATTGGTGGTTTGGGCACTTAGAGCATTCAAAGGTGACCAAGTATTCAGATTTATTTCACAAGTTGAGGAAGAATTTTGATGTGGAGAAGATAGATATGTGCTACAAAGGGACATCTCCTGAGGAAACTAAGGATAATGTCAATCTTATCACTTTGGAAAAGGGGTAACTACTCTCACCACTTGCTCCCAAAGTACTCGTATCTAGAGAAGAGACACTTGCATCTTTTCAAGGTAGTGTTGAGCTCTTGACATATGGAGTCCCATGCATGGATCAGGAGATGCATGAGGAGGAGGAGGAAGATACCAGCGCTGATGCACTTGAAGAAGAGAAGCCATCACTCTTACCAGTAGTTGGAGTCACTATTTTCCTGGTTGGAGGAACTCTTGTGTTCTGTCAAGAGGTTCCCACATATCAGTTGATCCAAGGTATGCATAAAATTTCAACACATATTGTTTCAAGATCAATGTATAACCAAGGGTTAGAAAAAAGTGCTGATTTGGAGCAAAGACATATCACAGCGCAGAGGAACCTTGATCTAATCAAGGAGGAGACTAAAAAATATCCATGTTCATCATTATTGAGCTACATTAAACCCCTTGAGTTGAGATGTAGAGTTTTAAAAAATGGGATTAGCATTATCCTATGTACAATGGTTGATTATGAGATCAGTATTGGATCAGTGTTGTGCCTTACTTTGAGACATCATATGAATTTCCCTACAGATCTACAACACTATCACTTAGTAGCTATGAAAAATAATGGGCTTCATCATTCTTGGATCATTCTGGAGGTAGCTTCACCCATGAAGCAATGGAAGAAAAGATTACAAATGGTAGACATCTTGAAATGAGAAACCTTTTCTCCCTTCTAGATGACCCATTCTCAATGAGCCTTTTACTTCTCAAAGAGAAACTTCTACTTGCAGAAAATCCAAAATTTCTTTGGTTTTGGAGGGCCTTTGATGGAGAGAGAATCTCACTAAGAGATCTCATTAGAGAGGCATTTCAACATTTCATGAAATGCAAAGTACTTCAAAAGTTTGGGAAGGATGGCATTCTACAAAGGGAGAATGCCATTATTATGTAGTACCTCATTCATCATCCATGTTACACCATTTTTTGGTCATCTAACCTAATATCATTAGATGAACCCAAGACACCATGTAAGACCAATTTTACCCTAAGTAAAATTGCTTTCACTATGTGAAATAACTTAGTAAAAACACCTTTATTAAGTTTTTTATGGTCTAAACAGGAAACCCCAAAAGGAAATAATAAACAAATATATATTTGTTTATATTTCCTGGCCATATTTAACCCAAAACAAGGAAATCAATTAAATAAATCCTTATTTATTTGATTATTTCCTGGGAATAAGTTATTTAGATCCTATTTAAATAATATTCCTAGTTAAATTTGACTAAATAATTTATAAATAATTAAATAAATCATTATTTATTTAATTATATTCCCACCATTTCCTTAAAATAGTAAATAAATCACTTATTTATTTATTATTTATAAATAAAGGAATTGACCCAAGTCAAAAATCCTTTTCCCACCAACAAATATAATAAAATATTCCTAAAGGGTGGTTCTAGAATTTGATTAATAATATTTTATTCATGCACCAAGTTTCTATATCGCCCTAATATTTTGTTATAAATAGAAGGGTTTTCCCCATTCATTATTCACCTTTTGTTGCCTATTAGATCACTCTGGATCTATACACTTGGTCACATTTTCTCCATTTTTGTCTTGTGAGCTCCCATTGATTTCTATGTTTGTCTAGGTTTTCTACACCAACAAGAGAGAGAGATTCTAGATCTGAAGTGCTGAGGAATGTCAAGAACCCATCCCATTGAGGAGAACTGGAAAACACCTTTCTTGTTTTCCTCTCAGGTGCCCCCTTTCAATATAATATAAAACATTCTTTCAAATACATCGTTCTTTTCTTGTCTATTGGATGCATGGAGCCACATTTTACTTTATCTGCTTAATGTCTTTTATGCTTAGATCTAGATTTGTGCAGCGTTATTTGGATCTCCTAATTGAAAATTTAAAGATATTTGGCAGCCATAATCGATGTTAGGGATATTTGTTATGCGTAGCTAAAGTGATATTTTATGACAAAAGATTCATACTAACAATTGGTGACTCCACACGAGTTTTCTTTTGCGACCGCTATCGTTTTATATATTTCTGCATATCCAGCTATTTCAGACCCTAGGGTTTCTCTTCAGTTTCCTATTTTTCCTATTTTTATGGTGCTTTTCACCTCTAAAACTGTCAAACATTAAAAATTTTAACTTTCATGTGTTTCTGGCCCTATTGCGTAGGTGACAGGCATCAACCACAGCTGAGACGACAATTTTTTTTTGAAATATACCGCCGAGAGACCCAGATCTGTAGGTCACACTTATCGGCCCAAAAAATGCGACCTGGACTTGAGGACGCACTTTTCTGCCCCAAACCTGCGACCTAGACTGAAAACAGGTTAGAACCTATGACCTGCACTTTTTTCTGCAATTTTATAGCAATTTTTCTGGGTTTTTCTCAAGCTTCTGTCAGGGTTTTCTAGCCTCCATCTCTGCCCATTTAGACCTGTTTCTGATCTGTTTCACTCAACTAAGTAGGACTATTTCCCCTTAAGGCTTTAGTACCCTCCACTTTTGGTGGGAGAGTTTTAGCTGTTTTAGATGTTTGAATTTTCAGAGTTTCAGCCTTCTTATTGTCAGATCTAATACTTCCTTTTTAGATCCCTTTAGATCAGCTCTTATCCCTTTCAAATCACCTCATATAGTTTTTTTTGGGTTTACCTCTAGGGCCACCTCTTCATCCCTCCTCCTTTTAGCTGATTTCCCCTTTTGTTACAGCAACCTTGCCTCTACCTCTTTGTTGTTCTCTACACCTCTTTCCAACAGATTTATCCTTTAGATCCCTGTCCCTCCCGACCTTAGATCTATCGGCCTCTTTGTCGTGTGTTTTGACTAAATTTTTCCCTCTTTTTAGACTAGTTTTGAGAGACCCGCCTTCTTGGGTTAGATCGATGCATTGTTAGCTATTAAAGTTTCTGTTATTTCAGCATTATATACTGTTATTTACAGATTTATTTTTAGTTACACAACACACTTTTTCGTTTACTCTCAAAACGTCTAGGTTTAAAAAATTAAAATCAACACACGCCACACACTAACCTTAAGTGAAGAAGAGCCTGGTTAACACCGCCTAGAAAAGACATTAAAATCAATTGTCACTGCACCTCTCTGCCCTTGACCTCACTTGATTTTGTCCCTCCCTACCCTTGTAAGTTTTTCTTCTTCCCATCATCATTGCGCCCCCAAGGCGCTTCTCCCGGAGACTTCTTGGCTTTCACCCTCAGTTTCCGGTTGGTCGACTTCCTCCTTCCCGTCATCATCGTGTAAGTCCTCCCCTGAGTGTGCACTCTGACTCTTCTTCTGATTGTTCAGGTTCTCCCCCTACTCCTGGTTCTCCCCCTGTTACCTTCACCATGTCTAGTTCAGGGCCTAGCGCCAGCGGCAACCCCAGTTCTACTACTGGGTCCATTTCCAGCGGAACCACTACGGGACCTACCTCGACTGCCCCATTTCTCCCTTATATGGCTGGCCTTAGTCTCCCCGACTTCAATCAGCTTATCAATGATCCTATCTGCCATGATGTTAGTTGGCCTTCTATGCCAACCAAGCTCCCCTCTGACATTCCCAAGTTCGAACGCCTTGCTAGTGAAGATCCCTCCAACCATATCCGATCTTTCCATATGTGGTGTTCATCCAATTCCATTACTGATGACTCCATCCGTCTTTGATTGTTCCAATGCACGCTTATTGACGAAGCTTCTAAATGGTATGTTGAGCAGGCCACCTCCTCCCATACCATTTTTGCGACCATTTCCCAAGCTACCTCTCCTATTTGACACTGGTACCAAGCTTTAACTTCCAGCTACCTCTCCAACTACCTCTCCTATATGACACTGGTACCGAGCTTTCAACTTCCTTCCATCAATCCTCTTCGACCCACCTTTCTGCTCATGTCCAGGAATGGTGGCGAAGAAGAAGCTTATGTCGCACTCCTCCCTTTGAAGATCGAGTTTATATGGACTGGTTCCTTCGCTCTCTCTTACCTCCCATTGGCAAAGATGTTGCCTGCCATTTCCCTCAAACTGAAGAAGCTGCCCTCCAAATAGCCTTGAAATATGACTTTATTTATGCTCAATCTGGTTATGTTTATACCGTCCTTCCTGACCTCCCCAAGCCCGGTGGCAATAAATCCCCGGGGGCATCTCACTCTGCTGACGGTATCGTTGGAGCTCTTTCACGTACCTCTGCTCAACCTCTTATAGCCTATGGTTTCCCTCCAGGATGGGCCAGCACCTCCAGCACTTTCCCCCCTCCAGGTAGCATGTATCCAGGATACGACATGCCTCATCCTTTTGCCCCCACTCCTGCTTACCTCAATGTTTCCCATCCTAACCCTTATCCTTACCCACAGCCTGGTGCCCCAGCTCCTCCAGCATTTGGACCTCTCACCCCCTTGCCTTCTCAACCCCCGCCGCAGCACTTACTACCCCCTCCAGGGAAAGTATTTTCGCAGCAGGGTGCAACCAATTCTCTTCCTTCTTAAAGAAAGAGGAAAGGAAATCAATCCGCCCCTGGTAATCATGGATCCAAACCTTCGAGTCTTGATCCTAACACTGCCTACCAACCACAGGGCTCTCAACCCAAGCCGGAAAGGCCGCTTTGCACCAATAAGACCTATTCATGTTGTCGTGTTTATGGACATTACACTGACAATTTTCCCCTATTACCAGAGATGCGACAGATGTGGGAGTCTCAAGCCACCGTGCGGGGACAACATCGCTCCCCTACTATCCCTCCCAATCTGGCTACTTCTCAACCCGCTGTTTTTACCGATCCTTTCCCTCAATAAGGATTCATGGCCACTCAACCACCTCATACCCTGGTAACCACTCAACCTTCCCCTTTTGGTTCCTCCGATTACCAGATTCTCATGATGGTCGCTGACCAACATCTCACCATCGACCTCAACCTTCAAACTCGGTCTTGTCAGTACTCCCCGCCTCCTGTTCCATCTGTCTCCGAGTCTCCATCTTCAGGTCCTATAGAGCCTCTGTCGACACCCAATGGTCCCTTGCAAATCCCTCCGCCCAAAGCTGAGGTTCATACCAAGATTCCCAAGGGCCCATTACGCCAAAATGCTGCCTCTGGTCAGGCTACCCATTCATATAGAATAGTAGATGATCTGGCACAATCTCCTGTCGCCATTTCAACACTGGAACTCCTCCAGTCGTGTCCTTCCCAAAAGAAGGCTCTACTATTTGCCATGGGCACTGTAGATCCTTCCGATGACCAATTGATTTTTTTTTATGCCCATCAGTCAAACCATCCCCCCCTACCTGCTTCTGTTGCTTTCCAAATCCCAGTGAAAATCCAAAATGCCAACGTCGCTCGGTGTATCATTGATGAGGAGGCATCTACCTGTGTGATGTCCACTTAGATTTGGAAACAACTTGGATCTCCTGAGCTGGCCCCTTCCACAATCACCCTTCGTGCATGGGATGGCCATGCCTCCCAGCCCATTGGCCTATTCCGTAACTGTCCTATAACCTTTGCGAGTAAGACTGTTTGTGTTGATGTTGAAGTTATCGATGCCCCCCTTGACTACAAAATTCGTTTGGGGCATAGTTACGCCTATGCCATGTCTTCTGTCCCATCCGCAGTCCACTGCAAGATGCTTTTCCCTCATAATGGAAAGATTGTCACCATTGACCAGTTGACATATCATGAACCAACATATCAGACCTCCCCTAAGTCCACCATCTCTATTTTCACCAATAATCCAACCATTGATTCTTTGACCAGTGTTTCTCCTGGCGTCTATAAAGACTCCTCCTTGCTTGGAACCTTTTTGGACC
Source organism: Pinus albicaulis (assembly GCA_034641835.2). Classification (NCBI taxonomy): domain Eukaryota; kingdom Viridiplantae; phylum Streptophyta; class Pinopsida; order Pinales; family Pinaceae; genus Pinus; species Pinus albicaulis. The sequence continues at coordinate 264,199 of JAXQQM020090823.1, forward strand.
CTCCTCCTGTATCTGATCCTAGTTTGGAAATGTTTGCATGATGCAATCATCTTGGGATGACCTTACAGAGCCCACTTTGGCTAGTCAGCAACCTCAACCTCAAGCAACTCCTAGCCCTTCGCCCCTGCTAGCCAGCCTTCTTCCTTCTAAACCTTCTTCTCTGCACCGTCCCCCCATACCTCTTTATCCTCCTGGGTCATTTCCACCCGATAAAAACCCCCTTGGTACCATTCCTCCTGGCCATTTCCCTACTGGTCAGATACCTTTCCGTGCTCCCCCTCCCGGAGCTTATTTTTTCCCTATCTTGGTGACCCTATCCCTCCCCAACTTGACCTTGGGTATACCTGTCTGGTATCTTGACCCTCCAGCCTCTACCCTGCCGGGTCAAACCAAACCATATATTACATTGACTCTGGTTCAACCAATCCCCATGAATTCTCCCACTACAAAAGTTCCTCAGTCCCCTCAACAGGAACCACCTCCTGTTGTGACTGCTTCAGGTAAGCATGGCAAAGCTCGCAGGGGGGCATCAAAGGACAAGGCTACCCCGACAAACCCTACCCCTCCTCGGCCTCCAAAGCATACCATCCAGTGTGCTTTGTGTGATGTTGTCGGTCATGCCACCCATACCTGTCCTGAATTACCTCATCTCAAGACCATGGTCAATGAAACGTTTCTGAAATCAGATATCCTTGTAGTCTATGTCACCATACCAGATTCCATCATGAAACTTAAAAACTTGTGCACCAATCACCCTTGTTCTTTGTGCGATTTCCATGGACACTATACCCACCTCTGCCCCCGCCTTGATGAGTATCGTTCCTCTTTAGCCGCCTACCGCCAATTCAAAGCCACGCTTAACCATAGACCTTCTTCACTAGCACCAGACGACCTATCTACCCCCATTAACATTTCCCATTTTGATATTGAAATGACCGAACCTTCAGCCATCATTTCTTACCTTTCCTCATCATCGCAATTCCCGGAAAACGACCCCTTAGTGCCTTCCCCCAATGTTTTTCCTGATCATTCATCTGATTACCCTGTCACTTTGCATGACATCGCACATTTGAGCCCTTCCCATCATAATCAAGAACCTCACATTTCTACCTCATCAGGTCAACCTCTCCCGTCCACTCTTCCCATATTCCGGATAGATGAAGACATCATGGAAGCCATGACCAAACCAGATTTTACGTGCGATGATATGCACCATCGTGCATATTTCCTCCCACATCAATCCCATGACCAATATGCTGTCGAATCTAAAGACTTCATTCCCGATAAGGTCGATTGGTTTAAAAATCCCATTCCTGCACCTGACACTTTCGACGAAGGTAATATGGCCAATATCTCTCCTACCATCAAAATAGACATCTCTGTCAAACCCGGAATTGAAGAACATATCACCATGGGCGCCCAATGCACTTCGAAAGAAATTGAAGCCTACACTAAAATCTTCAAAGAATTCTGCGATATCTTCGCCTGGTCCTATTCAGAAATTCCTGGACTCAATCTCGTCATTGTCGAACATCATATCAACACATGGCCTGATGCCACTCCAGTCCATCAAAAGTTGAGACCCATTCATCCCTCCAGACGTGAAGCCATCAAAGCCAAAATCTATAAGCTCACGAAAGCTAGTTTCATTTATCCCATTGAGTACACCACTTGGGTGTCCAACCCTATTCTCATCCTCAAAAAACAAGGCACTATTTGAGTCTGCACTGACTTTCACGATATGAACAAATCTTGTCCCAATGACAACTTACCCACACCATTTATTGACCAAATCATAGATGAGTGTGCAGGGCACGAGATGCTATCCTTTATGGATGGTTTCTCTGGATACAACCAAATCGTTATCCGTCATGCTGATCAACTTAAAACCGCGTTCATTAGTCCGTGGGGCACTTTTGCATACCGATTCATGCCATTTGGCCTTAAAAATGCCGACGCCACTTTTCAACGAGCCATGTCTTATTGTTTCCATGACTTAGCTCATATCATCCTTACCTATTTAGAAGATCTCACTGCCTATTCTAAACATCGGGCGCAGCACCTCCATGATCTGCGTACCATTTTTCTCCAATGTCGCAGGTATAATATTCGCCTTAACCCATTGAAATGTGTCTTTTGCGTTCCACACAGATTAAGTGTCCAAATGTAGTGTAAGAGAAGAGATGGGAAATCTGATCCTTTTATTAAGCCATGATGTTTTACAACTATTTGACGATGACTATCTCTAGTGAGTTTTCTGAAAGCCGTTTTCCTCATGACTCAAATATGTCATCAGGAAAAACCCTCCTAAAACTTTTTTCACCCTTCTACCTTTTAAGTTCGCCCATGTCAAAATCAAAACCTCATTGTCACTAGCCTATCTAGCTTCATCCTTCTTGATCTGCCCATCAGCTTTAAAAGGCAAATCCACATCTGTTTCGGAAGTCTCCCCTATGTTAGGAAGTGGCGTTTTGAGTATTCACCCTTAGCAGTAGCCAGCCTCCATCTTTTGGCAATTTTCTGTGGTGGGCCTCTTACTTCAAATAAGGAAATTGTGAAACGACCCTAAGTCGCGCCACTTCACACCCCCTAGATCTAAGTGCCATAAAGCCATCCAGTGGCTGTTGGTTTTTCTGTTCTATAGTTCTAAAGCGGGAAATACAATTTCATCTCATGAGTAAAATTTTTGATTTCTGATTAGCAGAACAGTATGAGACCCATTGTGAGGCTGAGATGAAGTTAAACAAAAGTCACTCACCTGGGACCTTGCGGCTCCACGGTTGCAAGTCAGGTAAGAAAATGTCACCTTGTCTGAAGCAGGCTGGTAAATTGTCAACGCCCAGAACCTCCTTCATTTACAAGCAGAGGGTTAGGGCGCCTCCTTCATCCATAAGCAGAGGGCGCGGGCCAGTATTGACTCAGAAAGTTGCAAAATTCCAGGTTTTCCTTTACTGAAACAAATGAAACAATATCTTCAGGTTTTATGAATGTAATTGATGATCATAATAGGAATGGAGCTTGAAATATGCTAGCTCAAAGGAAAGGAGAGTCTGATTTGATAAAAGAGATCATCTGAAACTTTCAAGTCATGTGAATTTTTGAACTTTAGAAAGGCCTGTCATCAGTAAAACATTCCAATCATAAGAAGCCTATTTATCCACAAGATTAAATAGAGTAAATGCCGACAAAATGCCACTACACAGGCAGGAGGAAAGTTCTTGGTTTTTCAAAAAAGCACTGACCTTCATAGTCACAAAGGTTATTTGTCAAGTAATCTATCATGAGATGAACAAGCCAAATGATAAATATCTCAGTCACCCTTAGAACAGTGCAGAGGAACAGTGTCACTGTGGCTAGGGTTTCTTCTGAAATACAGTGATGCTTGCAAGTAAAGATTCCAAGATTGATGTTGTTCAAGTGATCCACTTACCACCACATTCAGAGAAAGGCTGTGTCAGACATAGTTGTCAAAAAACCTTCAGATACCTTACCTGATGAAGAGCCTCCTCCATTTATGAGCAGATGGCCAAGGCATTTAGTGTTGTTGAAAACTGATTGGTCAAAAGGAAGCCAAGCATTTGTAAAAAAGGCCATCCTTCCTAAACAAAGTAAAGGAAACTCATCCTCCTACTCATAAGAGAATGCCTTCAAACAACTCATCACAGTGGAAAAGAAAGCAAAGTACAGTTGGTTTTCCAAAGAAAGTATGCTCCTATAACAAAGTCAAAGATACCTTGCTGGTATATTTTGAGCAGAGGAAAAGTGTTAGAAAAAGCGCCCTCGAGTATAGACAGAGGATGAAAGAGTTTAAGTAAATGCCACTGAAGTAGTGTACCCACAGTCAAAAATAGGCTCAAATATTTCATCTCAACAAATACCAAAGGATAGTAAAATTTGCTTGGTTGTTGAATCATCATACCTCTGCCACAGTGAAATTAGGGTTAAGGAGCACCCGGGCAGTTTGTTTCAAAATGATTTTCTGATCAAACAGAGATGAAATTTACAAAATTGAGAGAGGTTTTTGTCCCTCATAGGTTAAAAAATAAAAACCTCCTTCAGTTTCTGCACAGGTATCATGGTTTGTGAGGAACATGAAAAATACAGATGTCACGGGAGAACTTCTGCACTAGGATACACCATTTTTGACCAGTTATGGGACAGTCAGTTTTTGAAGGATCAATTGGACTCCAAATGAAAAAATTCAAGTTTATATGGAAAATAGACTTCCATATCTTTCTGATGAGCCATCCCGGGCCAAATTCCGACAAAAGGAAGGCATCCAAAAGTAGCCTGCAATCAATGCTATGTTTTTTCTGCACCAGCATACACCGTTTTTGACCAGTGATGGGACAGTCAGTTTTTGAAGGCTCAATTGGACTCCAAATGAAACAATTAAAGTTTCTATGGAAGATAGACTTCCATATCTTTCCGATGAGCCATCTCGGGCCAAATTCCGACAAAAGGAAGGCATCCAAAAGTAGCCTGCAATCAACGCTATGTTTTTCTGCACCAGCATACACCATTTTTGACCAGTGATGGGACAGTCAGTTTTAAGGATCAAAGGGACACAAAGCATTAAAATTCAAGTTTTCGATATACTTCACAGCTTGTAGACATCTCGCGCCCAATTGGACACGGGAAGGCCCTCAAAATTAACTGCAAACTTGCGCTGTTCACTGAAAAGTGCACGATGTGCACCAGACCCAATGCAGTACTAACTAAGGCGCGGCGTGCAGCAGCAGCTGCGGCACTCTGTAGAAATGGTCCAAAAAATTTACTAAAACTAAAAACTGCTAAGGCTATTCTGAGCTGCTCAAACTTGTCAATTAATGAATGCCATCAAATTTTCAAGGTGATCCTCATTATGAATGTCAAATTTCTAAAGGGTAAACAATATTGAAAGGTGTAAATTAAAGTTTCTTAAGAATGATGTTTTGAAGGTGAATTATAGTTGGTTGAGAGTGAAGGGTTGGTTCTAGCTTCAAAGAGCCTATAAACTGCCCTCACAACCATGCATCAACATACACCTGCAGGTCCGAAATACACAGTAGTGAAAGGCTCATAAAAAGTGTGAAAGTAACCCTACTATGAAAAAACGAAGCCAACCTCTGTCATCATTTGCAGTGAAGAAAGTAGTGCTTGGAAGGGTTTGTAGTTTTGTTTAAAGATCAAGATTTTCAGTGTTTTATGTTGGCTACAGGTGAAACAATAAAGATGGTAAGTTTATATTGAGGTAAAAAAGCCAAGTAAACTGCCCTCAAAGAAATGATAAGAGATGAAAGGCACTGTGTTTTAAGCAGAAACTCAGTGTTTAAAAAATAAAATAAAATTGAAACAGTGGCCCTATTTCCAACTGCAGTAATCATCCATATATCCTTTAGGTCATTTTTCAAAGTTTTCCTTGGTGTGGTGAAGAGCAAAATCAAGACTGCCTTTTCAACCATAAACAAATGTTAATATAGGAATTTGAAAGTTGCCATTTGGAGGTATTGACAAAATTATGGGTGAAGATTGGTGAATACAGGGGTAGTATCTTGATTAGGAGGGATGTTTGCTTGCTACAAGGCTATTTTATTATCCTCAAAGCACGTAGAGCCATGGCACCTTGCACTAATACAGTGATCTTATGACTGTGTATACACTTTGTTTGACTGTGTGTTCATTATAATATTTGTTGTTTGGCTTACAAAGGGAGGAAAAAACAAGGTTTTTGAAGGAGCAGAGACCTAACACCAAAGAGAGCTTCTCACATAGCATTTCAAACCATTTCTGCCCTGTCAAACAATGATTGACAGCTAAGATATAGTTTTGATTAAAGAACACATTTCAAAAACTCTTGAGGCAGTTTTGGTTTTTTCAGAAGCGCATCCAAGTCAAGATGCCTCCCAAGTAGTGATAGAAGGGTAATGGCTTGTTGAATGTTTAAAAAGGGCATAAAACAGTGTTTGATTTTTCATTTTGTGAAGCAGGGTCAGTAAGTAAAGTTATCTTTTCAGTTTGGAGGTGTTGTCAAAAGATTTATGATGAATAGCAAAACAAGAGTAGTGTGTTGATCGCAAAGAGTGGTTGCTATTAACTGCTACAGGGTTGTTTATGCCCACACCAAAACTCAAGGAGCTTGTAACCTTGCACTAGCACAGTAACCCTTGACTGTGTAGATACTTGTTGCTTGACTGTCTTTTATTCTTCAAACTTGTTTGATAAATGGATGTTCAGGTAGAGCAAAGGATTTTTCTTTTACAAAGACAAAGATGTTACATTGATAAGGGGCTTTGATTATTTTGCAAAGAGAAGACTCTTGCAGGCTTTGTTGAACTTTTGAAGCATTTTTCAAAACTTTGTCACCTGGGCACATAAACTATGACATTGACTGTCCGATCACACTAAAGTTTGATTGTACCATATGTAAGTTTGTTGAGTGATTGGCACACCAGGAAGAGCAGCAGCTTGATGTGGAAGGTCATGAACAGCAGTTTGGGCAGGAATTTGAGCAGCTGCTTGGGCCACAAAATAAACAGGAAATCCAAGTGCAGGAGCAGCATAAAATTGATGATCAAGGTCAACTAGGGTTTGAGGCAGATTAGCATCATAACATTGAGGGGCAGAGGCAAATTAAAGAGGACACACAGCAGCCTCAAATAGAGCAGCAGTTTCAAGAAGTTGACAAAGGGTAAACCATTTGTGTCTCCTCCTCCCAAAAGAACAAATCCGGGACGGAAGAGGAGAAAGGCACATCAGCACTCGCTATTTTGGCCTCAGCTTGAGCATGTTGCCAGGACCCTTGAGATTCATGCGCATAATTTTGGGCCCATTTAAAATAACTTTTTGTTTTTTGGCATTTTTTAGGTTTTTGGTCGAAAACTCATAATTTCGCCATTTCAGTTTGAGGATTTGTCAAGGAAGAAGGATGATACCGATGGATGCCATAATTCCATGAGCAGGTCTCCAGCGATTTTCAGGGCATTTGAAGATCATTCACACCCTCAAATTGGCGAAAAACAGCCTCATTTTGCACATTCTGCCCGCCATATCAGCAGTCTGCTATTTTCTGGGTTTTTGCACACAGGTACAGTTTTGGATGACTTTCGGACCTCAGATTGAGTTGGTTGATTCTTGTGGGAAAGTAGACTGAGAGGAGATTAACAACAAGCCCTCATGAATTGTTTGACATGGGGAAGAAATTTGCCATTTGCATCTGACAAGTCGGGGTTGCACCAGGGCATAAATATGAAGTATTTTTGCAATTTTTGAACTCCAAAATCTGCTTTTCCCAAATGTGCGTTAGGCTATTTTTATCATGGGAAAATCATGTAAAGTCAATATAATTTCCGTTTTTAGCAGTTTTTTAGATATTTTATGGGATATTTTGTGCCTTGGGCTTTGCAAAGCCTCAGGACAAGTTTAGATATTTAGACTTGGCCAATGGGATAGCTAGTTGCTCCATGAGGTTTTCCTCCTTCTAGCCTATTTATCCCATGGTTCTCATTGTAAATCGGAGGCTGAACTTGAGAGAAGAATTAATGCATTGGTCATATGAGCTTTGAAGAATACACTTGAGTTATGATTTTTGGACTGCCTCTTGGATGCTTTTGAGGAATGGTGAAGGATTCATAAGTTCTATGTATGCTGAGTAGGATGTAAGGTTTGCCCAACCTACCTATCAGCTGCCCATAGTTCTGTCCATAAAACTTTCTCTTTGACTGATTTGTTGATCATCTTGTTGAACCAAGGAGGCCTAGTCCCGATCTAGCCCTTTGCCTAAAACTATGAAAACGTATTTTTCCAAGTGCCCAATGACTTAGAGACTATGCTTAGGCGTTCCGGCGTAGTTTATGAGTCGTTAGTTTGTCTTATGTGTTTTCCCCAAAGTCTGATAGCCATTTCCCGAAGTTAGAGGGTCTTATACCTCTATGTATGGCTGGAATGTTTGATTTCTATGTATTAATTAGCTCATAGTTACACTTAGCATGATTAATGGCTTGCTATTACATGTTTATGTCTGCTATTAACTAGTTACACTTGAAATCCCTTGTCTTTCACCAACTTGTTGTCCATTCAATCCATTTTGCCCAAAGATCCCTTCTACCGTGAATCAAATCGGCCCTACAGCAGCTTTACATCATCACCTCATAAGCTTTCCTTGACCTGTTTGACCCCATAGCCCAATTTATCTACATCTTGTTATCCAGTTTATGTATTTGATCAGTTTCATTCCTCACAAACTTAAAAAAAAACCAAAAACTAAAAACATACTTCATAACTAGCCTAATATCAAAACACCGCAAGTAAACACACCGACATCTTTTGCAAACTCTTTGTTTCACCATCTTAGCAAAGTGATGAATCAGGCTTATAACACTCTTACATCCTAGGCTGCACATAAAACTCAGAAAAAACCACAAAAACTCCTTTAGATTGGTTTTTGATAGTATTGGTGGTGGACCATACAAATATACCTCAAAACAACTAAAAATCCACCTGGCGACTCCACTAGCCTCTAGTAGGCCTTACTACCTTGCTAAATTTTAGAATACCATCTGATTTTGCCACCTCATCGCCACCCTAACATAATGGCGATCACGGTGGGACTCTGAGTGATAAACAACTTAGTTTCCCTAATTTGTCTAGTAGCCTTAAGAATACTATTTGATTGACTTATCCCACCGCTCACTGACATAGTAACGATCACGGTGGGACCTTCCGAGTTAGTGACAGTCTAAGTGCACCTTAGATTTCTCGAAGTCTCAATCAAACTTAGAAAACTTAAGTGTTGCTTGAAGAGTAGAAGCTAACTCTTTCACCATCTTAGCAAAATGATGATTTAGTTATAAGAAGCTCTTCCAAACCTCATAAGAGCAAAAAACTCAGAAAAACCCCAAAACATTCCCAGATTGGCTTTTTGTCAGTATTGGTGGTGGACCATACACATATATCTCAAAACAACTAAAAATCCACTTGGCGACTCCACTAGCCTCCAGTAGGCCTTACTATTTTATCGAACTCTAGGTTACTACCCGATCAACCTATCCCATCGCTCACTAACATAGCGGGAGATGGTGGGACATTGAGTACATGACAGTCTAGCAAAATCTTATAGACTCTTTAGTCCTTTAGATACTTAAACAAGCAAGCAGCCCATATACCCATTTAGAGTAAACTCTTTTTGTTCTCATCACCCTAGCAAAGTGTTGAAACAAGTCTAGGATACTTTAACAAACCATAGGCTGCACATAAAACTCAGAAAAACCTTAAAAACATTTCCAGTTTAGTTACTGGTGGTGGACCATAGCTACATCTCTACAAAAACAACCAAGTTCCACCTGGCGACTCCACAACTCCCAATAGACCTAAAGACTCCACTGGAGGAAGAACCTAAAACATGACTGGTCATCTTAGAAAGAAAAAGCACTCAGGCCTTAGTTGGATTCAAGAAATTATTGTCTTTATCTGTAACTATGTTCTATCCTACTTTGAGCCTGATAAGGAATACACCAATGAGATCTACATTGATCATTGGAAAGATCTCAAACCTCAAAAATCCAAGCCTCAAATCTCAGACCATGAGCAAGTTTGTACACCTATGCTTACCCCAGATTCACCTATGGAAAACCTAACAAAACATGAGCCTCATGCTACCTTTCCCACTCTGGCTGAAACCTCAAACAGTCACGAACCTCTTTTTACACTACCTATATCCACAAAGGTCCCAGAAAGATACAAGCCTCTGGTTTTACCTCCCATCTTACAAGCCCTTCCTGCAAATCTTCAAAATAAATTACCCAGGTTTGATGGAGAAAGCTCCAAAGTCACCGTTGAAGAGCATGCCCGAAAACTTGAGGATTTACTTGACCTTTATGACATAGAAGAAGATGATGTGCGTATTATAATGTTTGCCTTATCATTACAAGGAAAAATTAAGAGTTGGTTTCAAGACCTTCCCGCTGCAAGCATTACCAATTTTCATCAGTTCGCTCAAATCTTCCTAGATAGGTGGTTGGTCATGGGTAATAAAGTTCTCATCATAAAGGAGTACAATCAGTTAAAAATACAACCAGGGGAAACAATACAAAACTTTTCAGCCAGGTTCAATAAAGTATACCATGCAATGCCTGCTAACCTAAAGCCACCCCTCGGATGTGTTCTCTTACATTACCCAGACTCTTTTGACCCAGAGATGGTTTTCCAGATAAAAAAAAAAGATCCTTTAACCCTAGAAGAAATGCAAAGGATAGCAGTTGATGTAGAATTCAACATACTAAATAGGGAGGCACAACTAAGAACAATAGAGAAAGACAAAGCAAATCAAGAGAGACTAGTATCTTCAGAGGAAAAGTTGAAAAAATTGGAATGTATGCTTGGAAAACTAGAACATCTACTTAGGAAAAGAGAGAAATAGAAACACAAGGTTAACACTGCTTATTCAAACCAACCTACCCTTCTTCCTCAGGTTAAACACACTCAGCTATCACAAGACAAGAGTTATAAACAAAATATGCCTAATGGGAAAGTTGCAAATAAAAACATAGAGGAATGCTCTAAAGAAGCTATCGGCCATTTTGAAATCACAGATTATGAAATGGAAGAAGAATCAAAACCTTTAGGTTCTCTACCCTTATGCTTTAAATCATTCCCGACTTTAAAAGAAAATTTGCTCCCTAAAGATCTCTCAGCAGTTATTCAGGAAAACCCTGCTCAGGTTAACTCTCACCTAAATCAAGAAGAGCTGATTGAAGAAGAATTCAAATCTGAGATAGAAGATAAATCAAAACCTATAGGGTCTCTACCTTTATGTTGGGAGTCATTTGAGTTCATAAAAGCAAACTGGCCCCCTAAGAATCTATCAGAAAAAACTCATGAATTACATGATAACTATCCTCAATATCACAAAGAATTGGTTGAAGATGAAAATAAGCAAGAAATGACAGAAAACCCACAGGATCTCTCTAAAGGCATAAGTGATGATTCATCATCTCTCAAAGGTGAAGCCCAAAAAGACATTCATCCTTCAAATCAGATTTCCCAAGAGAAAGAAGATTATTTTAGAGAAATGAAAATGCCTCCCTTTCTAACTGAAGAGGAAATAGATCAACTTATAAACATGCAAACAACCTCTGAAACTTCATATAACCAAAAATTTTCTGATCTTTCTCCTGTTAATCTTGCATGTCATAAATCAGAAAATAGATGTGTAGATCAATTTGAAGAAAAGCAATCTGATAGTCCAATGTGCATGGTTGATGACATTTCTTATGTTAATGATTCTCCAAGGTTTGATCAATATGTTGATGATTGTGATTTCCAAATAGAAACTAACTTTGCAGAACACTCAGCTTTTGATTTTTGGGAGGAAGCTCAGTTTCATAAACTTGAGAAAAGTGAGCAGCCATTACAGGTCATCTATGACACTGATGAGGAGAGCATTGAGATTTTAGAAGTAAGTGAAGAGTCTCGGACTCTTTGCTCTACTTCACTTCAGTCCATCAGAGATAACATTCACATAATTGGAAATCAACAGTTTTTCAGCTTTGATGACGAGGTTGAGGAAGATGGTGAAATTCTTGAGCATGTTGTAAATGAGAAGCCTTTTCCTGAAATGATTGAAGAAATCATTTTGGACATGGAATCTTCCTTAACTCCAGATCTGCAGCCACCAAGCTCCATTGACTTACAAATTGCAGATGATGAAGTAGAGGTTGAGAAACAAATGAGAGTTGTCACACTATCCTTTGAAGATAATTTACTGTCAAAGTATATCCATGCTCATCAACCTGATGACCTTCACACAATTTTCAGCCCGCCCTATCAAAACACATCAGCTTGGCAAGAGAATTACACTGCAATATATGATGAACCTGTCATTTCAAGTAATCATGAGCAAGGGGAAGAGTTGATGTACCAAGGGGGTCCCAAATATGGTCAAGTGGGAGAAAGAGTAATCCTGAATGAAACCTATATCTCAAATCCTCTAGATTAGGTATTATTCCAAGATCCAGTTGTTGTTTTCCTTGAAAAGTCTAAAAGAGTAGTAGTTTCTATCATAAACAAGTTGCTACCAAGAATGAGAAAAGGCTTAAGTACTACTGTCCAAAAACCTGCCAAATGGGAGTGGCCTTGTCATTATTTCTGCATCATGAAAGAACTAAACTAGAGTCACCCATGCAATCATCTACTTGACTGGTTACATTGGAAAGAAGAGTTCACCAAATGTGTATGTTGTGTACAGTTTAAATTAGGATAGGTAGACAGCAGTGGAAAATAAGCTCAGCCTTGCGAGCATCTTTTCAGTTTTAGATTTTTTGAAGAAAAGTGAAAAAGCAGAATATACAAAAGCAGTAAACAATAGAAAAAGAGGGCAGTTTCTAAAAACAATGGTAAAGCCCCATGTTCCAAAAAATAGTCCTTCAGAAAGCGTGCAAGTCTAAATGCCGCTACTAGTACTTCAATGTCTTGTTCAGCTATCTAGCCTAATCATAGCTGAGCATGTTTAAATTTATTTGTTGATAAGTTAGTGAGTGCAAAGATAGTCAACATTGTGTAAGATTGACTTATCATAGAGCTTAGATTAGGGAGAGATTCTGGTTCCACATGCTTAAAACAGAACCAAAGAGAGAAGTGAGGGATGAAAAACACATTGTACATCTTAGCCCCGCTTGTCTAGTTTCCTTTTGTTGCAAAATAACATTTGTGTGCAGCTTGTCTTTTATGCCGCAAATGCATGACAAATCAGACTGCCTAATCCTGATTTGATCATTTTTAAATTTCATGTTTTAGATTAGAGAATAAAATCCTGTCAAACTGCTTAATCTTGACAGTCGATCTAGTTTTAGGTAGAGTAATGAAGGAGTTCATCAGTTTAATCTGAACTCCCGGCAGATATAAGAGTAGAAATAGATAGGTTCATTTTGCAAAAATAAAAATATACATTGTCAAAGGGCTGCTAGTTCAAATGCGCCAAAGAGAAGAAAAAATGTTAGGAAAGATAGTGGGGTAGGTAGAAGTATCATTGATGTTAACCATGCTGTCATTTTTCGGAAATAACATCAAGAGAAGGGTAAATTTTGCGCCAATGGATAAGGCACTGGTCTTCATAAGCCAAAAATCTGAATTCTGGACACCTCCTGACGAGGAGTTGCCCTCCCCAAATGGAGCCACTGTTAGCCATCAGTATTTTTTACATGTTAGTGATGACTATATCTACAGCTGAGTTTTCTAGAAACTGATTTCCTTATGTCAATATGTCATCCAGAAAACCCTCCCAAAACTTTTTTCGCCCTTCTACCTTTTCAGTTCGCCCATGTCGAAATCAAAACCTCATATCACAATCCTATCTAGCTTCAGCCTTATTTGTCTGCCCATCAGCTTTAAAAGGCAAATCCACATCTATTTCAAAAAGTCTCCCCTATGTTAGGAAGTGGCGTTTTAAGACATTTCACCCTTGGCAATCATCAAAAAGCCAAAAAGCCTCCATCTGCAACAGACCTACCATGACTGACCTCTTACTTTGCAAATGAAATTGACAAACAGCCCTAAGTCGCGCCACTCACATCCCCTAGATCTCAGCACTAAGCCCAATCTCAAGCTGACTATTAGGTTTTTTCACAGTGTTCTATGGTTTCTACAAAGGCAGGAAATATAACTTCATCTCAGGAGGAAATGCTTGAATTTACAGTTAGAGGAACAGCTGCTTCTAAATGTATTATGAGCCTGAGATGAAGCTGCAAAACAAAAGTCACTCATCAGGACCTTACAGCTCTTTCCAGCATGAAAATCACAGTAAGAAAGGGTCGCCACTGTCTCAGCAAACTGGTAAATTGTCAAGTCCCAGAACCTCCTTCATTTACAAGCAGAGGGTTAGGGCGCCTCCTTCATCCATAAGCAGAGGGCGCGGGCCAGTATTGACTTAGAAGATTGCAAAAGTCTAGGTTTGACTTGAACTGAAACAAATGAAATAGGGACTCCAGGTTTTATGAATGAGACTGATGATCATAACAGGAATATAGTTGAAATATGCTAGCTCAAAGGAAAGGAGAGTCTGGTTTGATAAAGAAAGTCATCTGAAGCTTTCAAATCATGCAAATTGTTGAACTTTGAAAAGGCTTGTCATCAGTAAACATCCCAATCATAAGAAGCCTGTTTTGTCCAGGATCAAATGGAATAGATGCTGTTAACCAATGCCATTACACAGGCAGAAGGAAAGTTCTTGTTTCTCAAAAGACACTGACCTCCATAATTACAGAGACTATCCTTCAAATGGATTGTCATGAGATGACCAAAACACATGATGATATTTTAGTCACCCTTAGAGCAGTACAGAGGAACAGTGTCACTGTGGCTAGGGTTTCTTATGAAATACAGTAATGCTTGCAAGTAAAGATGCCAAGATTGATGTTTTTCAAGTGGTTTACTTACCATCACATTCAGAGGAAGGATGTGTCAGACATAGTTGTCAAAAAACCTTCGGATACCTTACCTGATGAAGAGCCTCCTCCATATATGAGCAGATGGCCAAAGCCATTGCAGGTTGTTGAAAACTGATGGGTCTAAAAAGTGCAGAGAAAGGACACAAAGAGATTGAATAAAAGTCATTGCACAGGTAAATGATAGTGCTTATGATACAAAAGTGTTGATTTTCCTATTCAAAATAAGAATGTATGTCAAACTGTACCTATAGTAGAAAGGAGACAATATTGAACATATGCATGCATTGATACCACAAGGAGCAGTTTCTTTAAAGACAATGGTTAAACAGTACTCCACTATCCCTTGCCCAGAAGTCTGAAGGAGCTCTTTTTGAGTAAATAGAGAAGTATAGTGTGAAAACATGCCACCAAAAGAGTGCACTTACAGTCCAGAGAGAAGTTTGTGAATCACCTGGAAGCAGCAATTATCAAACCCATTGGAAGAACACAGGCCATCTCATGTTGAATAACACAACAATCGCCAAGGTTGGTCAAAGTGCACTTTGTACCTGTTGTATTTAAAAATTGGAGAAGCTGTCAAAGGCCAAAACTGTCAAGACAGATTTACAAAACCAACCATGTCCTTCAAAGAACAAAGCAATACTCAGGTATTTCATTGACAATTTTAAAGGGGTTGTTATGCATCATAACTACAATCAGTATTTTTGAAAACAGTGGCAGAAATAGTATAAAGGTGGTGGAGACATGTTTCAGAGTTTAAAGGTCTGGTGTTGAAATGTTCCCCAAAGAACAAAGCTGGAAAAAGATCACCCTTTGTAACAACTGTGTGCAAAACAGAATGATGACTTTAAGCTTCTTTTGTTTTCATAGAAGAGTTGATCCATTGATCAAACAATCCAAAAACATCAAAAACTTTCAAAAGCATGCACAAGGTTATGGGTTCATTTTCGCAAATGCACCAAGGGTTAAAGGATTAAAGGACTGCGAAAAATTTACAAAAGAGCCAAACCAAAGGTCCGCTTTGCATTTAAAAACAAATGACCGTTGGGAATGTTTTTTGAAAATGATATAAGTTTGAAGCATGAAAGTGAGAACGTCATTTTCAAAAGTTGAAATAGAGCCCGCGCCTCCATAGCATCAAACAAGGAAGATCTGGCCGAAAGTTCAGGAGTTTGGCACTGTTTGAAGCCGAGCGACGCGCCTGGGTTTTTGCGCGACGTGCCTGGCGCGAATTTTACACAGTCTCCTTTGTTGGCGCGACGCGCCTGTACAGGCCGCCCGACCGCCCGACAAGTCGACCCGACAGGCCACCCAAGTTTTTTTTGCGCGACGTGCTGGCTGCAAAAGAGTGCCGTGCAAGTTTTGGAGGGTTCCGGTGGTACTCAAGCTTCCCTCCAAAGGATTTCTCCTCAAAATTCAAAAGGTATTTCGACTCCTACCTCGAAAATCTTGAAAACCAAAGTTAAACTCTGTGTGTCTTGGTTTGAAATTATGTATTGTTGAAGAGGCCTATGGAGGAAAGCGTGTGTTGAAACCACTAAAAATTTTTCACACCCCAGCATACAAGAACTTTCAAAAACTTTGTCACCATAGCTAAGATAGAAAGAAAGAACAGTGTTTTGCCGAGGTTTTGAAATGTAAAGCTGTAGTAACACCAGACAGCTGTTCAACTGTGTTTTCTGTGACTATTTTTTCTGCTCTTTAACGACTCACTGCCAAGTGGATTTTCAGAAGTTATAAGAGCTTTCTTCCACAGATGACTGATATTTCACTGTGAGGAGGCCTTGATCATTTTGAAAAAGGGGAACCCTTGCAGCCTTTGCTCAAGCTTTGGAGTTTTTAAAACCCTGTTACCTCCGCTTTGAAATATGAGTTTGACTGTATGTTCACAACAAGTTTAACTTTAAAATGAGCATGTTTGTGTTTGAGTGAAATGATATACACAGAGGAACAGTGAAGTTTAGTAGGAAAAGGGTTTATTGTTCAAGCAAAAACTTATAGGTTAAAGCTGCAGAGGAGAATTTGTTATAAAGAAACAGGGTCTACATGTTTAAATAGAGTTGTTTTACATTCAAAGTAAGGGCTGTTCTAACATAACCAGAGGTGTTATTTTGAGATGGGGTCTTGCCTTTTTGCAAGATAGAAACTCTTTCAGGTCTTGGTGAAACCTTTGAAGGTTTTTTCCAAAAACTCTATTTCCTTGTTCAGAAATACAGTGACTGTTTAACTGAGAGTTGATTGCCTATATGCAAATTGTTGAAGGGTGGCACACTTATACAGGAGATTTTCCAAAAGTGAAAAGGACACTGGAGGGCAGAGTTTGTTGATGGGAATTTAACTTTGGAGGCAGAGGTACAAAGGTGGTGGTTGATTTCTTAACTTCACAAGTGAAAGGTTTTCTTCATAAGACACTGAGCACTGCTATTTCACCTAACCTAGGTCTGCCCTTCTTTTCACTACATTGTATCATTTTGAAAAGTTGATTGACGGAGAGATTCTAAGGATGAACGATACACTAAAGAGCGGGGATTCTTGGTGATTGAATTTAACATTGAGGCAAGTACGAGTGTAGTGTTGATCTTTGAAATTCACAAGTAAAGGTGGTTTTCCTAAAGCACGCCACCGTGATTTTACACCTAACCTAAATTCTGCCTTTTCTTCTCACTATATTGTATCATTTTGACCATTTGTTGACGGAGATATTCTGAAGGTAAATAGGGCCATTTTTAAAGGACGAGTGTTGATGATTATAGTTTATATTGAAGACGAAGATGTAGCTAGTATTGATTGACCTCCGACAGCTCACCGGGAGTAGTGATTTTAAAGCTGTGCACGGAAATTGACACGGGAGTTTGTCTCATCTTTACGGGGTACCATATTAAAGGATTTGCACGAGTGATGCATCCGGAGGTGAAAGGCTGGTTTTGAGGAGAGCAGAGGTTGTGAATTCAAAGACACTTGTTGCAAACCATCCACCTCACATTGTTTCTCTGTCCAAGCAGCATATTGACCCAGTTTCAATCCAGAAGGGCATTTTACATACAGTGAAGGCAGTTTGCCTCTTTCAAAGATTTTTTAGGTCAGAATGCCTCCAAAGCAAGACCACAGGAGCGGTCCACATAAGAGATATGAGCCTATCTCCACAGAAGAAATCAATGCTCACCCATCTGTGCTTTTCAATTTCCATGAAGTAGGTTGTCTTGATTTCTGCCAGAAGATTTTTCCCGGCGCAAACTAAAGGCAGCACAAGAGAAGCTGAAGAAGGTAAAGGGGAAGCGCCTAGCACGGAAGGAAGGGAAAAGCATATCATCCCTTGATATTTTGGCCTCAGCTTCTGAGCATGTTGCTATGGACCCTTGAGGGTCATGCATGCCAATTTTGGGCCTATTTCGGCAACTTTTTGTTTTTTGGCATTTTTTGGGTTTTTGGCCGAAAACTCATAATTTCGCCATTTCAGTTTGATGAGTTGTCAAGGGAGGAGGATGATACCGATGGATGCCATAATTCCATGAGTAGGTCTCCAGCGATTTTCAGGGCATTTGAAGATCATTCGCCCCCTCAAATTTGTGAAAAACACCCTCATTTTGCACATTCTGCCCGCCATATCAGCAGTCTGCTATTTCCTGGGTTTTTTCACACAGGTACAGTTTTGGATGACTTCCGGACCTTGGATTGAGTTGGTTCTAGTTGCACCGGAAAGTAGACATAGAGAGCTTTCCAGCAAGCCCTCATGAGCCCCATTTCGACATCGGGAAGGCTGCCATTTGCATCCAGCAAGTCAGGGGACCTTTTTCAGGCATAAATATGAAGTATTTTTGTAATTTTTGAACTCCAAAAATCTGCTTTTCCCAAATGTGCGTTAAGCTATTTTTATCATTGGGAAATGATGTAAAGTCAATATAATCTCCGTTTTTAGAAGTTTTTTAGATATTTTGTGGGATATTTTGTGCCTTGGGCTTTGCAAAGCCTCAAGGACAAGTTTAGATATTTTGACTTGGCCAATGGGATAGCTAGTTGCTCCATGGGGTTTTCCTCCCTCAAGCCTATTTATTCCATGGGTTTCATTGTAAATCAGAGGCTGAACTTGAGAGAAGAATTAATACATTGGTCATATGAGCTTTGAAGAATACACTTGAGTTATGATTTTTGGACTGCCTCTTGGATGATTTTGAGGAATGATGAAGGATTGTTGATGGATTCCTTGACATGGTAGAATGGTATAGTGCTTCTTAATGTGTTTTGTCTTCTAGTTTTTCATTCACACTACATATTTCTTGCTGCTATAGATCAGTAAAGATTGATTTTGAGATATTCCCATGGAGGCACCTCAAAATCCCTGAATCTTCATAGCTTGATGTTTTCTTCTCCCTTAGTCATGCTAAAGAATTCTTAGCTGCTCTTTAGTAACTTAAGGTATTGTTGCCAAGTTTTATTCATAAGTTCTATGTATGTTGAGTAGGATGTATGGTTTGCCCTGCCTACCTATAAGCTGCCCATAGTTCTGTCCATAAAACTTTCTCTTTGACTGATTTGTTGATCATCTTGTTGAACCAAGGAGGCCTAGTCCCGATCTAGCCCTTTGCCTAAAACTATGAAAGCTTGTTTGTCAAAGTGCTCAATGACTTAGAGACTATGTTTAGGCGTTCCGGCGTAGTTTATGAGTTGTTAGTTTGTCTTATGTGTTTTCCCCAAAGTCTGATAGCCATTTCCCGAAGTTAGAGGGTCTTATACCTCTATGTATGGCTGGAATGTTTGATTTCTATGTATTAATTAGCTTACAGTTATACTTGGCATGATTAATGGCTTTCTATTACATGTTTATGTCTGCTATTAACTAGTTACACTTGAAATCCCTTGTCTTTCACCAACTTATTGTCCATTTAATCCATTTTGCCCAGAGATCCCTTCTACTGTGAATCAAATCGGCCCTACAGCAGCTTTACATCATTACTTCATAGCTTCCTTGACCTGTTTGACCCCATAGCCCAATTTATCTACATCTTGTTATCTAGTTTATGTATTTGATTAGTTTCATCCCTCACAAACTTAAAAACTAAAAAAACCAAAAACACACTTCATAACTAGCCTAATATCAGAACACGCAAGTAAACACATGACATCTTTTACACATATGAAGCCCTCTGCGAGTCCGGGGAAAGGCTAGGTCCTTGGGCTCCAAAGCTTGGTTTGATGTTACATCGTCATTTGGCTAGCCAATCGGCCAAATCACGGGACCCCTAAACAGCTAGCTCCCAGCTTTTAAACTTCAATAGGAATGTTTGTTGATTGCCTTTTTAGTTTGCAAATAGAAGTAACCTTTATATGTCGGTAGCTTGAAGAAGATAGGTAAACATAGTTTTAATAAGTAGTGAGTGTGTGTGAGTAATTTTTATTCCCATATTGAGCAATTCCATTTAGATTACATGAATTTGGTTTGATCATAGAAGTAGATTTTTGTTCAAATGCATTAAGGTTTTTTGAAATTTAATTTCTTTGAGATTTGTTATTGCTCTAGATTTTTTATTGCAATGTGAAGTTCTAGGTTATTTTAAATCTTAGTTGGTAGTTGTTGTAGAGTACAAGTTAGAATTTGATTGATTCATAAGAACAATAGCATCATTCTTGATTGGGTTTTTCTTAATTTCTCTTGTGTGATTAAGTAGAAGCTTACGGTTTTGTTTTGTCTCTCATAGAATTAGGGTTTGGCATAGTGAATTGGAGGTCATTTACAAAATTGTTGTAGAATTTTGGTTACAAAAAGCAGAGTTGAGTTGTCAATGTTATTTGATTGAGTGAGAGCATATTTCCTTAAGAGCATAATTCTTAGATAAATTATTAGCTAGCATTATCCTTTTTTTTTATTGTTGAAGAGTATTGAAGTTTATGTGTGTGGAGCTCCTATTAGCATAGGGTTTTCAAACATCAAGAAGAGATTAAGGTTCGATGCAAGGATTAATTTCGAGATTTTAGTTTCAAGTTTTTTTACATCGATTTGTGGAGTTGTGGTTAAATATATTAAGTTTGCAATTCTTAACTTAACATTTCAAATTTCATTTGCAATAAAAAAATAAGGTTTCCCTTAAGTGCATTTTCCTTTAAAGAGCATAATTACATTGATTTAATAACGATCTTAAGTTTTAAAATTGAATTTAATTATTTGGCTGGGTTCCTTTTTTTCCATTTATTCACAAGAATTTGTGTGTTTTATTCCTTAGCTAATCATTATAAAGGAAACCTTAAAGCTCTGATCTACAACGTGAATCAAGAAGTGCAGTGCCGCTCATGTTTACGAGCTTGGATTGACAATTAAATATTAAGAGATTTAATTCACCAATTAAAACTCTCAACAACAACATTTGCGATAGAGTGGGGATCCTTTCAGTACACGGTCATTCCATTTGGTCTAAAGAATGTGCCAGCTATCTTCTCACGTGTGGTAGTAGCTGCGTTCAACGAATACATCCATGAATTCTTAGAAGTATACTTTGATGACTGGATTGTATTTGGATTATTGAAGAAGAATGTGTTGAGTCTATGCCTAATGTTGGATACTTGCCTAAAGTATAAGATCTCGCTCAATATGAAAAAATGTATATTCTATGTCCCATTCAGGATCTTTCTAGGTCATATTGTTTATTAGCAAGGATTGATGGTGGATCCAAAAAATATCATTGTTATTGTTAACATGTAATTTCCCGCAAATGTAAAACAGTTGCACTCAATTTTGGGGCATACAGGATATACCGTAAGTTTATTCAAGGCTACGTGCCCATGGTGAAGTTGCTAAAGAAGGATGAATCATTTTGCTGGGACATTAACTGTGAGAAGAGCTTTGAAATGCTTAAGGAGAAGATGGTTTTTGCACCCATATTGGTCTTTCCAGATTGGACAAAGGAATTCCATGTACATGTCGATGCCTCCTGCATCGCGTTGGGAACTATCTTAGCATAGCCATGAGCCAGGGAGATTGACCACCCTATTGAATTTTCAAGTAGGAATTTGTCAAGTGTAGAGCGTAACTACTCGACCACGAAGAGGGAAGGATTAGATATGGTCTATGTGCTGCAAAATTTTTGTGACTATCTGTTGGGAGGAAATTTTAAGATGTTTACTGACCACTCTGCTCTGAAGTACCTGTTTAACAAGCATGTGTTGGGGGGGAATATCTGCAAACGGTTTTTTTTATTTCAATAATATGAATTTGAAGTAATTTTGAAACCTAGGAGACTGAATGTTGGGCCAGACCATCTATCACACATTGAAAGTGGGGAAGATCCAACTAGCTTGGAAGACGTCTTATGATATGCGCAACTATTTTCCATTAAAGTAGTCAATGATAAATTTGTAGATATTATTGATTTTTTGACCACTGGAAGTGCGCCCACGGAATATATGTTGAAACAAAAGAAATATTTGGTCATGCACGCAACTGATTTCACTTTGATTACTGGCCAACTGTAAAAAATGGGCAAAAATGAAGTCCTAAGAAGGTATGTGGTGGAATTCAAAAGACGAGATATATTATCTGAGGCTCATGGAGGAGTTGCAGGAGGCCACTATGCAGGGAAGGAAACTGCGCAGAATATTTTATGAGTTTGGTTGTGGTGGCCCACGGTGCATAGTCATGCACATGAAAATTGTCGTGCTTGTGATGTATGTCAAAGGATGGCAAGACCATCGTGCAAAGTTGAAATTCCCCTGCACCCACAAGTTACTTTTCAAGCTTTTGATAAATGGGCCATTAATTTTGTCGGACCCATCAACACCGCAGGAAAGAAGACAGGTGCACGCTACATAATCAGTGGGACAGACTATGTGACCCGATGGGTTTAGGCTAAGCCTATGAAGGATTTTAGTGCAGAAACAATTGTGCACTATGAGAACATCTTGAATCGGTTTGGGTTCCCTAAGATTTTGATGAGTGATTAGGGTACACACTTTGTGAATGAAACTATTCAAGCTTTGACTTAAGAATTCTAGATTCCTCATTATAAGAGTACTCCATATTATCCAAAGAAAAATGGTGTGGTGGAATCTTTTAATAAGATATTGGAGACCACACTCACTAATATTTGTAATGATAATCGAAATGATTAGGATGTGTGCATACCTATGGTTCTATGGGAATATAGAACCACGTGCAAGAAGCTGACAGGGAAGACACCTTTCAGAATGGTGTATGGGCAAGAAGTTGTTATGCCTATGGATTATATTGTCCCAATTTTGCGCATTGTAGCTTTCACTAATATGGCTAAGCAATATATTATGGAAGAATGATTTTCGTAGTTGGTCGCACTGGAAGAGGACCGATTCATTACATGGTTCCATCAACAGGTGAAAAAGGCATGTGAAAATGCTTGGCATGACAGGAACATTAGACAGAAGGTCTTTAAAGAAGACGATCTAGTTTTTTTATATGACAGCAAGTTTGCGCGCCACCTAGGGAAGTTCAAAATGCATTGGTTCAGACAGTATATTTTCAAAGAAATCACAAAGGGAGGTGTTATACATTTGGCCACATTAAGTGAAGCAGACCTTCCTAGGTATATAAATGGAAGTCAATTGAAACCATACATAGATGAACCTCTCCCTGAACACACCAAATGACTATATGGAGGGAAGTACAAGTCTGCGCAACAAGAATGGTGGATGCACATACAGGTGTGACAATCGCGCAGCAGATGTGCTAGAAGTTTGAATCGGTCAGAGAGGTGCCACAATATAGCCATTGGAACAGTAAATCTAGACAAGACAACATTCTTACCATTTGAAGGAGCATATAAATTGCATTTAATGAGGGGATTATGCCAAATTTGGAGTCGTTTTATCATTTATGGGGCTACATTATTGAGAAGAAGACCTTTTAAGACGTGCCTACGTTATAAATATGACTGGAAGGCTCGTAGTAGTTACCTTTTCTTTCCATGTGATTTGTGCTCTCTGCTCCCTTTGTGTTGTCTGAAGCTTATGTCTGGACTCGATCCGATATTTGATGAGCCGTTGTGCCACTGAGGTTTGGGTCATCTCATTCCACCAAGTATGACTGCTATAAAGCCTATACCTTTCGCAACACCAGTTGAAGAGATGCTTGCGCAGGCAACTGAGACCCTTGCATCGATCCCACCACATAAATATAAGAATGGGTAGCCCTCGGGGTCCCAAAAGTCACCAGGCCAAAATACCCCGAAGCCTCTTTCGACCACTGTTGCATTCCAGAAGCGACCAATGGTTGACCTGCTCGAAACAATAATGGAAGAGGATGTTGTGGAGATGGTCGATCCCATATCGCGGCTACCTGCATATGTAGCACCGTGAAAATCCTTGGTGAAGGTCCCCAAATATTTTGAAAAGGTGTGGTCGTATCTCAACATGTCTCTGATCCCTAAAGACGTGTTATTCAAAGGAGATATGTTCGCGAAAATCCCACTACTAAAGATGGAAGACTAGGACTTGGCTGACCAAGATAAATTCCCTGATATTGCGCCTTCCATGTACTTGGAGAAGATCCCCTATGACAGTGGGGTGGTGAGGGTTGAACCAAAGTCCTGGGTGTTGGGCCTGCAGAAATCAGGGTTTCTGAACCTCTTTCGCATTCCTCACTTTGGGTGCAGCCCTATCAATGACATATGTGTGCACTAGCTACTCGCCATGGTGTATGACGACTGCTTGTGGATAGGAGGACTGATTCCAATTGATGTTGCGCTAATCCATCGTATCACCAACCATTAGGGGAATTTTGAGGTCTAAAATGAGCCTCCTAAAGAAATTATAAATTAATAGTGGAAATAATAAAATAATATTAGATTACATCATCAAATTTTAGAGGGAAAAAAGAAAAAACTATTTTTTCAACTTATATTTTCAACTTACCTCCCTATGGGTTTACTCAAATTTCAAGTGGAAACACTCGTTTGATGTAGAATTTTATTCCTCATCCAAGGAGTACCCATGTTGCATACTTTCGATGGACCTTCTTACACTAAAAATGAGAAATACATTAAAAATGTGATTGCAGTCACGTTTTTTCATGTATTTCTCTTTTTTCGTGTCACAGGGTCTATCGAAAGTATGAAACATGGGTACTCATTGGATGAGGAATTAAATTTTTCATCCAACGAGTACTCCCTCTCTAAATTTGAGTAAAAAATTAAGGAGATAAGTTGAAAATACGAGTTGAAAAAGTAGTTTTATTAATTTGTTATATTTTGATCTTTTACTTTTTTACTCCAAAAATGGTGAATCATCCCCCATGGTTGACATCATCACCTTGAGTCCTATTAGTTCTTATAAAGTTTATTTTGGTTTTACATTTTTCTTAGGAGGCCCATTTTAGACTTCAAAATTCCCCTAACGCTGCCCGACCAGGGGAAGGACCCTGCGACAACTTTTGGAGGAAAAAGCCAGGAGCGCAAAGTTGTTGAGGACGTTAAGGAAAAATTAAAGGTCTCGCACAATACCTGCGGGTTCCTGTTCCATGAGATCAATGGCCCAATATTTTAGAATGGCACGATGATACTTACGTTCAAGATGATGTGGAAGTGTTAGCCGAAGGAAGTTTCGGTCCATGTAATCGCGTTAGCTGAGCAGTGTGAGAAGGGAATGCAATTCAACTAGTCCAAATACCTCTACACTGAATTTTTCGCCAATGTTCGAGAAGTACAGGAGGAAGGAAAGAATTTCTATTATGCTTGGTTATTGCTACTCATCGCGCTAATTGGGTGGAAAATGTCGAAGGACACCTAGTTCCCTGACATTAAATCGGACCTGTGTGAAGCTCCATGATATGCCACAGTATGGCATTCCAAGATTCCCTCCATAATCACCAAGAATAAGGTTTTCTGGATACTCTTTGATTCTACCTTATTTCAAGCAATCCAGTCAAGGTCGCGGTTGTCATCAACCCTCTATGAACCATATAATCATGTCGCAGATTTTAAAGCCACCTTTCATAACATGAACATCCGCCTGAAGATCATTGTGGAAGGAGTATGGTACGACTACCATACCTAGTCTCGAAGGATGACCTGGTGTGCATAACAGAAGAGTGGTTGCTTGAATGGTTAGTCACGTGCCACTGGGGGTGCCTCCTCATCTGTGCTGAAGAATCTTACCAAGCCGCGCACAACCAAGGACACTCAGCAGAAAGGCAAGGACACCAAGACAGAGCTCGAGCCTACCACAATAGGGGAAACTATTGATATGGAGAATGAGGCATAGGAAAAATATGGTGATGGTACCAGGGTACCTACAACGCAAACAACCAAAGGAATTAAGAGAGGATCTGAGACCTCCTCTGTCCCGCACAAAAATAGGAAGGGATACAAGAAGGAAGGGACAAAGGACCTGACCCTCATAGAAGATTTCCTCAACGAGATTGAGAACACGGTCAAGACTGCCACTGAGGACCTCTGGTGTGATATGGAAGCACAATACAAATCAATTCTTGAGGGTGTATATTTGGGTCTTTAGGAGCTGGAAATGCAAGTGAGCGCAATTCAAGAGAGCGTGAAGCAAGTGAGCTTGCAGCAAGTGAGTGTGACGATGTCCAAATTTGTATAAAAAAGCATGCAGCCGATCATCGCGGTGCTTCCATCTCCCTTCCACAGCCAGATGATTCAGATTCTAGGACCTACTGTGACAATAGAGCCTCCTGACTCACGTGCTAGTGTGCAAGCCTGTGCAAAGGTTGGCATCTATCTGGCGATGCTACCTGGAGGAAAACTCCACACCATAAACACTATGATTATGGACAAGTTACAGTGCTGAGAGTTCCATGCCGTACAACTAGTTGTAGGATCTCACCAGCAAGCAGCAACAATGTAGAAGGAGAAAAAAAGTGCAGAGGAGGTGTGCCGAGCAGCCGAGGATCACCACATCGCGCTAGAAGCCATGATTGATCTCTTGTGCGGTGACCTGCACGAAATAATTGTCCCTACCTCAGTCACACCAACAAAAAAGTTAGAAAGCCTGGTCACCATGTCAAAAGCATCACGCACAGAAATCCATACCATCCGTGCAGAATTTGAGAAGCAGATTTCCGAGCTACAAATGATCTAAGAGAGTATCTGAGACCTCCCCGGACCCGCGCAAAAAGAGGAAGGGATCCAAGAAGGAAGGAACAAAGGACCTGACCCTCATAGAATATGACCTCAATGATATTGATCACATGGTCAAGACAGCCACTGAGGACCTCTCAAATGATATGGAATCACAATACAAATCAGTTCTAGAGGGTGTACAGTCGGGTCTTCAGGAGCTGAAAATGCAAGCGAGTGCAATTCAAGAGAGCATGAAGAAAGTGAGCCTACAAAAAGCGAGCTCTCTGACTTCCAACTTTGGACAAACAAGTGCACAGCCCATCAACACGGTGCTGCCATCTCCATTGGAAAGCTGGATGATTCAAATTCTGGGACCTACCATGACAGTAGAGCCACCTGACTCACGCGCTAGTGTGCAAGCTTGTGCAGAGGTTGGCATCGATCTGGCGATGCTACCTAGAGGAAAAATCCATGCCATAAATGCTATGATTGTGGATGAGTTGTATTATCGAGAGGTCCATGCCTTCCAAGTGGTCATAGAATCTCAGCAGTAAGAAACAATGATGTAGAAGGAGCAACAGAATGCATAGGAGGTGTGTCGAGCAATCGAGGATCGTTGCGCCGTGCTAGAAGCCATGATTGATCACTTGTGCAGGGACCTGCCCAAAATAATTGTCTCTACGTTAGCTACACCAACAGAAAAGTTAGAAATTCTAGTCACCATGCTAAAATCATTGTGCACAGAAATCCATACCATCTGCGCAGAATTTGAGAAGCAAATTTCCGAGCTACAAATGAACTAAGAATCTAAGACCTCCTCAAGCCCATGCAAAAAGAGGAATGGATCCAAGAAGGAAGGAACAAAGGACCTGACCCTCATAGAAGATAACCTCAACAAGATTGATAACATGATCAAGACTGCCACTGAGTATCTCTGGAGTGATATGGAAGCATAATACAAATTAGCTCCTGAGGGTGTACAGTTGAGTCTCTAGGAGCTGAAAATGCAAGCGAGCGCAATTCAAGAGAGTGTGAAGAAAGTGAGCCTGTAGAAAGCGAGCATGTAGACATCCAACTTTGGACAAAAAAGCGCGCAGCCCATCAACACGGTGTTGCCATCTCCTTTGGATAGTCGGATGATTCAGATTCCTGGACCTACCGTGACATTAGAGTCGCCTAACTCGCATGCTAGTGTGCAAGCCTGTGCAGAGGTTGGCATTGATCTGGAAATGCTATCTGGAGGAAAATTCCATGCCATAAACACTATGATTGTGGATGAGTTACAGTACCAAGAGGTATATGCCTTCCACGTGGTCATAGAATCTCAGCAGCAAGCAGCAACGATATAGAAGGAGCAACAGAATCTAGAGGAGACATGCCAAGCAGCCAAGGATCATCATGCCGTGCTAGAAGCCATGATTGATTGCTTGTGTAGTGACCGTCCCGAAATAATTTTCCCTACCTCAGCCACACCAACATAAAATTTAGAAATCCTAGTCACCGTGCTAAAAGCATCGCGCACAGAAATCTAGACCATTTGCGCAGAATTTGAGCAGCAGATTGTAGAGCTACAAAGGAAGCTCCAATGAGAGACACTGTCGGAGGTCTGAGCACAACGCGGCCGAAGTAAAAGAAGCAATTAGCATCGTCAAAGCAGTAGCTGAAAAATGTGGTACACTTTTGGATGAGGCCATGGGTGTTTAGACTTCTATTCAGAATGACCCAATGGTCCAACAATTAAGGAACAAACTCTGGATTAAAGAGCAGTAATTTACATAGATCAAAATGGCGATGCCAACCTTGGTGATAGCACAAAGACTTGCTAGACTACATGAAGGCAAGGTCATTTATATGGAGATTGAGGAACTGCACTGACATGAGCAGCTACTTGAGACACGGGTGCAACCCTGGGCTGAGGAAGCCCTGCAGCTTTCACAGAACCTTGACAGTACCCTCAAAAGCCTGCAGGAGACTCAACGTAGCATCAGCCTGGCAACTGAGAGGCCAACAAAAACCAAGTTGGTGGATGAAGCATAGAGCACTGCCGTGCAGAGTAGCGAAGTCATAATTCCACTCAAGAGCTATGTGGAAGTGTTGAAGCCAAAGATAAAGGAGACCATCCTGCAGTTACTCGGGACGAGTCACGAGATTGTGTTGGGGACCTATTAGAGCACAACCCCCTAGGGTACTTTTTTTGGGATAATTTTGTTTAAATTTTGTTGTACACGTTGCGGCCAGATGGTCAAAGCGGCTTTGGGGCAGGTCAGTGTCCCTTAATTATTGTAAAGTGTTAAAGGGAAAAACCATGAGTATCAAACCATGGTTTGAGAGCATGGTATGTGCGTGTTTTTTATAATATAAATATGTAAGAGTCAAGCGAGGAAGGAGAGATAGGAATGAATGAAATACTGGATCAGTTTTGTTATGCATCTTTGTTAGTCTGGGTAGAAAGGCTCATGTTGGATGTGTGCACGGAGACATATGTCTTGAGTTGTGTGTGGACTCAGTTGTTGTGTGCACAAAAAGATAGATTGTACTGAATTATAAATCTCTTAATAAAGAAGGTTTTTTTGGTGAACTCGGATTCTTATGTGATTTACTTTCTTAGATTATCTGTTATCTGTTTTAGATATGGATCTATTCTATTGTTGTGTATTTACTTTTGCAAATGGTTAATTGCATCTATGCGCAAGTATTAGTATATGTTAGATAAGTCTATATAAATGAAGTACAATTAACTACGATGCGCGAACTTATCTCAAGTAGTCTGTGATAATCTGCGGAAAGATTAAATCTGTTACCATTGACTGTGCATGCACAAATATGTTATATTATCTACAGTAATTATGATTAGATCTACCACGTCAAAACCTCCCTCAGGGTGCGGAAACCTGGTTCTAGCACCCCCCCATACTACTTCAGGTGATACTTAGGTTGTGCAAGAATATCACAACCGAAAGGGCCAGTAGTTGGAGGGTTTTTTTGGTTGCGCAAATACTCTGAACTTGTGTTGGGACCCCTTAAGCCAAGAGTCACCCATGTTTTTGAACTCATAACGATAGTGCATGCATTAAAAATGTGGAGGCACTACTTGCTCAAGAGAAATTTTGTGTTGATGTAGATCATGGAGGACTGATATAATTGTTTGATCAACCCAAATTAAATGAGATACAAGCCATATGGTTGGCTTTTATCAACAAATTCAATTTTTAGATAAATCACATTAAAATAAAATAAATTAAGGTGGCATATTCACTTAGTAGGAGTCTACAAGTGACTCTTTTGGCAATCATGAGCACTTTTGAAATTGGAATCAAGGAGAGGATTAAAAAGGCATTGCCTCATGATGAACATTACAAACATGTGAAGGAATGTTTGTAGAATGAACCAAAGGGATCAAAGAGCAAGGTCTACCAACTCACTGATGATATTATGCTATTTCTCAAGAGAAAAAAAGTATTTTCTTGATGTAGTTGAGTTTAGAAAACTCATCATGGATGGGTTCTATAAGAGACCTTACTCGGGTCATCCTAGTTATCAGAAATTTACAACAACCAAGAAGAGAATGTATTAATGGCTAAGATTAAAGAAGGAAGTTGTTGAATACATTTTCATGTGTATGGAATGTCAAAAATTTAGAGTAGAATGTAGGAAACTAGTAGGATTGTTGCAACCAATCCCAAACCCTAAGTGGAAGTGGTAAGTCATATCTATGGACTTCATTATGGGCTTACCAAAAAAATACAAACAAGATGAGGCCATTATGCTAGTAGTGGAGAAGTCGAGTAAGTAATCTCACTTCATATATGTTAAGTCCACTTAGAAGGCCACTGATATAGCTCATATATTTATGAAGGAAATATTCAGATTGCACAATGCACCTAAGAATATTATCTTAGATTAGGATGCCAAGTTCACTTCCAAATTTCTGGAAGGTGTTTTTCTCTAGTTTTGGAACCCAATTATCTTTTAGTAGTACTTATCATCTCAGATATATGTCCAAATAGAAAGAGTGAATAGAATTGTGGAGAACATGTTGAGAATGTATGTCATGCACCAGCCAAAGAAGTGATAATATTTCCTACCATTAGTAGAGTTTTCATACGATAATGGGTATTGTGACTAATTGAATATGAGTCCTTTCGAGGCACTATATGACCGAAAATGTACAAATCCTATTGGTTGGGATGAAATAGTAAAAAAATTAGTTCTTGGACCTAACATGCTGAAGGAAATGGAATAGAAAGGGATGAAAATTAGGAATAAATTGAAGGAATATCAAGATAGAAAAAATAGTTATACAAACTAGTAGAGGATGCACAAGGAATTCAAAGTGGGAGGGCATGTGTATCTCTATATCATACCAAGTAAGAGCTCACTTAAATGGGGTCTTATGCTAATTTGGCACCCAGATATTATGGACCATTTCAGATTTTGGAAGGAGTGGGGTTAGTGGCCTATAAATGGTCCTTTCCACCCACACTGATTCTTTTCACATTTATTTTCTTAATAAGTATGTACATGATGATAATAATATTGTTTACTTGTATGTGATACAAGTGGAACCTGGGGGAGAGTTCCAACCATAACCATTGTGAATCTTAGACTGAATGCATAACACATTCCAAAATCAAGGAATAGACTAGGTCAAGGTGCAATGGAAGCACTTTGGACCCGATGAAGCCACCAGGGAGATGAAAAAACAAATGAAGGTACTATAAAAAAAATTATGAATAAGCAGATTAAGAGTTGTTATATAAAGAACAATTTTTGTTCTTTTTCTTTCTTTTTATAAAAAACACCAAGGATGATGTTTTTCAAGGGGGTGTGGTTTGTAACAACCATTACATACCACTATGTTTTTGTAAATATAAATGGTGATTATATAATTCCAACATGGACATCATGATTTTTTGAGAAATTATGTGTATTCTTGAAATAAAATAAATGTGATCTTTTTTAATTAGCTGGCCCGGGGATAGGTACACACATATCCATGATCTGAGGGAGAGATGAAAATGGAAGAGAGTGGTGTTGGTTGGCATAAAAAAATACTCCACCACCTAATAGATAGGAAGGAAATATTTGGAAAAATAATTTCCCTTGTTTTTTCTATTTCCACAATGTGGGTGAATGGAAGCCAGGTAGTCCCATAGGAGACAATGAGTCTGAAGAAAAAAGAAATAGCACAAGAAAAATCAGGAGAGAGGGAGAACTATGGGGAAGGAAGGAGACAAGCATGAGCACAAGAGAAAGTAGGATCCGCAACTGATATTCTTACTCTAAATATATGGGATGCAATTTCCCCTATAAAGAGGAAGGAGATCACTTGATTATGGTGTCCAAGCTTGAATGTCGAGTGGGAGTCTCAATGTAGGATTGAATCATGAGTTATTTCTAGGTAAGTTGATAAACCACTAAGTGCTTGTTGTAAAATTTGATAAATGACTTAGTGCTTGCTAAAGGGGCTAATAAACCACTCGGGTGTTTATTCTAAGGTCGATAAACCACTCGGTAGGGTAGCAAAGCCACTATGGTTCTTGCTAAAAAGAGTTGATAAACCAACAAGTGACTGTTGATGAAGTTGATAAAATACTTATTGCTTGCTAAGTTCATCAACCACCTAGAGAATGGTCTACAAGTTTTCCTGTAGTGCTTTCCTTGAGAACACAGATGATAAAACACCTAGATTTTTATCAACCTATTTTTCTCCCTACAGTTAGTACTCATGAGTGTTTTTACTATGTAGAAATTATACATCATGCATGTATATCTTGGATTCACCTGATCTAAAAATTTAATAAAGTTAAATACTGAATCGCTTCTACAAATCCTTTTACGGAATTAAAAAACACAATCACTAATCACATGACCATGAAGAAAGATCAATTACACACAACACAGATAATTTCTCAGGGAAAGCTTACTGCTCAAAACCCCTCTATCATATATTGTATATTCCATGAGGAATAATGAAAAAATTACATACTACTCTTCTCACAAGAGTCCTCTTGTATTCAACTAATTGTCTCACATTGATCCAGACAAAATCGGGCCAATACTCAGCCAATTATCAGCCTCTCTTCATCTTTCCTTCCTCACACAGTTCATGAGGAATGAAATCCCTATTCACAAGGAATTATATCATTCCTACACTGCATTGAGTATCATGGGAATCCTATGATGTTTTAACTACATCTAGGTAGCTTGTTAATATCACAACTGATAGTTACACTTCCCTTTCAACTAGGTCTCAACTGGGTTTCAACTGGAGCTGACATGCATGAAACTAATAATAGTAAATCCTCAGTTGCATGTGAGATCATTGATTGTGAATTAAATAATATTTAATTCACTTGATCTCTCACTAGTGTATCTAATAGTTACAACTAGAACAACTGAGATTAACTCACTTAACTGAGGTAAACTGATTACAACCTGCATTAACTAATGCACCACTGCACTTCGAACTTTGTTACAACTAGAATTACTCTGCATGCCTCACCAAATACCTCTAACTCAAAATCCATTAGCTAACTGAGTTTATCACTCTTAGTTAACTATTACAAGTTATCATTGAGAATAGATTACAAATTATTTTCCATCTTAATTAAGGGATAACTAAAATAGACATGCACTAAAATAAGCCTGTGGGCCCCACCCTAGTGTAGGTGCTTAATGCACTAGGCGTGGGTGTTGAATGTTGTTTCTGGATGCCAATTTCACAATTTCTTGTTGCAAACTTCAACACTCCCTCTCAACAAGAAAGGAATGTCCTTGCATGATACATGCAACTCATGCATGCAACATGCGACCTAATGCATGTGACATGCAACCTCATGCATGCGACATGAAACCCTTGCATGTGACATGCAACTCATGCATGTAACACTTCACTAGAGTCTCTCGCGCATGCAACCTTTTCATGCAACACTTATGAAACTGAATAGCCTCCAAAAAACCTAATCCACATAATGAATTTGTCATAAAATTCTTCTAACTACTGCTAGCTACTGCACATGTCTACTGGATTCTATGTGTTGCTGACATCTGCATTCATGCACTCTGCACTACTACCAACTCTGATCTGTGCTCTAGTATCTGACACCTATCACTCTGATTTATTTCCTCCTAACATCTGACTGCATCAATCTAAATGATCCTGCTATTACTTCTCTGTGGGCTCCTTGTAGCCAGGTTCAATCCACGAGACCCACAATCTCTAGGATCATGCCCAAATTTCTTCTTGGGATTAATCATGCATGTCACCCCACCTCACACCTAGAGGTATAGATGCATGCACTCCCTCTACCTATCTGGCTCAAAATTTCTCTTCTTGAGTGGTTTCTCCCACTCCATGATCCTCCCCATGTGGTTGCTCCACATCTTGAGTTTCATTCTCACCTACATGCAAATCTAACTCCCTCTCAAGGGTCAATTGCATGGCTTTCTCACACTTCCAAATGGTAGGAAGCTCTGTAGAAATCACATCTACATCACGTCTATAGATATTCTTAACTCGAATCCAAATCTTCTTGGCTTTCCCTATTGCTTTGTGTCACAGGAAAACTTTTCCTTCACTGAAAACAACATCATAGCCTCTATCCTCTAACATTGCAACTGAGACTAAATTTTTCTTCAAACCTGGTACATGCATTACATTTTTTAATTGAAAGAGTTTACCTAACTGTCTCTAGAAGGTAATGGTACCAATCCCAGTAGCATTGTACCACCCGTCATCACCCATTTAAATATGCATATGGATATCCTTCTCCTCCAATTTACTGAAAAGTTCCTTGTCTCCTGTCATGTGAAAGGAAGCACCACTATCCAAGTACCACCCTGATCCCAATGCACTTAACACCGTTAATGCGATCAATGAGAAGTCAAGCTCAAATTGCGAAGCCAAATCTTCACCAGCTGCAGATCCTCCAGCCCCCTTATTCTTCTTCTTTTGTGGAAAATTTGTGGCAAAATTTCCATGCTCGTGATAGTGAAAACACTTCACCCTGGACATGTCGCACTCCTTGACATCTTCATCGGCCTCAGATTTGGAATGGAATTTCTTCCCCTTCCCCTTCTTCGCCTTGGTAGCCAAAGCACAATCTTCTTCATCTTCATTCTTAGATGAAGATCCATCTCTGGTATTTTGTCTAAATTCCTCTTGCACCAAATCCGACCACAGTCGTTCCCAATCTGGTAACTTTTCCCTTCCATCGACAGAGTCTTGATAACTATGCCAACTCTTGAGAAGTCCTAGGAGAGCTAGGCTCACCAAATCATTAGCAGCGATAGTTATTGCTACACTTTCAAGCTCATCCAGACATTGGAAAAACTTTGTTAAGTATAACGGAATAGTGTCATTCTTTTCCATCTTGATCTTCTTGAGTTTATCTTTGAACGCCAATTTCCTATGGTCACTGCTACTTTGGAATAGATCTGTCAAATCCTTCCACATTGCATATGGTGTGGCTTTGCCATGGAGGCTTGAGACAATGTGGTCTTGTACTCCCTCCAACAGGATCATCCTCGCCTTTGCCACTTTCTTTTGCCATGCATCAAAATTTGCAGCATCTGCAACATCGGGTTTAGGAACATATTTTTCAATGAATTCCTTCAACCCATTGTCTTCGAGTATTGCATCCATATCGTCCTTCCAAGTAATGTATTTTGAGTTGCCCTCGAGTGCATACTCTAACCTAAAGCCATTGAAATCCATTATGATCTTGAATTAGTTGTAGCACCAAGAAAGTATTTCTGCAAATTCAAATTCTATCCAGTCACAAACTCAACTCCTGCTTCACTTCTACAATTTCCTGTGCTCTGATACCATGTATAAATTATACAACATGGATGGATATCTTGGATTCACCCGATCTAACAATGTACTAAAGTTAAATAATGAATCACTTCTACAAATAATTTTGTGGAATTAAAAAACACAATCGCTAATCACATGAAAATGAAGAAATATCAGTCACACACAACATAGTTAATTTCCCAGGGAAAGCTTACTGCTCAAAACTCCTCTATCATATATTGTATATTCCACAAGGAATCATGAGACAATTACATACAACTCTTCTCACAAGAGTCCTCCTATATTCAGCTAATTGTCTCACGCTGATCCAGCCAAAATCGCGCCAATACTCAGCCAATTCTCAGCCTGTCTTCAACATACCTTGCTCACGCAGTTTGTAATATTCCCAAATGGGAAAGAAACAATACTAAACATTTATGCATTAAAATAACAAATTTCATCTAAAGTAAATCAGGAGGCAAATAAAAAGTCTCTTCAAAATTATTTACATTAGCAAATCAGATGTATAATGAGGCCCATAAGATGCATAGCTGGAAATACAAGACATTAACATAATAAAATCCCTCAAAAGAGGTGCTGCAACCACATGTATGGACTGAAACTTCCTTGACAATGTTATTTTATTAGGTTGCAAAATATTGTTGATTAAATATCAGATCTAGAGAAGATATGTGCATAAAAGGTCAGATCCATGCACTAGAAAGGATCCTATATCTGATCCCCTTGGGGTTTTGAGCATTACACCAAGTATAAGCAGTAGATATGAGATCTAAGAATTCAGATCTACAAAAATATTCAGTGATTCAAAAGTATTCAGGAACATGCAGATCAGATTTGAAATATACAATGTGTATATCTCCTCCAATGGATCTCAAAGTGAAGGGCAGATCCCCAACACTCAGAAACCAGCTCTCCAAATGGTGCACCCAAACTCCCTGCAACAACACCTATATGAATAATGCAAATCTGGAAGATAAACTGTGTTTTAGGGTATAGATAATATTTGGCCACATGCCAAGATCAGAAAATGATGCCCAAGCACTCCAATACACTCCTCCCAATAGAGCAGAATACTTCTCCACTGAAAAATGGCACTAAAATGTCCTAGATATGAATAGATCTAGCCTCAACTTGCTGCAACTTGCAAATACAACCAAACCCTCAACAGGATTTGCGTCTTATTTGAAAAGATTAGCTTGGCCTCAAGCCAGATAGTGGACTATGCAATATAAGACTCTCCCAAGAGCTACTCAATGGGAAGAGGTGGGAATCCTAAACAGGAAAACCCAATGCTAAACAGCATTTTCAATCTAGGCTAAACAACCAAAGAAATCTATATGGTCTATGTTAGAGTCGGTCCTTACAGCCCTCCGTCAGAGATCGTTTCGCTTTTTCATATTCATTCTTAGGTGTCTCGCTTGTTCCACTTCGTTGCATTTCGCTAGGAGCATGCCACTGACTGACGAGGGGGTCTGGTTGTCCTTTGTTTCCTCATGCTTGTACCTGCAGGGCTATTTAAAAATTTCTCAAAAAGTACTGAAGTTCATCGTCATTTCATTCATGGTCATTAAATATCAGTGTCGTTAAAAAGGGTCTTTATTCCTAGAGTCTAGGGTTTTCGCGTCATTTGCATATGTGTCATAAAGCCCGCAGGCCATGAGGTTGGTTTCGCAAGTTTTGATTTCATTTTTTTATTATTATCATAAGCATTTGAAAACATTTCTATTCCAAAACTCTGTTTTGGAACTAGAAATTGTTTAATTCCATTTTTGTAATAATTATATCCATTTCACCATGAGAAGCTTCACTGCAAGCCTCTGATCTTTTCCTAAACTAAAGAGCCACATCCCTGCAAAAGACAAAGCAAAGAGTGGGTTATCTAACACATTTGAAAAGCAATCTGATTTTATGAGATATTTATTTCATATATGAGCATGACAAACATAATCATTTGCAAGAAGTTCGCCAAGGCAGGAGTCAAAATCGTGTTTTGAAGACCGTGGACAAGTTCTCATCATTCTGGACAGCGTTTGGAGGGCGTGAGACCCACTTGAAGTGGTTGCGACCCACTTGAAGTGGTTGCGACCCACTTGACAGTTTCAGCCATTGTACTTGGAGTCTGCTATGGCACCCACTTGAAGTGGTTGCGACCCACTTGAAGTGGTTGCGACCCACTTAAAAACAGAGCCCAGAAAATCCGTGCTTGCGCCCAGTTTCGTGTTGAATCGACTCCAGCTGCTTCCAAACAGGTTTTAAATCATTGCTCAGTAGATTTTAAATATGGTTGGGATGTATTGAAGTGGGAAAATTGATTTATTTGAATGGAGAGGTGAAACCCTATATGCATGGCAGATTTATTCCTTAGGGTTTTAAATACATATGGATGGTTTTGTGAAGGTTTTCCCACCTTGTATGGTTGACATATATACCTCTTCATATATTGTCAAAGTCTCACTGCCCTCACACTCATTCTACCACTGTTGCCATCATCATTATTTTACCACTGTTATGGCTTTTTTTTTCACTGTGATCATTGTCACATTGTGTCTCACTTCCCATTGACAAACACAGTCTTCTACTCATTGTTCCCTTTGACAAATTTTATCCAGTATTTTAAAGGCTGCACCCCGCATTTTGCACTTGGTACTCCTTTGTCAAGATCCACTTGTAATCAAAACAGAGACTGTTCTTTTATCCAAATCCACCTAAACAAATCTATTACCATTGTGTGTTTCCTATGATGCTTTGGTACATATGCAATATATTTGGGTTTTGAGAATGCATTGAAACTTTGACTTCACTGCATCTATATCAATATCTACATTGCAAATATCTTGTTCAAAGCCATGTCAGAGACAGAGTCAGTTTATGAGCGGGACTCGGACAGTGATTCCACGACAGAGGTTAATGTGTCACGAAGGCCTTACAGAGGTGTCAAAGGTGGTGATCATCGCAGGGAGGAACCTACTTCTTTGGCTCAGTTGCAGGCATGTCCATTGGCAATGGATTGTTTTCGGTATCTGTCATGTTTTCGATTTTGTGAGATGATTTCACAAACCCAGCTTCATCGTGAACTAGCTCGTCTGTTTGTTCTACATTTACGTGATGGCCGCATAAATCTTGCCGGGGTTGATTTCATTCTGTCACCCTTGACTATTGCTCAAGCCACTGGCATACCAAACATGGGAGAGGAATGGAACAAAGTTACCAAAGAATAGAGAAATTCCACGGCCACTACACATTAAACCTCGAAGAAAGGAGGCACTTGGGCGCAGCCTTTTCGTATTTTGAGATGAGTTTGCACCGCTGATGAAACTCATCATTTGATATTTCAGTTGCGAGGGCAGATTCTCGCGTCTCTTTGCGTACCATGTTCATTTGTTGATGCACTTCACAAGGTACGTATGATGAACATTCTATACTTCATGTATCGCAACATAGAGAGGATGATGATTTTTGTACAGAAGAAGAGCCCAGCACAGCAGCATAGAAGTATATATCATTACGCTTTGATCAAGATCATAGTGTTACATCAGTTGGCACAGCAGGGCATCGCTTGGGAGGATTTCATCTCTCGTGACTTTTTCACACTGCCACAGCCGCCTCCCGAGATAGTTCATGATGCGGGAGAGCCTTCACACCAGCTGGACATTCCTGAGGTTGAGCATATTAGCGCTCCATTGGTTTTGACATATCAGCGAGGCCACAGGGCCTTATTTGCAGCTACACGACGAGTATTATCTCCACGTGAGGTGGAAGGGGTCTTGCCGACTTCGTCAGCAGAGCGAGTATTATCTCCACATGATGTGGAAGGGGTCTCGCCTTCTTCTTCAGCACAGGTACAGATCCAGGACAGGGGAAAGAAGCCCATGCATGATGAGGGCCCATTAGGAGGCCGGGACACAGACTTCACAATCATTGATGTTGATGCAAGCTCTCCTAGCTCGAAACTGAAGGAAATCATCCAGGAGCAAAGGGCCGAGAATGACAAGCTGAAAGATCAATTGCAGAAGGCTCAGTGGGTGATAAAATATCTGGAGCAGCGCAACAAACAGCTTGAGGATGAGCACACACTTTATGAGTTGCGTCGAATCCGTGAGGATCGACAATTGGCCAGGAAGAGACCTGGTGATATGACACCAGCTGATCGAGATTCTGTACTCACGCATGCGAACATTCATCTGGAGAAATTTTTGGCGAAGGCTAATCGAGACAAGGACATGCTTTGTCACATGAAAGGACATTATTGGGCTCGCATGCATGTCTGCAAAGCAAGGATGAAGATTCTGAAGAGGAGGTTGAGCGAAGCACTAAAACGGCGGAAAAGGCCTAATCCACTTCAGATTTTGGCCGAGGCTTCGTTGACTGGGCAAAATACATGATGGAGGATCTTCGCTCCGAAATTTGAGCAAATTCGGAGAAAATTTTGTCGTTTTGAAATTTTTTGGTCTAAAAACAGGTTTTTCAGTTAAGTGGGTCTCGCACTCATATGCTCACTTTTTTTTGGGACACTTTCTGAAGTAAATCTTTGCATTTTTGGATTTTTCATGATAAGTTATTCATCCTCAGGCATTTCCGAAGCATTTCATCAGATTCTGGATGGTCAAAGAGCTAAAAAACACCATAAAAACCACCTTGCTGCCACCTTTTGCACCAGCAGGAAGTACTTCTGGGAGAAAGAAGTTTTGGAGGGTCACATGAGCTCCAAATTGGGAAATTCCACTTGGTTTGGTTAGTCAACATCTGTATTTAATTTTTAACGAGCTATCATGAGCTCAATTTGATGTCAAGCACTTCAAACTCCAACAATATTACACCACTTGTGCAATTTCTGCGACCCACTTTTAAATTTCTGGCTGAATTTTCTAACTTCCAAATTTCGTATATCTGGCCGGGCTTTGGGATGAGTTTGCTTGTGGATGAAATTTTGGGTTGTTATGATGTAAATTCATGTTTGGTATGTAACTTTGGCTTGTTTTTATCTCTTCTAGAAGATTCACTCTCAAATGAGTAAAAAATCATGTAATGGATCAGTTTCCACTCTTTTAGAGGCAAGTTGTTAGCCGCCTAGATTGTAGTTCCATGATTAGAATTGGTTGAAACTGATCCCTGAAGAGGGAATTCGACCCCTAGAGGTGGGGAAAGGTGTTAGAGTGATCTATATATTGTAATTTCTGAGGCATTCTACAGGTTGGACTCTTGGGAGACTTTTGATATCATTGTACATATTTTTTCATATTTGGCTAAGGAAAGATCAGAGGTTTTGCGGCACTTGTTGGGATCCTTGTGGTGTTTTGTTCTTGATGGTGTTTTCTCTCTGTTTACTGTAAGTTCTTCATGTTTAATGTATTCCATTCCTTTCATATTCTTCTGAACTAAGTTGAATGAGTAGATGAGGTTGAATCCATCGTTTACCGTGCTCTGCCTTTGAATTCATTTAGTTCTATATGTTTTCGACTGTT
The DNA here is from genome assembly GCA_034641835.2 of Pinus albicaulis. Classification (NCBI taxonomy): domain Eukaryota; kingdom Viridiplantae; phylum Streptophyta; class Pinopsida; order Pinales; family Pinaceae; genus Pinus; species Pinus albicaulis. The sequence continues at coordinate 304,940 of JAXQQM020090823.1, forward strand.
TGAAGAGGATCCAAGTTCTTCTTTGCCCTCTTCAGCTCCTCGTCGGTCTGATCTATCCGTATATCCAATTAAAAGCATCAAGACAATCACCTACCTCGCCCCAACTCGAAATCTGCAAAGGTCTGACCTTATCCCCGGACCCAAAATTTGTTTTTCCCATTTCTCCAGCGAAAACCTAAAAATCAAAAATCAAACATACCTATCTCTTTACTAGCCTAAAATCAGTTCCCTTTTAAAGTCATCTCGCACCCTATTGTTCATTTTATCGAGATTGACGGAGAGAGCCCTCTCCTGTCCTCGTAGGGCTAGCTACAAGGCTGAGCGTGGTTTGATGTAGCCTTGAGTTTTACCTCATTTCAGCCTGAGGTAGATCTGAGCGCTAACATAGTGGCGACCATACTGGGGAAAATGATCAATCTCAATGGTTTTCTTGTTGATGTGTTCGTTTCATGAGTCTTAGACGGAGTCTGAAGTCACGCCAGGTAGCTTTCGAAACGCTTTTGCTATGCATAAGCGGTAGTAGATAAACGCTGCTTCAGTCGATCTCCGGTAAGCTTGTGAGTGCAGCACTCGATTTGTAAATCACCCCAGTATACTTATTCATTCTAGACCCTTTGGATGATTGAGTCTAGAAGTCGAAAGGCTGAAAATAATTGATTGTGTTCCTTGAAATTTATCCCGAGAAGATCAATACACTGGCTTCAAGAAGGAATACTAGGTCGAATCCTGACCCTGATCCACCAACAATATTTGAAAATCCAAATCTGATTCCTAGGACCCTTAGAAGACAAGGAAGTCAAGAAAGTTCTGAAAGAGAAATTCAAGTGAGTTTTGGGAGTTCCAGATTGCTTACTAGATCTGCATCCTGTCCTGTGAAAATTATATATGTTGATGAAATTCCTTTTGATGCACGATTTGAAACATCCTTGTTTGTAAATTTTTCTGAAACTGAATTGTCAATATTAGTTCCGGATCCATTGTTTGCTGAATATTTGCAATATATATTTGTTTCACATTACTTGGATAGACAGTTGCAAAATTCCGTTCTGGCCACCAATACTCCTGAATTCACTGAATCTGCTTCACAAATTCTTGGACCATCTGAATTTGCATCTAGTTCACGCATTCCTACTGAACCTCCTTTTATCCCTACCATTCCTATTCAGCCAGATTTTTCTGATCAGCAATCCAAAGTAATTTCTCCTCCATCTCCACCGCATACACCTCGCACACCTACTGCTCCTAGTCCTCCTGTTTCTCCTAGACAGCAGATTATCATCAATCCGCCAAGAGTCATGGCAGCCAGATTTGCACCTCTTGTTTTGTCGGCCAATTTAGATGCTATGCCTGCTGACTATCAGAGCAAAATTCCTATATTCGATGGCACCCCACAAAGTATATCAGCTCAGCAGCATATTGTTCGAATGACATACTTCTTGGATCTGCATGAAATTGATGCAAAAAATGTTTCAATGAGATTGTTTGCCCAGACATTTGGAGGAGAAGTTCGCAAATGGTTCAGAGCATTACCGGCCAGAAGTATCAATACATTGCAAGACCTTCAGACACAGTTCTTAGATCGATGGGAAATGAAAAAGGATCCGCTGCAGATCACTTCAGAGTATACAAACATCAAGCGTAATCCTGATGAGTCCGTTCAGGAATATATCATTAGATTCAATACAGTGTACAATGCGATCCCAGATGATTTAAGGTTGTCTAAAAAGTCAGCTCTTCTTAAATTCTCGGATGGTTTTGATCCAGAGATGGCTTATTCCCTTCGTGATCAAGATCCGCCTACCTTAGAAGATATGCAGAAGATTGCTGTTAGTGTTGAGGCAAATTTGAACGATAAGAGAGCACGGTTGAAAGCAGAGAAAAGAGTGACAATAAAGGAAGAGCCTTCCACATCTACATCTGAACAACACTTGATTCGTGAGATGGAAAAAATGCTCAAAAGGATGAGCCTTGACAAATCAGAAACGCAGATTCGAAATCCAAATTACCTTGGCCAGCAGCAGCCACAGTTCAGAATAAAGCAGCGTGAACAAAGACCACCAGAGCCAGCAGCCCAACAGCAGATCAAGACACCTCTTTTGCAGAATTTTGTGAGTCAAGATTCAGACGATGATGATGATGTAGCAGGTGAGAAAAATCATTTTTTTACTCCCGACGATCTGCCTATTTATATCACTGAGGATGAAGAATACGGAGAAAGTTCAGTTGTTCAGAAAGATGAAGATTTCATTCTAGCAAATGATGCAGATTCAGAGGAAGAATCAGATGAATACCAAAGAGGATATTTGAATGCTTTGTCTGCCCAACAAAAGCAATACTCATTGAGAAACCGAGATGTGCCCATAAATCCAATTCAGAAACGAAAAGAAGCTTCAGCACCAAAGACAGATTCACCAATACCACAGAAGAAAGGAAAAGAGACAATTGATCCCGCAGCTAGTAAAGTATCATTAGCAGAAAAGGTAAATCAGTCAAACATAGTGAAATACAAGGCTGAAAAGAAGGAAGTTCTAGTCAAAGAAGTTGAGAAAGTTTCAGCATTTAGTTTGGAAAATGAAATTTCCAAATTAAAAATATCTATTCCTTTGACAGAAATCATGAAGAACAGCAGCTATCGCGGGCAAGTCTCCAAAATTCTGAACTTTGATCCAATGTTCGATACAGTAAATGATGAGGATGATCAGCCAGAACTAATTTTCGGGCCTGCATTAGATGGTGAGTCACCTGACAGTGATGTTCCTCCCTTTTATATCAGTTTGAGGTTGCATGAATATGTTTTGCACAATGCTATGTTCGATTCGGGTGCTTCGCACAATTTGATGCCAAAAGCAATCATGGAAAATTTGGGACTAGATATTACAAGAAAATATCATGATTTGTATTCATTTGATTCCAATCATGTAAGATGTATAGGACTCATCAAAGATTTGGTTGTAAGCTTAGATCAACTTCCAGCAAAGAATGTCTTAATGGACGTGGTGGTAGCCGACATTCCTCCGCGATTTGGTATGCTCCTTTCGAGATCTTGGGGGGAAAAGTTGAAAGGTACACTTCAGTTAGATTTCTCTTATGCTACAATTCCAGTCTTCTGTCAAATGAGAAAGTTATATCGAGAGCAGAAGATGAAATACATGATAACTAGCAAAGAGAAGCCAATCAATCATCCTGTAAATTATGTACATACCGACTTAGAGTCATTTTTGTTGCTTGCTGATAGTTTTAATGATATAGAAAGTCAATTAGTTCAGGCAGAAGATATACCAGAAATCACTGAGAATTTTAGAGAAGTTTTGCAAAAAGAAAAAAGAGAAAAACAAGCTATTGTGGAGCAATCAGCTAAAGACAATGGGCAGCAAACAGAAAAAACAGAGCCGACACAATTTCAGCATTTAGAGGACGATGAAGATGGTCTTTGGACCATGGATTTTGATGGCGCAGTGGGCAGCGATGGTGCTGGGATTGGTGTTTGGATTCGTAGTCCATTTTCCGCTCCGGATAAGGTTCCGAGCAATGTGAGGCTGTGTTCCTACAAGCTTGCATTTGATTGTTCTAATAATGAAGCGGAATATGAGGCTCTAATTGCTGGCCTTAAGATTCTTAAGACGCTGAAAGCGAAAAAGATTGCAGTATATGGTGATTCAGAATTGGTGATAAAGCAGGTTAAAGGTGAGTTTCAGGCCAAGCATCCTCGCATGACGGCTTACCGTAATGCATTTTTAGACATTCTGAAGTTATTTTCCGATCATACTTTGACATGTGTGCCCCGCATACAAAATGGTGTTGCTGATGGACTTGCTAAGGCAGCAAGCAATCTTAAAATTCCAATGAATTCCAGCAACAAATTTGAGATTCATGTGAAACACCGCCCTACCGTTCCAGACAATCAGCGATGTTGGCAAGTCTTTCAAGATGATGAGGAGATTAGTGATTTTCTGCAGAATAAGGGTAAGTTTAAAGACACCTCCATAGATACAGAACATGATGATGGTAGTGATGACATACAAATAAACCAAATGGAAGTGCTGCAACTTAAGGACAACATCATTCCTAAGGGATTGATTCCTTTGGAAGAGTTGTTTGATCAAGACGATGTAGCCCGCAAACCGACATTGAGGCCAACAGAAAAAGGTGTTGAGGAGGTAAATATTGGGACAGTTGAGAATCCCAAAATGGTAAAATTATCAAAGTCATTGTCACCAAAGGTAAAGGCAGAATATGTGAAATTGTTGTCTACATTTTCTGATGCATTTGCGTGGGATTACTCAGATCTAAAAACATATGACACTAACATCATTCAGCATACTATCCCCATCAAACCAAATCAGAAGCCTTTCCGTCAAAAGTTGAGGAGAATTAATCCAAAGCTCCTACCATCGATTGAAAAGGAGGTAAATAGGTTGTATAAGTCAGGAATCATTGTGCCTATCCGATTTTCAGATTGGATATCAAATTTGGTGCCCGTGAGAAAGAAAACAGGTGAGATCCGTTTATGTATCGATTTCAGAAATTTGAATAAGGTATCATTAAAATACAATTATCCGCTGCCAAAAATGGACCATATCTTGCAGTGAGTAGTTGGAGCATCAAGGATGTCACTACTCGACGGCTACTCAGGATACAACCAAATCTTAGTGCATGAAGATGATCGTGACAAGACTGCGTTCACCACTCCATGGGGAACGTTTCATTATGCAAAAATGCCGTTTGGTTTGAAGAATGCAGGCGCCACCTTTCAGCGTGAAATGGACATGGCTTTTGCCAACGAAAAAGATGTATTTTTGGTTGTTTACCTTCATGATTTAACTGTGTTTTCAAATTCTGATGAGGAACATTTATATCATTTGAAAATTGTTTTCCAGAAGTGCAGAAAGTATGGCATTTCGCTGAATCCGAAAAAGAGCCTTTTTTCCATGGATGAAGGCAAGCTCCTTGGCCACATCATATCGAAAGATGGCATTCGAGTTGACCCTGCACGTGTTGAAGCCATACAGCAGATTGAACAGCCCCGGAACAAGAAAGAAATACATTCATTTAATGGTAAAATGAATTTTCTGCGTCGTTTCATTCCAAATCTTGCAGAGCACCTTAGAGAAATCACGAACATGCTGAAAAAGGACAGTCAGGTAAGGTGGTCAGAAGAGGCGGTGAAGTCATTCAATTTGGTAAAGATAGCTCTTTCATCAGCCCCTATTTTAATCAGCCCAGATTACACACAGGACTTCATTTTATTTTCTTTTGCTTCTGAGCACACATTGGCAGCTGTTTTGATGCAAAAAAGGGATGGAGTTGAGAAGCCCATTGCTTTTTTCAGTCGGATCATAAGGGATGGAGCATTGAAGTACAATATTATTGAGAAACAAGCACTTGCGCTTGTAAAGGCTTTGAAAGACTTCCGTGTGTATATACTGCATTCCCACATTATAGCATACGTTCCTAACGCAGCAGTTCAAGATGTTTTGGTGCAGGCAGATCCAGAGGGAAGAAGGGGTAAGTGGATCGCTGCGTTGTTAGAATACGATGTGGAGATTAAACCAACCAAGTTGATCAAAGGACAAGGACTCGCCAAGCTCATGGCCGAAACAAATCTGCATGCTCTTGACATAAATTTGATCGCTGCCATGTCTGATGAAGATGAGGAAAGTACGTCAGTTCAGGTATCCGATATTTTTGTTTCTTCCCCTTGGTATGCTGACATTTTATACGTGCTTCAGAATTTGTCTCCACCTCCCGGCATGCCTAGAAATAAGAGTAGAACATTGAAGATGAGAGCTGCTAAATTCTGCATTCTGAATTCTGCATTGTATTGGAAAGACCCTGGAGGAGTGTTGTTGAATTGTTTGGTAGAGGAGGAAGCTCAAAAAGTTTTGGAGGACTTTCACAAAGGTGACTGCGGAGGCCATTTGTTTTGGAAGACCACAGCGAATAAGATTCTAAGGGCAGGGTATTATTGGCCTTCTTGGTTTTCTGATGTTTTTAAGGCTGTTAAAAATTGTCATGAGTGTCAAATTTTCGAAGGGAAGCAGAAACTACAGCCTTTGCCTCTAAAACCAATTGAAGTTAGTGCACCATTCCAGCAGTGGGGATTGGATTTTTTCGGGGAAATCCACCCAGCATCTTCCGGACAGCATAGATGGATATTGACAGCTACAGACTACTTCACGAAGTGGATTGAGGCGATTCCCACTCGACAGGCCACGGATGCGGTAATTATCTCTTTTCTTGAAAATAATATTCTGTCACGTTTTGGGTGTCCTAGCAAAATAATCACAGATAATGCAGTGGCCTTCAAGTCTAAAAGGATGGTTGAATTTTGCTATAAGTACAATATCAGTTTGGGACATTCGACCGCTTACCATCCGCAAGGAAATGGTTTGGCGGAATCTTCAAACAAGTCCTTGGTGAATATCATTAAGAAATTGCTGGAAATCAACAAAAAAGGCTGGCATAAGAAATTAGTGAATGCACTGTGGGCCGATAGAGTAAGTCAGAAAAAGTCGATTGGCATGTCTCCTTTCGAGCTGGTGTACGGAATAGACACGGTTTTTCCTACTTCACTTGCTGTCCCGGTGGTCAAATTGCTTCAGGAAGCTGGGAGTGAGGAAGATCCTATGCAACGGAGGATTAATCAGATGATTCATTTACAGCAGACACGAGAGGAGGTATTTCAAAATACTTTCAAGTTGCAGGAGCGCATAAAGAAGATCTACGACAGAAAGGAAAAAGCGGATAAGTTTCAGTTGGATGAGGTAGTTTTGAAATGGGATGCTCGGAATGAAGATAAGGGAAAGCACGGCAAATTTGAAAATCTATGGAAGGGTCCTTTTAAGATCGCAGCGTATCGGGGTCAAAATGCCTTTCTTCTCAAAGAAATGAATAGAGATGATTGTCCTGGAGGACCGATCAATGGTCGGTTGCTGAAACGATATCACTTCTGAGTATCTTCTGCTGATTTCATCATCATTGTACATATCATTTTACTTTTGTTTCATCGCAAGTGTGTACTGATCTCTCATCTTCAGTCTGGGGCCCGGAGCGAAGGCTATAATTCTGGAGATGGAGGTTGGTTGGTTTGAAATTGTCAAGTCAGTTTTATCAGTCTTTCAGTTTTAAAGTCATGTCAGTTTTGGTCAAATTTCAGTCAGTCTTTAGTCAAATCTGCAGTCAATAAATATGTCCAAAGTTTTTTGTTTTATCAGTTGAAATAATGACTCCATCGCCCAATGGATGAAGGAACTGTCTGACTTCCCCAGAGATCTGTCGTTCTTGGCATCTCCATGGAGCCACCATCCCCATTGGAGCCAATGTTAGAGTCGGTCCTTACAGCCCTCCGTCAGAGATCGTTTCGCTTTTGCATATTCATTCTTAGGTGTCTCGCTTGTTCCACTTCGTTGCATTTCGCTAGGAGCATGCCACTGACTGACGAGGGGGTCTGGTTGTCCTTTGTTTCCTCATGCTTGTACCTGCAGGGCTATTTAAAAATTTCTCAAAAAGTACTGAAGTTCATCATCATTTCATTCATGGTCATTAAATATCAGTGTCGTTAAAAAGGGTCTTTAGTCCTAGAGTCTAGGTTTTTCGCGTCATTTGCATATGTGTCATAAAGCCCGCAGGCCATGAGGTTGGTTTCACAAGTTTTGATTTCATTTTTTTTTTATTATCATAAGCATTTGAAAACATTTCTATTCCAAAACTATGTTTTGGAACTAGAAATTGTTTAATTCCATTTTTGTAATAATTATATCCATTTCACCATGAGAAGCTTCACTGCAAGCCTCTGATCTTTTCCTAAACTAAAGAGCCACATCCCTGCAAAAGACAGCAAAGTTATCAGACCAAAAAACTCAGAAAAGCGAAAGAGAAATATTGTATTAAATAGCCAAATGTAAAAATGCAGAAACATTATAAGAGTGGGTTATCTAACACATTTGAAAAGCAATCTGATTTGATGAGATATTTATTTCATATATGAGCATGACAAACATAATCATTTGCAAGAAGTTCGCTGCTGCGGACTCAAAATCGAGCTTGAAGGTCGTAATGTTCTTTCATCGTTCGGGATAACGTTTGGGGGGCGTGAGACCCACTTGAGTGGTTGCGACCCACTTGAAGGTTGCGACCCACTTGATAGTTTCAGCCAGTGTAAATTTGAACAGTTGCGACCCACTTAAAGGTTGTGACCCACTTGAACAGTTGCGGCCCACTTAAAAACAGAGCCCAGAAAATTCCTGCTTGCGCCCAGTTTCGTGTTGAATCGACTCCAGCTGCTTCCAAATAGGTTTTAAATCATTGCTCAGTAGATTTTAAATATGGTTGTGATGTCTTGAAGTGGGAAAATTTATTTATTTGAATGGAGAGGTGAAACCCTATATTCATGGCAGATTTATTCCTTAGGGTTTTAAATGCATATGGATGGTTTTGTGAAGGTTTTCCCACCTTGTATGGTTGATATATATACCTCTGCATATATTGTCAAAGTCTCACTGCCCTCACACTCATTCTACCACTGTTGTCATCATCATTATTTTACCACTGTTATGGCTTTTTGTTTCACTGTGATCATTGTCACATCGTGTCTCACTTCCCATTGACAAACACAGTCTTATAATCATTGTTCCCTTTGACAAATTTTATCCAGTATTTTAAAGGCTGCACCCCACATTTTGCACTTGGTACTCATTTGTCAAAATCCACTTGTAATCAAAACAGAGACTGTTCTTTTATCCCAATCCACCCAAACGTAGCTATTACCAATATGTGTTTCCCTTATGATGTTTTGGTACATATGCACATATTTGGGTTTTGAATGCATTGAAACTGACATCTGTCATCTATATCAACATTCACATTGCAAATACTTGTCTGTGCCATGTCGAGATGTAGCCATTAGATGGACTCTTTGGAGCAGTGATTCCACTTGCCAGAGGGTAATGTGTCACGGAGGCCTTACAGAGGTTTCAAAGGTGGTGATCATCGCAGGGAGGAGCCTACTTCTTTGGCTCAGTTGCAGGCATGTCCATTAGCAATGGATTGTTTTCGGTATCTGTCATGTTTTCGATTTTTTGAGATGATTTCACAAACCCAGCTTCATCGTGAACTAGCTCGTCTGTTTGTTCTACATTTACGTGATGGCCGCGTAAATCTTGCCGGGGTTGATTTCATTCTGTCACCCTTGACTATTGCTCAAGCCACTGGCATACCAAACATAGGAAAGGAATGGAACAAACGTCAGCATTTAGAGAAATTCCACTATGAGCCATACATTAAACCTGGGTATATGAGGCACTTGGGCAGAGTTTTTCCTTTCAGATTCTTGAGGGATGAGTTTACACCGCTGATGAAACTCATCATTCAGTATTTCAGTTGCGAGGGCAGATACGCGCGTCTCTTTGCGTACCATGTTCGTTTGTTGATGCACTTCACAAGGGTACGTATGATGAACATTCCGTACTTCATATATCGCAACATAGAGAGGATGGTGATTTTTGTACAAAAGAAGACGAGCCCAGCGCAGCAGTATAGGAGTATATATCATTACGCTTTGATCAAGATCATAGTGTTACATCAGTTGGCACAGCAGGGCATCACTTGGGAGGATTTCATCTCTCGTGACTTTTTCACAGTGCCACAGCCGCCTCCCGAGACAGTTCATGATGCGGGAGAGCCTTCACACCATCCGGACATTCCTGAGGTTGAGCATATCAGCGCTCCATTGGTTCTGACATATCAGCGAGGCCATAGGGCCTTATTTGTAGCTACACGGCGAGTATTATCTCCACGTGAGGTGGAAGGGGTCTTGCCGACTTCATCAGCAGAGCGAGTATTATCTCCACATGATGTGGAAGGGGTCTCGCCTTCTTCTTCAGCGCAGGTACAGATACAGGACAGGGGCAAGAAGCCCATGTATGATGAGGGCCCATCAGGAGGCCGGGACACAGATTTCATAGTCATTGATGTTGATGCGAGCTCTCCTAGCTTGAAACTGAGAGAAGTCATCCAGGAGCAAAGGGCCGAGAATGACCAGCTGAAAGATCAATTGCAGAAGGCTCAATGGGTGATTAACTATTTGGAGCAGCGCAACAAACAGCTTGAGGATGAGCTCACATTTTATGAGGTGCGCCAAATCCGTGAGGACAGACAGTGGAATCGAAAGAGACCCGGTGACATGACACCAACTGACAGAGATACTGTACTCACGCGTGTGAATATCCATCTGGAGAAATTGTTGGCGAAGGCCAATCGAGACAAAGACATGCTTCGTCACATGAAAGGCCATTATTGGGCTCGCATGCATGTCTGCAAAGCGAGAATGAAGATTCTGAAGAGGAGGTTGAGCGAAGCACTAAAACGGCGGAAAAGGCCTAATCCACTTCGGATTTTGGCCGAGGCTTCGTTGACTGGGCAAGATACATGATGGAGGATCTTCGCTCCAAATTTGAGCAAATTCGGAGAAAATTTTTTCATTTTGAAATTTTTTGGTCTAAAAACAGGTTTTTCAGTTAAGTGGGTCTCGCACTCATATGCTCACTTTTTTTTGGGACACTTGCTGAAGGAAATATTTGCATTTTTGGATTTTTCATGATAATTTATGCATCCTCAGGCATTACCGAAGCATTTCATCAGATTCTGGATGGTCAAAAAGCTCAAAAACACCATGAAAACCACCTTGCTGCCACCTTTTGCACCAGCAGGAAGTACTTCTGGGAGAATGAAGTTTTGGAGGGGCAAATGAGCTCCAAATTGAGAAATTCCACTTGGTTTGGATAGCCAACATCCAGGGCTTTCCAACGAGTTATCATGAGCTCAATTTGAATGCCCGGAAGTACTTCCACAATCGGGTCGAAAGACATGAGACCCACTTGCCCGGAAACACTCCACTTAAATTGGCCACACCGACCTCAACTTCAAATTTCCAATTTTCAGCCGCTTTGGACCAGCTTTTTTCTTTAGATGAAATTTTGGGTTTTTCATGATGTAACTTATACTAGTATGTACTCACGTATTTTATCTATTCTAGAAGATTCACCTCAAAAAGTAAAAATCATGTAATGGACTGCCTTCCCACTTGAGAGTAAGTTGTTAAATGCCTTGCATCGTAGTTCCATGATTAGAATTTTGTTGAAACCGGGACCGAAGGAGGAATTCGACCCCAGATCTGGTGGGGAAGGGGTTAGAGTGATCTATATATTGTAGTAATTTTTGTGACATTTCATGTTGGACTCTTGGGAGACTTTTGGCACCATTGTACATATTTTTTTCATATTTTGGCTAAGGAAAGATCAGAGGTTTTGCGGCACTTGTTGGGATCCTTGTGGTGTTTTGTTCTTGATGGTGTTTTCTCTCTGTTTACTATAAGTTCTTCATGTTTAATGTATGCCATTCCTTTCATATGCTTCTGAACTAGATTGAATGAGTAGATGAGGTTGAATCCATCGTTTACCGTGCTTTGCCTTTGAATTCATTTAGTTCTATATGTTTTCGACTGTTTGAAGAGGATCCAAGTTCTTCTTTGCCCTCTTCAGCTCCTCGTCGGTCTGATCTGTCCGTATATCCAATCAAAAGCATCAAGACAATCACCTACCTCGCCCCAACTCGAAATCTGCAAAGGTCTGACCTTATCCCCGGACCCAAAATTTGTTTTCCCATTTCTCCAGCGAAAACCCAAAAATCAAAAAATCAAACATACCTATCTCTTTACTAGCCTAAAATCAGTTCCTATTGTAAGTCATCTCGCATCCTATTGCTCATTTTATCGAGATTGACGGAGAGAGCCCTCTCCTGCCCTCGTAGGGCTAGCTACGAGGCTAAGCGTGGTTTGATGTAGCCTTGAGTTTTATCTCATTTCAGCCTGAGGTAGATTTGAGCGCTAACATAGTGGTGACCATACTGGGGAAAAACCATCAATCTCAATGGTTTGCTTGTTGATGTGTTCATTTCATGAGTCTTAGACGGAGTCTGAAGTCACGCCAGGTAGCTTTCGAAACGCTTTTGCTATGCATAAGCGGTAGTAGATAAACGCTGCTTCAGTCGATCTCCGGTAAGCTTGTGAGTGCAGCACTTGATTTGCGAATCACCCCAGTATACTTGTTCGTTTTAGACCTTTGGATGATTGAGTCTAGAAGTCGATAGGCTGAAGATAATTGATTGTGTTCCTTGAAATTTATCCCAAGAAGATCAATACACTGGCTTCAAGAAGGAATACTAGGTCGAATCCTGACCCTGATCCACCAACGATATTTGAAAATCCAAATCTGATTCCTAGGATCCTTAGAAGACAAGGAAGTCAAGAAAGTTCTGAAAGAGAAAGTCAAGTGAGTTTTGGAAGTTCCAAATTGCTTTCTAGATCTGCATCCTGTCCTGTGAAAATTATATATGTTGATGAAATTCCTTTTGATGCACGATTTGAAACATCCTTATTCGTAAATTTTTCTGAAACTGAATTGTCAAGATTAGTTCCGGATCCATTGTTTGCTGAAGATTTGCAATACAGATTTGTTTCATATCACTTGGATAGACAGTTGCAAAATTCCGTTGTGGCTACCAACACTCCCGAATTCACTGAATCTGCTTCACAAACTCTTGGACCATCTGAATTTGCATCTAGTTCACGGATCCCCACTGAACCTCCCTTTATCCCTACCACTCCGGTTCAGCCTGAATTTTCTGATCAGAAATCAGCAGTAATTTCTCCTCCGTCTCCACCGCATACACCTCGCACACCTACTGCTCCTAGTCCTCTTGTTTCTCCTAGACAGCAGATTATCATCAATCCGCCAAGAGTCATGGCAGCCAGATTTGCACCTTTGGTTTTGCCGGCCAATTTAGATGCTATGCCTGCTGATTATCAGAGAAAAATTCCTATATTTGATGGCACCCCACAAAGTATATCAGCTCAGCAGCATATTGTTCGAATGACAGACTTCTTGGATCTGCATGAAATTGATGCAGAAAATGTTTCAATGAGATTGTTTGCCCAGACATTTGGAGGAGAAGTTCGCAAATGGTTCAGAGCATTACTAGCCAGAAGTATCAATACATTGCAAGACCTTCAGAAACAGTTCTTAGATCGATGGGAAATGAAAAAGGATCCGCTGCAGATCACTTCAGAGTATACAAACATCAAGCGTAATCCTGGTGAGTCCGTTCAGGATTATATCATTAGATTCAATACCGTGTACAACGCGATCCCAGATGATTTAAGGCCGTCTAAAAAGTCAGCTCTTCTTAAATTCCCAGATGGTTTTGATCCGGAGATGGCTTATTCCCTTCGTGATCGAGATCCGCCTACCTTAGAAGATATGCAGAAGATTGCCGTTAGTGTTGAGGCAAATCTGAACGATAAGAGAGCACGGTTGAAAGCAGAGAAAAGAGGGACAATAAAGGAAGAGCCTTCCACATCTACATCTGAACAGCACTTGATTCGTGAGATGGAAAAAATGTTCAAAAGGATGAACCTTGACAAATCAGAAACGCAGATTCGAAATCCAAATTACCGTGGCCAGCAGCAGCCACAGTTCAGAATAAAGCAGCGTGAACAAAGACCACCAGAGCCAGCAGCCCAACAGCAGATTAAGACACCTCTTTTGCAGAATTTTGTGAGTCATGATTCCGACGATGATGATGATGTAGCAGGTGAGCAAAATCATTTCTTCACTCCCGATGATCTGCCTATCTATATCACTGAGGATGAAGAATACGGAGAAAGTTCAGTTGTTCAGAAAGATGAAGATTTCATTCTAGCAAATGATGCAGATTTAGAGGAAGAATCAGATGAATACCAAAGAGGATATTTGAATGCTTTGTCTGCCCAACAAAAGAAATACTCATTGAGAAATCGAGATGTGCCCATAAATCCAATTCAGAAACGAAAAGAAGCTTCAGCACCAAAGACGGATTCACCGATACCACAGAAGAAAGGAAAAGAGACAATTGATCCCGCAGCTAGTAAAGTATCATCAGCAGAAAAAGTAAATCAGTCAAACATAGTGAAAGACAAGGCTGAAAAGAAGGAAGTTCCAGTCAAAGAAGTTGAGAAAGTTTCAGCATTTAGTTTGGAAAATGAAATTTCCAAATTAAAAATATCTATTCCTTTGACAGAAATCATGAAGAACAGCAGCTACCGTGGTCAAGTCTCCAAAATTATGAACTTAGATCCAATGATTGACACAGTAAATGTTGAGGATGATCAGCCGGAATTGATTTTTGGGCCTGCATTAAATGGTGAGTCCCCTGACAGTGATGTTCCTCCCTTTTACATCAGTTTGAGGTTGCATGAATATGTTTTGCACAACGCTATGTTCGATTCGGGTGCTTCGCACAATTTGATGCCGAAGGCAATCATGGAAAAGTTGGGATTAGATATTACAAGAAAATATCATGATTTGTATTTGTTTGATTCCAGCCGTGTGAGATGTATAGGACTCATCAAAGATTTGGTTGTAAGCTTAGATCAAATTCCAGCAAAGAATGTCTTAATGGATGTGGTGGTGGCGGACATTCCTCCACGATTTGGTATGCTCCTTTCGCGATCTTGGGGGGCAAAGTTGAAAGGTACACTTCAGTTAGATTTCTCTTATGCTACAATTCCAGTCTTCGGTCAAATGAGAAAGTTATATCGAGAGCAGAAGATGAAATACATGATAACTAGCAAAGAGAAGCCAATCAATCATCCCGTGAATTATGTACATACTGATTTAGAGTCATTTGTGTTGCTTGCTGATAGTTTTAATGATATAGAAAGTCAATTAGTTCAGGCAGAAGAGATACCAGAAATCAATGAGAATTTTAGAGAAGTTTTTCAAAAAGAAAGAAGAGAAAAACAAGCTGTTATGGAGCAATCAACTGAAGACAATGGGCAGCAAACAGGAAAAACATAGCCGGTACAGTTTCAGCATTTAGAGGACGATGAAGATGGTCTGGACCATGGATTTTGGATGAAGCAGTTGGGCGTTAATGGCCGGGATTGGTGTTTGGATCGTAGTCCAGCTCTTCTCCGCTCCGATAAGATTCCGAGCAACGTGAGGTGTGTTCCCACAAGTTTGCATTTGATTGTTCTAATAATGAAGTAGAATATGAGGCTCTAATTGCTGGCCTTAAGATTCTTAGAAAGCTGAAAGTGAAAAGGATTGCAGTCTATGGTGATTCAGAGTTGGTGATAAAGCAGTTAAAGGGTGAGTTTCAAGCCAAGCATCCTCGCATGAGGGCTTACCGTAATGCAGTTTTAGACATTCTGAAATTATTTTCTGATCATACCTTGACATGTGTGCCTCGCATACAAAATGGTGTTGTTGATGGTCTTGCTAAGGCAGCAAGCAATCTTAAAATTCCAATGAATTCCAGCAACAAATTTGAGATTCATGTGAAACACCGCCCCACCGTTCCAGACAATCAGCGATGTTGGCAAGTCTTTCAGGATGATGAGGAGATTAGTGATTTTCTGCAGAATAAGGGTAAGTTTAAAGACACCTCCATAGATACAGAACATGATGATGGTAATGATGATATACAAATAAATCAAATGGAAGTGTTGCAACTTAAAGATAACATCATTCCTAAGGGATTGATTCCTTTGGAAGAACTGTTTGACCAAGACGATGTAGCCCGCAAACCGACATTGAGGCCAACCGAGAAAGGGGTAGAAGAGGTAAATATTGGGACAGCTGAGAATCCCAAGATGGTTAAGTTATCAAAGTCATTGTCATCAAAGGTAAAGGCAGAATATGTGAAATTGTTGTCTTCATTTTCTGATGCATTTGCGTGGGATTACTCAGATCTAAAAACATATGATACTAACATCATTCAGCATACTATCCCCATCAAACCAAATCAGAAGCCTTTCCGTCAAAAGTTGAGGAGAATCAATCCAAAGCTGCTACCATCGATTGAAAAAGAGGTAAACAGGTTGTATAAGTCAGGAATCATTGTGCCTATCCGATTTTCAGATTGGATATCAAATTTGGTGCTCGTGAGAAAGAAAACAGGTGAGATCCGTTTATGTATCGACTTCAGAAATTTGAATAAGGTATCATTAAAAGACAATTATCCGCTGCCAAAAATGGACCATATATTGCAGCGAGTAGTTGGAGCATCAAGGATGTCACTACTCGATGGATACTCAGGTTATAATCAGATTTTAGTGCATGAAGATGATCGTGATAAGACTGCGTTCACCACTCCTTGGGGAACGTTTCATTATGCAAAAATGTCGTTTGGTTTGAAGAATGCAGGCGCCACCTTTCAGCGTGCAATGGACATGGCTTTTGCCAACGAAAAGGACGTATTTTTGGTTGTTTACCTTGATGATTTAACTGTGTTTTCAAATTCTGATGAGGAACATTTATATCATTTGAAAATTGTTTTCCAGAAGTGCAGAAAGTATGGCATTTCGCTGAATCCGAAAAAGAGCCTTTTTTCCATGGATGAAGGCAAGCTCCTTGGCCACATCATATCGAAAGATGGCATTCGAGTTGACCCTGCACGTGTTGAAGCCATACAGCAGATTGAACAGCCCCGGAACAAGAAAGAAATACATTCATTTAATGGTAAAATGAATTTTCTGCGTCGTTTCATTCCAAATCTTGCAGAGCACCTTAGAGAAATCACGAACATGCTGAAAAAGGACAGTCAGGTAAGGTGGACAGAAGAGGCGGTGAAGTCATTCAATTTGGTAAAGATAGCTCTTTCCTCAGCCCCTATTTTAATCAGCCCAGATTACACACAGGACTTCATTTTATTTTCTTTTGCTTCTGAGCACACATTGGCAGCTGTTTTGATGCAAAAAAGGGATGGAGTTGAGAAGCCCATTTCTTTTTTCAGTCGGATCATAAGGGATGGAGCATTGAAGTACAATATTATTGAGAAACAAGCGCTGGCGCTTGTAAAGGCCTTGAAAGATTTCCGTGTGTATATACTGCATTCCCACATTATAGCATACGTTCCTAACGCAGCAGTTAAAGATGTTTTGGTACAGGCAGATCCAGAGGGAAGAAGGGGTAAGTGGATCGCTGCGTTGTTAGAATACGATGTGGAGATTAAACCAACCAAGCTGATCAAAGGACAAGGACTCGCCAAGCTCATGGCTGAAACAAATCTACATGCTCTAGATATAAATTTGATCGCTGCCATGTCCGATGAAGATGAGGAGAGTACGTCAGTTCAGGTATCTGATATTTTTGTTTCTTCCCCTTGGTATGCTGACATTTTATACGTGCTTCAGAATTTGTCTCCACCTCCCGGGATGCCTAGAAATAAGAGTAGAACATTGAAGTTGAGAGCTGCTAAATTCTGCATTCTGAATTCTGCATTGTATTGGAAAGACCCTAGAGGAGTGTTGTTGAATTGTTTGGTAGAGGAGGAAGCTCAAAAAGTTTTGGAGGACTTTCACAAAGGTGACTGTGGAGGCCATTTGTTTTGGAAGACCACAGCGAATAAGATTCTAAGGGCAGGGTATTATTGGCCTTCCTTGTTTTCTGATGTATTTAAGGCTGTAAAAAATTGTCATGAGTGTCAAATTTTCGAAGGGAGGCAGAAACTACAGCCTTTGCCTCTAAAACCAATTGAAGTTAGTGCACCATTCCAGCAGTGGGGATTGGATTTTATCGGGGAAATCCACCCAGCATCTTCCGGACAACATAGATGGATCTTGACAGCTACGGACTACTTCACAAAGTGGATCGAAGCAATTCCCACTCGACAGGCCACAGATGCGGTAATTATCTCTTTTCTTGAAAACAATATTCTGTCACGTTTTGGGTGTCCTAGTAAAATAATCACAGATAATGCAGCGGCCTTCAAGTCAAAAAGGATGGTTGAATTTTGTTATAAGTACAATATCAGCTTGGGACATTCGACCGCCTACCATCCGCAAGGAAATGGCTTGGCGGAATCTTCAAATAAGTCCTTGGTGAATATCATTAAGAAATTGCTGGAAATCAACAAAAAGGGCTAGCACAAGAAATTAGTGAACGCACTGTGGGCTGATAGAGTAAGTCAGAAAAAGTCTATTGGCATGTCTCCTTTCGAGTTAGTGTACGGGATAGACACGGTTTTCCCTACTTCGCTTGCTGTCCCGGTGGTCAAATTGCTTCAGGAAGCTGGTAGTGAGGAAGATCCCATGCAGCGGAGGATTAATCAGATGATTCATTTACAGCAGACACGGGAGGAGGTATTTCAAAATACTTTCAAGTTGCAGGAGCGCATAAAGAAGATCTATGACAGAAAGGCAAAAGCGGATAAGTTTCAGTTGGATGAGGTAGTTTTGAAATGGGATGCTCGGAATGAAGATAAGGGAAAGCACGACAAATTTGAAAATCTATGGAAGGGTCCTTTTAAGATTGCAGCGTATCGAGGTCAAAATGCCTTTCTTCTCAAAGAAATGAATGGAGATGATTGTCCTGGAGGACCGATCAGTGGTCGGTTGCTGAAACGATATCACTTCTGAGTATCTTCTGCTGATTTCATCATCATTGTACATATCATTTTACTTCTGTTTCATCGCAAGTGTGTACTGATCTCTCATTTTCAGTCTGGGGCCCGGAGCGAAGGCTATAATTCTGGAGATGGAGGTTGGTTGGTTTGAAATTGTCAAGTCAGTTTTATCAGTCTTTTAGTTTTAAAGTCATGTCAGTTTTGGTCAAATTCCAGTCAGTCTTTAGTCAAATCTGCAGTCAATAAATGTGTCCAAAGTTTTTGTTTTATCAGTTGAAATAATGACTCCATCGCCCAATGGATGAAGGCACTGTCTGACTCCCCCAGAGATCTGTCGTTCTTGGCATCTCCATGGAGCCACCATCCCCATTGGAGCCAATGTTAGAGTCGGTCCTTACAGCCCTCCGTCAGAGATCGTTTCGCTTTTGCATATTCATTCTTAGGTGTCTCGCTTGTTCCACTTCGTTGCATTTCGCTAGGAGCATGCCACTGACTGACGAGGGGGTCTGGTTGTCCTTTGTTTCCTCATGCTTGTACCTGCAGGGCTATTTAAAAATTTCTCAAAAAGTACTGAAGTTCATCATCATTTCATTCATGGTCATTAAATATCAGTGTCGTTAAAAAGGGTCTTTAGTCCTAGAGTCTAGGTTTTTCGCGTCATTTGCATATGTGTCATAAAGCCCGCAGGCCATGAGGTTGGTTTCACAAGTTTTGATTTCATTTTTTTTTTATTATCATAAGCATTTGAAAACATTTCTATTCCAAAACTATGTTTTGGAACTAGAAATTGTTTAATTCCATTTTTGTAATAATTATATCCATTTCACCATGAGAAGCTTCACTGCAAGCCTCTGATCTTTTCCTAAACTAAAGAGCCACATCCCTGCAAAAGACAGCAAAGTTATCAGACCAAAAAACTCAGAAAAGCGAAAGAGAAATATTGTATTAAATAGCCAAATGTAAAAATGCAGAAACATTATAAGAGTGGGTTATCTAACACATTTGAAAAGCAATCTGATTTGATGAGATATTTATTTCATATATGAGCATGACAAACATAATCATTTGCAAGAAGTTCGCCAAGGCAGGAGTCGAAATCGTGTTTTGAAGGCCGTGGACAAGTTCTCATCATTCTGGACAGCGTTTGGAGGGCGTGAGACCCACTTGAGTGGTTGCGACCCACTTGAAGGTTGCGACCCACTTGATAGTTTCAGCCAGTGTAAATTTGAACAGTTGCGACCCACTTGAAGGTTGCGACCCACTTGAGTGGTTGCGACCCACTTAAAAACAGAGCCCAGAAAATTCGTGTTTGCGCCCAGTTTCGTGTTGAATCGACTCCAGCTGCTTCCAAACAGGTTTTAAATCATTGCTCAGTAGATTTTAAATATGGTTGTGATGTCTTGAAGTGGGAAAATTGATTTATTTGAATGGAGAGGTGAAACCCTATATTCATGGCAGATTTATTCCTTAGGGTTTTAAATACATATGGATGGTTTTGTGAAGGTTTTCTCACCTTGTAGGGTTGATATATATACCTCTGCATATATTGTCAAAGTATCACTGCCCTCACACTCATTCTACCACTGTTTTCATCATCATTATTTTACCACTGTTATGGCTTTTTGTTTCACTGTGATCATTGTCACATTGTGTCTCACTTCCCATTGACAAACACAGTCTTCTACTCATTGTTCCCTTTGACAAATTTTATCCAGTATTTTAAAGGCTGCACCCCACATTTTGCACTTGGTACTCATTTGTCAAGATCCACTTGTAATCAAAACAGAGACTGTTCTTTTATCCAAATCCACCTAAACAGAGCTATTACCATCGTGTGTTTCCTATGATGCTTTGGTACATATGCAATATATTTGGGTTTTGAGAATGCATTGAAACTTTGACTTCACTGCATCTATATCAATATCTACATTGCAAATATCTTGTTCAAAGCCATGTCAGAGACAAAGTCAGTTTATGAGCGGGACTCGGACAGTGATTCCACGACAGAGGGTAATGTGTCACGGAGGCCTTACAGAGGTTTCAAAGGTGGTGATCATCGCAGGGAGGAGCCTACTTCTTTGGCTCAGTTGCAGGCATGTCCATTAGCAATGGATTTTTTTCGGTATCTGTCATGTTTTCGATTTTGTGAGATGATTTCACAAACCCAGCTTCATCGTGAACTTGCTCGTCTATTTGTTCTACATTTACATGATGGCCGTGTAAATCTTGCCGGGGTTGATTTCATTCTGTCACCCTTGAGTATTGCTCAAGCCACTGGCATACCAAACATGGGAGAGGAATGGAACAAACGTCAGCATTTAGAGAAATTCCACTATGAGCCATACATTAAACCTAGGTATATGAGGCACTTGGGCAGAGTTTTTCCTTTCAGATTCTTGAGGGATGAGTTTGCACCGCTGATGAAACTCATCATTCAGTATTTCAGTTGCGAGGGCATATATGCGCGTCTTTTTGCGTACCATGTTCGTTTGTTGATGCACTTCACAAGGGTACGTATGATGAACATTCCGTACTTCATATATCACAACATAGAGAGGATGGTGATCTTTGTACAAAATAAGAGCCCAGCACAGCAGTATAGGAGCATATATCATTACGCTTTGATCAAGATCATAGTGTTACATCAGTTGGCATAGCAGGGCATCACTTGGTAGGATTTCATCTCACGTGACTTTTTCACAGCGTCACAACCGCCTCCCGGGGTAGTTCATGATGCGGGAGAGCCTTCACATCAGCCGGACATTCCTGAGGTTGATCACATCAGCACTCCATTGGTTCTGACATATCAGCCAGTCCACAGGACCTTATTTGCAGCTACACGGCGAGTATTATCTCCACGTGAGGTGGAAGGGGTCTTGCCGACTTCATCAGCAGAGCGAGTATTATCTCCACATGATGTGGAAGGGGTCTCGCCTTCTTCTTCAGCACAGGTACAGATACAGGACAGGGGCAAGAAGCCCATGCATGATGAGGGTCCATCAGGAGGCCGGGACACGGATTTCACGATCATTGATGTTGATGCGAGCTCTCCTAGCTCGAAACTGAGGGAGATCATCCAGGAGCAGAGGGCCGAGAATGACACACTGAAAGATCAATTGCAGAAAGCTCAGTGGGTGATAAACTATCTGGAGCAGCGCAACAAATAGCTTGAGGATGAGCACACACTTTATGAGCTGAGGCGGATCCGTGAGGATCGACAGTTGGCCCGGAAGAGACCTGGTGACATGACACCAATCGATCGAGATTCTGTTCTCACGCATGTCAACATCCATCTGGAGAAGTTGCTGGCGAAGGCCAATAGAGAGAAAGACATGCTTCGTCACATGAAAGGCCATTATTGGGCTCGCATGCATGTCTGCAAAGCGAGAATGAAGATTCTGAAGAGGAGGTTGAGCGAAGCACTAAAACGGCGGAAAAGGCCTAATCCACTTTGGATTTTGGCCGAGGCTTCGTTGACTGGGCAAGATACATGATGGAGGATCTTCACTCCGAATTTGAGCAAATTCGGAGAAAATTTTGTCATTTTGAAATTTTTTGGTCTAAAAACAGGTTTTTCAGTTAAGTGGGTCTCGCACTCATATGCTCACTTTTTTTTGGGACATTTGCTGAAGGAAATATTTGCATTTTTGGATTTTTCATGATAAGTTATGCATCCTCAGGCATTTTCGAAGCATTTCATCAGATTCTGGATGGTCAAAAAGCTAAAAAACACCATAAAAACCACCTTGCTGCCACCTTTTGCACCAGCAGGAAGTACTTTTGGGAGAAAGAAGTTTTGGAGGGTCAAATGAGCTCCAAATTGGGAAATTCCACTTGGGTTGGATAGCCAACATGCAGGTCTTTCCAACGAGCTATCATGAGCTCAATTTGGATGTCGGGAAGTACTTCAAAATCGGGCTGAAAGACATGCGACCCACTTGGCTCAGGCATGCGACCCACTTAAATTTTTGGCTGAATTTTCAACTTTCAGCTCAGATTTTCGGCCAGTTTGGACCAGTTTTGCTTGTGGATGAAATTTTTGGGTTTTCATGATGTAATTTTATGTTTGGCATGTAACTTTGGCTTATTTTTATCTATTCTAGAAGATTCACTCTCAAAAAAGTAAAAATCATGTAAATGGATCAGTTCCCACTCTTTTAGAGGCAAGTTGTTAGCTGCCTAGATTGTAGTTCCATGATTAGAATTTTTTGAAACTGATCCCTGAAGGAGGAATTCGACCCATGGAGGTGGGGGAAGGGGTTAGAGTGATCTATATATTGTAATTTCTGAGACATTCTACAGGTTGGACTCTTGGGAGACTTTTGGCACCATTGTACATATTTTTTCATATTTTGGCTAAGGAAAGATCAGAGGTTTTGCGGCACTTGTTGGGATCCTTGTGGTGTTTTGTTATTGATGGTGTTTTCTCTCTGTTTACTGTAAGTTCTTCATGTTTAATGTATGCCATTCCTTTCATATGCTTTTGAACTAAATTGAATGAGTAGATGAGGTTGAATCCATTGTTTACCGTGCTCTGCCTTTGAATTCATTTAGTTCTATATGTTTTCGACTGTTTGAAGAGGATCCAAGTTCTTCTTTGCCCTCTTCAACTCCTCGTCGGTCTGATATGTCCATATATCCAATTAAAGGCATCAAGACAATCACCTACCTCGCCCCAACTCGAAATCTGCAAAGGTCTGACCTTATCCCCGGACCCAAAATTTGTTTTCCCATTTCTCCAGCGAAAACCCAAAAATCAAAAAATCAAACATACATATCTCTTTACTAGCCTAAAATCAGCTCCTATCGTAAGTCATCTCGCACCCTATAGCTCATTTTATCGAGATTGACGGAGAGATCCCTCTCCTGCCCTCGTAGGGCTAGCTACGAGGCTAAGCGTGGTTTGATGTAGCCTTGAGTTTTATCTCATTTCAGCCTGAGGTAGATTTGAGCGCTAACATAGTGGCGACCATACTGGGGAACTAAATCATCAATCTCAATGGTTTGCTTGTTGATGTGTTCGTTTCATGAGTCTTAGACAGAGTCTGAAGTCACGCCAGGTAGCTTTCGAAACACTTTTGCTATGCATAAGCGGTAGTAGATAAACGCTGCTTCAGTCGCTCTCCGGTAAACTTGTGAGTACAGCACTTGATTTGCAAATCACCCCAGTATACTTATTCATTCTAGACCGTTTGGATGATTGAGTCTAGAAGTCGAAAGGCTGAAAATAATTGATTGTGTTCCTTGAAATTTATCCCGAGAAGATTAATACACTGGCTTCAAGAAGGAATACCAGGTCAAATCCTGACCCTGATCCACCAACAATATTTGAAAATCCAAATCTGATTCCTAGGATCCTTAGAAGACAAGGAAGTCAAGAAAGTTCTGAAAGAGAAACTCAAGTGAGTTTTGGAAGTTCCAGATCGCTTTCTAGATCTGCATCCTGTCCTGTGAAAATTATATATGTTGACGAAATTCCTTTTGATGCACGATTGGAAACATCCTTATTTGTAAATTTTTCTGAAACTGAGTTATCAAGATTAGTTCCAGATCCATTGTTTTTTGAAGATTTGCAATACATATTTGTTTCATATCACTTGGACAGACAGTTGCAAGATTCCATTGTGGCTACCAACACTCCCGAATTCACTGAATCTGCTTCACAAACTCTTGGACCATCTGAAGTTGCATCTAGTTCACGGATTCCCACTGAACCTTCCTTTATCCCTACCATTCCCGTTCAGCCTGAGTTTTCTGATCAGCAATCAATAGTAGTTTCTCCTTCGTCTCCACCGCATACACCTCGTTCACCTACTGCTCCTAGTCCTCCTATTTCTCCTAGACAACAGATTATCAATCCGCCAAGAGTCATGGCAGCCATATTTGCACCTCTTGTTTTGCCAGCCAATTTAGATGCTATGCCTGCTGATTACTAGAGCAAGATTCCCATATTTGATGGTACACCACAGAGTATGTCAGCTCAACAGCATATTGTCCGGATGACAGACTTTTTGGACTTGCACGAAATTGATGCAGAAAATGTTTCAATGAGATTGTTTTCCCAGAATTTTGGAGGAGAGGTTCGTAAATGGTTCAGAGCTTTACCGGCCAGAAGTATCAATACATTGCAAGACCTTCAGACATAGTTTTTAGACCGATGGGAGATGAAAAAGGATCCGCTGCAGATCACTTCAGAGTATACAAACATCAAGCGTAATCCTGGTAAGTCCGTTCAGGATTATATCATCAGATTCAATACAGTGTATAATGCAATTCCAGATGACTTAAGACCATCTAAAAAGTCAGCTCTTCTTAAATTCCTGGATGGCTTTGATCCGGAGATGGCTTATTCGCTACGTGATAGAGATCCGCCTACCTTAGAAGATATGCAGAAGATTGCCGTTAGTGTTGAGGCAAATCTGAACGATAAGAGAGCACGGTTGAAAGCAGAGAAAAGAGTGACTATAAAAGAAGAGCCTTCCACATCTACATCCGAACAGCACTTGCTTCGTGAGATGGAAAAAATGTTCAAAAGGATGAAACTTGACAAACCAGAAACGAAGATTCGGAATCCAAACTATCGTGGCCAGCAGCAGCCATAGTTCAGAATAAAGCAGTGTGAACAAAGACCACAAGAGCCGGCAGCCCAACAGCAGATCAAGACATCTCTTTTGCAGAATTTTGTGAGTCAAGATTCAGACGATGATGATGATGTAGCAGGTGAGAAAAATCATTTCTTCACTCCTGACGATTTTCCTATTTATATTACTGAGGATGAAGAATATGGAGAAAGTTCAGCTGCACAGAAAGATGAAGACTTCATTTTGCAAATGATTCGGAATTAGAGGAAGAGTCAGATGATTACCAAAGAGGATATTTGAATGCTTTGTCCACTCAATAGAAGTAATACTCATTGAGAAACCGAGATGTGCCCATAAATCCAATTCAGAAACGAAAAGAAGCTTCAGCACCAAAGGCAGATTCACCGATACCACAGAAGAAAGGAAAAGAGACAATTGATCCCGCAGCTAGTAAAGTATCATCAGCAGAATAGGTAAATCAGCCAAACATAGTGAAAGACAAGGCTGAAAAGAAGGAAGTTCCGGTCAAAGAGGTTGAGAAAGTTTCAGCCTTTAGTTTGGAAAATGAAATTTCCAAATTAAAAATATCTATTCCTTTGACAAAGATCATGAAGAACAGCAGCTACCGCGGTCAAGTCTCCAAAATTCTGAACTTTGATCCAATGTTCGACACGGTAAATGTTGAGGATGATCAACCAGAATTAATTTTCGGGCCTGCATTAGATGGTGAGTTCCCTGACAGTGATGTTCCTCCCTTTTATATCAGTTTGAGGTTGCATGAATATGTTTTGCACAATGCCATGTTTGATTCGGGTGCTTCACACAATTTGATGCCAAAGGCGATCATGGAAAAGTTGGGACTAGACATTACAAGAAAATATCATGATTTGTATTCATTTGATTCCGGTCGTGTAAGATGTATAGGACTCATCAAACCTTTGGTTGTAAGCTTAAGATAAAATTCCAGCAAAGAATGTCTTAATGGACGTGGTGGTGGCAACCATTTCCTTCACGTTTTGGTATGCTCCTTCAAGATCATGGGGGCAAAGTTACAAGGTACACTTCGAGTTAGATTTCTCTTATGCTAAAATTCTGTCTTCGGTCAAATGAGAAAGTTATATTTTGAGAGCAGAAGATGAAATACATGATAACCAGCAAGGAGAAGCCAATCAATCATCCTGTAAATTATGTACATACCGACTTAGAATCGTTTGTTTTATTTGCTGATAGTTTTAATGATATAGATAGTCAATTAGTTCGGGCAGAAGATATACCAGAAATCACTGAGAATTTTAGAGAAGTTTTGCAAAAAGAAAGAAGAGAAAAACAAGCTACTATGGAGCAATCAGCTGAAGACAATGGGCAGCAAACAGGAAAAACAGAGCTGGTGCAATTTCAGCATTTAGAGGACGATGAAGATGGTCTTTGGACCATGGATTTTGATGGCGCAGTGGGTAGTGATGGTGCTGGAATTGGTGTTTGGATTCGTAGTCCATTTTCCACTTCGGATAAGGTTCCAAGCAATGTGAGAGTGTGTTCCTACAAGCTAGCATTTGATTGTTCTAATAATGAAGAGGAATATGAGGCTCTAATTGCTGGCCATAAGATTCTTAGAAAAATGAACACGAAAAGGATTGTAGTCTATGGTGATTCAGAGTTGGTGATAAAGCAGGTTAAAGGTGAGTTTCAGGCCAAGCATCCTCGCATGAGGGCTTATCGTAATGCAGTCTTAGATATTCTGAAGTTATTTTCTGATCATACCTTGACATGTGTGCCTCGCATACAAAATGGTGTTGCTGATGGACTTGCTAAGGCAGCAAGCAATCTTAAAATTCCAATGAATTCCAGCAACAAGTTCGAGATTCATGTGAAACACACTTCTCGTTCGAGACAATCGGCCGATGTTGGCAAGTCTTTCAGGATGATGAGGAGATTAGTGAATTTCTGCAGAATAAGGGTAAGTTTAAAGACTCCTCCATAGATATGGAAAATGATGATGGTAGTGATGACATACAAATAAATCAAATGGAAGTGCTGCAACTTAAGGATAAAATCATTCCTAAGGGACTGATTCCTTTGGAAGAGTTGTTTGATCAAGATGATGTAGCCTGCAAACCGACATTGAGGCCAACAGAAAAAGGTGTTGAGGAGGTAAATATTGGGACAGCAGAGAATCCCAAGATGGTAAAGTTATCAAAGTCCTTGTCACTAAAGGTAAAGGCAGAGTATGTAAAATTGTTATCTTCATTTTCTGATGCTTTTGCGTGGGATTACTCAGATCTAAAAACATATGATACTAACATCATTCAGCATACTATCCCCATCAAACCAAATCAGAAGCATTTTCGTCAAAAGTTGAGGAGAATCAATCCAAAGCTGCTACCATCGATCGAAAAAGAGGTAAATAGGTTGTATAAGTCAGGAATCATTGTGCCTATTCGATTTTCAGATTGGATATCAAATTTGGTGCCCGTGAGAAAGAAAACAGGTGAGATCCGTTTATGTATTGATTTCAGAAATTTGAACAAGGTATCATTAAAAGACAATTATCCGCTGCCAAAAATGGACCATATATTGCAGCGAGTAGTTGGAGCATCAAGGATGTCACTACTCGTTGGAGCATCAAGGATGTCACTACTCGACGGATACTCAGGTTATAATCAGATTTTAGTGCATGAATATGATCGTGATAAGACTGCGTTCACCACTCCTTGGGGAATGTTTCATTATGCAAAAATGCCGTTTGGTTTTGAGAAGAATCCCACCAAACCACCTTTAGGCGTGCAATAGACCATGCTTTTGCCGCAGAAAAGGACATATTTTGGTTGTTTACCTTGATGATTTAACTGTGTTTTCCAATTCTGATGAGGAACATTTATATCATTTGAAATTTGTTTTCAAAATTGCGAAGAAATGTAATTTATCCGAAAAACCTTTTGCCATGGATGAGCAAGCTCCTTGGCCACATCATATCGAAAGATGGCATTCGAGTTGACCCTGCACGTGTTGAAGCCATACAGCAGATTGAACAGCCCCGGAACAAGAAATAAATACAGTCATTCAATGGTAAAATGAATTTTCTGCGTCGTTTCATTCCAAATCTTGCAGAACACCTTAGAGAAATCACGAACATGCTGAAAAAGGACAGTCAGGTAAAGTGGACAGAAGAGGCAGTGAAATCATTCAATTTGGTAAAGATAGCTCTTTCCTTAGCCCCTATCTTAATCAGCCCGGATTACACACAGGACTTCATTTTATTTTCTTTTTCTTCTGAGCACACATTGGCAGCTGTTTTGATGCAAAAAAGGGATGGAGTTGAGAAGCCCGTTGCTTTTTTCAGTCGGATCATAAGGGATGGAGCATTGAAGTATAATATTATTGAGAAACAAGCGCTGGCGCTTGTAAAGGCCTTGAAAGATTTCCGTGTGTATATACTACATTCCCACATTATAGCATACGTTCCTAACGCAGCAGTTAAAGATGTTTTGGTACAAGCGGATCCAGAGGGAAGAAGGGGTAAGTGGATCGCTGCGTTGTTAGAATACGATGTGGAGATTAAACCAACCAAGCTGATCAAAGGATAAGGACTCGCCAAGCTCATGGCTGAAACAAATCTGCATGCTCTAGATATAAATTTGATCGCTGCCATGTCTGATGAAGATGAGGAAAGTACGTCAGTTCAGGTATCCGATATTTTTGTTTCTTCCCCTTGGTATGCTGACATTTTATACGTGCTTCAGAATTTGTCTCCACCGCCCGGGATGCCTAGAAATAAGAGTAGAACATTGAAGTTAAGAGCTGCTAAATTCTGCATTATATTGGAAAGACCCTGGAGGTGTGTTGTTGAATTGTTTGGTAGAGGAGGAAGCTCAAAGAGTTTTGGAGGACTTTCACAAAGGTGACTGTGGAGGCCATTTGTTTTGGAAGACCACAACGAATAAGATTCTAAGGGCAGGGTATTATTGGCCTTCTTTGTTTTCTGATGTATTTAAGGCTGTTAAAAATTGTCATGAGTGTCAAATTTTCGAAGGGAAGCAGAAACTATAGCCTTTGCCTCTAAAACCAATTGAAGTTAGTGCACCATTCCAGCAGTGGGGATTGGATTTTATCGGGGAAATCCACCCGGCATCTTCCGGACAGCATAGATGGACCTTGATAGCCACGAACTACTTCACAAAGTGGATCGAAGCAATTCCCACTCGACAGGCCATGGATGCGGTAATTATCTCTTTTCTTGAAAACAATATTCTGTCACGTTTTGGGTGTCCTAGTAAAATAATTACAGATAATGCAGCGGCCTTCAAGTCTAAAAGGATGGTTGAATTTTGCTATAAGTACAATATCACCTTGGGGCATTCGACCGCCTACCATCCGCAAGGAAATGGCTTGGCGGAATCTTCAAATAAATCCTTGGTGAATATTATTAAGAAATTGCTGGAAATCAACAAAAAGGGCTGGCACAAGAAGTTAGTGAATGCATTGTGGGCTGATAGGGTAAGTCAGAAAAAGTCTATTGGCATGTCTCCTTTCGAACTGGTGTACGGAACAGATACGGTTTTTCCTACTTCACTTGCTGTCCCGGTGGTCAAATTGCTTCAGGAAGCTGGTAGTGAGGAAGATCCCATGCAGCGGAGAATTAATCAGATGATTCATTTACAGCAGACACGGGAAGAGGTATTTCAAAATACTTTCAAGTTGCAGGAGCGCATAAAGAAGATCTACGACAGAAAGGCAAAAGTGGATAAGTTTCAGTTGGATGAGGTAGTTTTGAAATGGGATGCTCGGAATGAAGATAAGGGAAAGCACGGAAAATTTGAAAATCTATGGAAGGTTCACTTTAAGATCACAGCGTATCGGGGTCAAAATGCTTTTCTTCTCAAAGAAATGAATGGAGATGATTGTCCTGGAGGACCGATCAATGGTCGGTTGCTGAAACGATATCACTTCTGAGTATCTTCTGCTGATTTCATCATCATTGTACATATCGTTTTACTTCTGTTTCAAGGCAAGTGTGTACTGATCTCTCATCTTCAGTCTGGGGCCCGGAGCGAAGGCTATAATTCTGGAGATGGAGGTTGGTTGGTTTGAAATTGTCAAGTCAGTTTTATCAGTCTTTCAGTTTTAAAGTCATGTCAGTTTTGGTCAGATTTCAGTCAGTCTTTAGTCAAATCTGCAGTCAATAAATATGTCCAAAGTTTTTGTTTTATCAGTTGAAATAATGACTCCATCGCCCAATGGATGAAGGCACTGTCTCACTCCCCCAGAGATCTGCCGTTCTTGGCATCTTTATGGAGCCACCATCCCCATTGGAGCCAATGTTAGAGTCGGTCCTTACAGCCCTCCGTCAGAGATCGTTTCGCTTTTGCATATTCATTCTTAGGGGCCTCGCTTGTTCCACTTCGTTGCATTTCGCTAGGAGCATGCCACTGACTGACGAGGGGGTCTGGTTGTCCTTTGTTTCCTCATGATTGTACCTGCAGGGCTATTTAAAAATTTCTCAAAAAGTACTGAAGTTCATCGTCATTTCATTCATGGTCATTAAATATCAGTTTTGTTAAAAAGGGTCTTTAGTCCTAGAGTCTAGGGTTTTCGCGTCTTTTGCATATGTGTCATAAAGCCCGCAGGCCATGAGGTTGGTTTCGCAAGTTTTGATTTCATATTTTTATTATCATAAGCATTTGAAAACATTTCTATTCCAAAACTCTGTTTTGGAACTAGAAATTGTTTAATTCCATTTTTGTAATAATTATATCCATTTCCATGAGAAGCTTCACTGCAAGCCTCTGATCTTTTCCTAAGCTAAAGTGCCGTATCCCTGCAAAAGACAGCAAAGTTATCAGTTCAAAAACTCAGAAAAGCCAAAGAGGAATATTGTATTAAATAGCCAAATGTCAAAATGCAGAAACTTTATAAGAGTGGGTTATCTAACACATTTGAAACTCAATCTGATTTGATGAGATATTTATTTCATATCTGAACATGACAAACAAACTCATTTGCCAAAAATCCGTGAGGCAGAGGTCGAAGTCAAGTTTTTGAAGGCCGTAGGCAAGGTTTCATAGTTCTGGACAGCGTTTGGAGGGCGCGAGACCCACTTGGGCGGGTGAGACCCACTTGAGGGGTGCGACCCACTTGGGCGTTTCAGCCAGTGTAAAATTGAACGCATGCTACCCACTTGAGGGGTGCGACCCACTTGAGCGCATGCGACCCACTTAAATCAGCACTCAGAAAATTGTGTTTTGCGCCCAGTTTCGATTCGAATCAACTCCAGCTGCTTCCAAACATGTTTTAAATCATTGCTCAATAGATTTTAAATATGGTTGTGGTGTCTTGAAGTGGGAAAATTAATTTATTTGAAATGGAGAGGTGAAACCCTATATTCATGGCAGATTTATTCCTTAGGGTTATAAATACATATGGATGGTTTTGTGAAGATTTTCCCACCCTGTATGGTTGATATATATACCTCTGCATATATTGTCAAAGTCTCACTGCCCTCACACTCGTTCTACCACTGTTGTCATCATCATTATTTTACCACTGTTATGGCTTTTTGTTTCATTGTGGTCATTGTCACATTGTGTCTCACTTCCCATTGACAAACACAGTCTTACACTCATTGTTCCCTTTGACAAATTTTATCCAGTATTTTAAAGGCTGCACCCTACATTTTGCACTTGGTACTCATTTATCAAAATTCACTTGTAATCAAAACAGAGACTATTCTTTTATCCCAAACCACCTAAACAGAGCTATTACCACTGTGTGTTTCCTATGATGCTTTGGTACATATGCAATATATTTGGGTGTTGAACATACATTAAACGTTGTTTTCACTGCATCTATATCAATATCCACAT
Organism: Pinus albicaulis; assembly: GCA_034641835.2. NCBI lineage: Eukaryota > Viridiplantae > Streptophyta > Pinopsida > Pinales > Pinaceae > Pinus > Pinus albicaulis. The sequence goes on from JAXQQM020090823.1 coordinate 336,822, forward strand.
TGCAAATATCTTGTTCAAAGCCATGTCAGAGACAGAGTCAGAGTATGAGCAGGAGTCGGACATTGATTCCACGACAGAGGGTAATGTGCCACGGAGGCTTTACAGAGGTATCAAAGGTGGTGATCATCGCAGGGAGGAGCCTACTTCTTTGGCTCAGTTGCAGGCATGTCCATTAGCAATGGATTGTTTTCGGTATCTGTCATGTTTTCGATTTTGTGAGATGATTTCACAAACCCAGCTTCATCGGGAACTAGCTCGTCTGTTTGTTCTACATTTACGTGATGGCCGCGTAAATCTTTCCGGGGTTGATTTCATTCTATCACCCTTGACTATTGCTCAAGCCACTAGCATACCAAACATGGGAGAGGAATGGAACAAGCGTCAGCATTTAGAGAAATTCCACTATGAGCCATACATTAAAACTGGGTATATGAGGCACTTGGGCAGAGTTTTTCCTTTCAGATTCTTGAGGGATGAGTTTGCACCGCTGATGAAACTCATCATTCAGTATTTCAGTTGCGAGGGCAGATATGCGCGTCTTTTTGCGTACCATGTTCGTTTGTTGATGCACTTCACAAGGGTACGTATGATGAACATTCCGTACTTCATATATCGCAACATAGAGAGGATGGTGATATTTGTACAAATGAAGAGCCCAACACAGCAGTATAGGAGCATATATCATTACGCTTTGATCAAGATCATAGTGTTACATCAGTTGGCACAACAGGGCATCACTTGGGAGGATTTCATCTCACGTGACTTTTTCACAGCGTCACAACCACCTCCCTGGGTAGTTCATGATGCGGGAGAGCCTTCACACCATCCGGACATTCCTGAGGTTGAGCACATCAGCACTCCATTGGTTCTGACATATCAGCGAGGCCACAGGGCCTTATTTGCAGCTACACGACGAGTATTATCTCCACGTGAGGTGGAAGGGGTCTTGCCGACTTCATCAGCAGAGCGAGTATTATCTCCACATGATGTGGAAGGGGTCTCGCCTTCTTCTTCAGCACAGGTACAGATACAGGACAGGGGCAAGAAGCCCATGCATGATGAGGGCCCATCAGGAGGCCGGGACACAAATTTCACAATCATTGATGTTGATGCGAGCTCTCCTAGCTCGAAACTGAGGGAGATCATCCAGGAGCAAAGGGCCGAGAATGACACGCTGAAATATCAATTGCAGAAGGCTCAGTGGGTGATAAACTATCTGGAGCAGCGCAACAAACAGCTTGAGGATGAGCACACACTTTATTAGTTGCGTCGAATCCGTGAGGATCGACAGTTGGCCCGGAAAAGACCTGGCGACATGACACCAATTGATCGAGATTCTGTGCTCACGCATGTAAACATCCATCCGGAGAAGTTGCTGGAAAAGGAAAATAGAGAGAAGGACATGCTTCGTCACATGAAAGGACATTATTGGGCTCGCATGCATGTCTGCAAAGCGAGAATGAAGATTCTGAAGAGGAGGTTGAGCGAAGCACTAAAACGGCGGAAAAGGCCTAATCCACTTCGGATTTTGGCCGAGGCTTCATTGACTGGGCAAGATACATAATGGAGGATCTTCGCTCCGAATTTGAGCAAATTCGGAGAAAATTTTGTCATTTTGAAATTTTTTGGTTTGAAAACAGGTTTTTCAGTTAAGTGGGTCTCGCACTCATATGCTCACTTTTTTTTGGGACACTTGCTGAAGGAAATCTTTGCATTTTTGGATTTTTCATGATAATTTATGCATCCTCAGGCATTTCCAAAGCATTTCATCAGATTCTGGATGGTCAAAAAGCTCAAAAACACCATGAAAACCACCTTGCTGCCACCTTTTGCACCAGCAGGAAGTACTTCTGGGAGAAAGAAGTTTTGGAGGGTCAAATGAGCTCCAAATTGGGAAATTCCACTTGGGTTGGATAGTCAACATCCAGGGCTTTCCAACGAGCTATCATGAGCTCAATTTGGATGCCGGGAAGTACTTCAAAATCGGGCTGAAAGTTATGCGACCCACTTGGCTCAGGCATGCGACCCACTTAAATTTTTGGCTGAATTTTCAACTTCCAGCTCAGATTTTCGGCCAGTTTGGACCATTTTTGCTTGTGGATAAAATATTTGGGTTTTCATGATGTAAATTTATGTTTGGCATGTAATTTTGGCTTATTTTTATCTATTCTAGAAGATTCACTCTCAAAAAAGTAAAAATCATGTAAATGGATCAGTTCCCACTCTTTTAGAGGCAAGTTGTTAGCTGCCTAGATTGTAGTTCCATGATTAGAATTTGGTTGAAACTGACCCCTGAAGGAGGAATTCGACCCCTAGAGGTGTGGGAAGGGGTTAGGATGTTCTATATGATGTAATTTCTTAATCATTTTCAGAGGTTGGAGAGTTTGGACTCTTGGGAGACTTTTGGCACCATTGTACATATTTTTCATATTTTGGCTAAGGAAAGATCAGAGGTTTTGCGGCACTTGTTGGGATCCTTGTGGTGTTTTGTTCTTGATGGTGTTTTCTCTCTGTTTACTGTAAGTTATTCATGTTTAATGTATGCCATTCCTTTCATATGCTTCTGAACTAAATTGAATGAGTAGATGAGGTTGAATCCATCGTTTACCGTGCTCTGCCTTTGAATTCATTTAGTTCTATATATTTTCGACTGTTTGAAGAGGATCCAAGTTCTTCTTTGCTCTCTTTAGCTCCTCGTCAGTCTGATCTGTCCGTATATCCAATTAAAAGCATCAAGACACTCACCTACCTCGCCCCAACTCGAAATCTGCAAAGGTCTGACCTTATCCCCGGACCCAAAATTTGTTTTCCCATTTCTCCAGCGAAAACCCAAAAATCAAAAAATCAAACATGCATATCTCTTTACTAGCCTAAAATCAACTCCTATCGTAAGTCATCTCACACCCTATTTCTCATTTTATCGAGATTGACGGAGAGAGCCCTCTCCTGCCCTCGTAGGGCTAGCTACGAGGCTAAGCGTGGTTTGATGTAGCCTTGAGTTTTATCTCATTTCAGCCTGAGGTAGATTTGAGCGCTAACATAGTGGCGACCATACTGGGGAACTAAATCATCAATCTCAATGGTTTGTTTGTTGATGTGTTCATTTCATGAGTCTTAGACGGAGTCTGAAGTCATGCCAGGTAGCTTTCGAAACGCTTTTGCTATGCATAAGCGGTAGTAGATAAACGCTGCTTCAGTCGATCTCCAGTAAACTTGTGAGTACAACACTTGATTTGAAAATCACCCTAGTATACTTATTCGTTCTAGACCCTTTGGATGATTGAGTCTAGAAGTCGAAAGGCTGAAAATAATTGATTGTGTTCCTTGAAATTTATCCCGAGAAGATCAATACACTGGCTTCAAGAAGGAATACTAGGTCGAATCCTGACCCTGATCCACCAACAATATTTGAAAATCCAAATCTGATTCCCAGGATCCTTAGAAGACAAGGAAGTCAAGAAAGTTCTGAAAGAGAAAGTAAAGTGAGTTTTGGAAGTTCCAGATTACTTTCTAGATCTGCATCCTGTCCTGTGAAAATTATATATGTTGACGAAATTCCTTTTGATGCACGATTTGAAACATCCTTGTTTGTAAATTTTTCTGAAACTGAATTGTCAAGATTAGTTCCGGATCCATTGTTTGCTGAAGATTTGCAATATAGATTTGTTTCACATTACTTGGATAGACAGTTGCAAAATTCCGTTCTGGCTACCAATACTCCTGAATTCACTGAATCTGCTTCACAAACTCTTGGACCATCTGAATTTGCATCTAGTTCACGCATTCCCACTGAAACTCCTTTTATCCCTACCATTCCTGTTCAGCCTGAATTTTCTGATCAGCAATCCACAGTAATTTCTCCTCCGTCTCCACCGCATACACCTCGCACACCTACTGCTCCTAGTCCTCCTGTTTCTCTTAGACAGCAGATTATCATCAATCTGCCAAGAGTCATGGCAGCCAGATTTGCACCTCTTGTTTTTCTGGCCAATTTAGATGCTATGCCTGCTGACTATCAGAGCAAAATTCCTATATTTGATGGCACCCCACAAAGTATATCAGCTCAGCAGCATATTGTTCGAATGACAGACTTCTTGGATCTGCATGAAATTGATGCAGAAAATGTTTCAATGAGATTGTTTGCCCAGACATTTGGAGGAGAAGTTCGCAAATGGTTCAGAGCATTACCGGCCAGAAGTATCAATACATTGAAAGACCGTTAGACAAAGTTCTTAGATTGATGGGAAATGAAAAAGGATCCGCTGCAGATCACTTCAGAGTATACAAACATCAAGCGTAATCCTGGTGAGTCCGTTCAGGATTATATTATTAGATTCAATACCGTGTACAACGCGATCCCAGATGATTTAAGGCCGTCTAAAAAGTCAGCTCTTCTTACGTTCCCGGATGGCTTTGATCCGGAGATGGCTTATTCCCTTCGTGATCGAGATCCGCCTACCTTAGAAGATATGCAGAAGATTTCCATTAGTGTTGAGGCAAATTTGAACGATAAGAGAGCACGGTTGAAAGCAGAGAAAAGAGTGACAATAAAGGAAGAACCTTCCACATCTACATCTGAACAGCACTTGATTCGTGAGATGGAAAAAATGCTCAAAAGGATGAACCTTGACAAATCAGAAACGCAGATTCGAAATCCAAATTACCATGGCCAGCAGCAGCCACAGTTTAGAATAAAGTAGCGTGAACAAAGACCACCAGAGCCAGCAGCCCAACAGCAGATCAAGACATCTCTTTTGCAGAATTTTGTGAGTCAAGATTCAGACGATGATGATGATGTAGCAGGTGAGCAAAATAATTTCTTTACTCCCGACGATCTGCCTATTTATATCACTGAGGATGAAGAATACATAGAAAGTTCAGTTGTTCAGAAAGATGAAGATTTCATTCTAGCAAATGATGCAGATTTAGAGGAAGAATCAGATGAATACCGAAGAGGATATTTGAATGCTTTGTCTGCCCAACAAAAGCAATACTCATTGAGAAACCGAGATGTGCCCATAAATCCAATTCAGAAAGGAAAAGAAGCTTCAGCACCAAAGACGGATTCACCGATACCACAGAAGAAAGGAAAAGAGACAATTGATCCTGCAGCTAGTAAAGTATCATCAGCAGAAAAGGTAAATCAATCAAACATAGTGAAAGACAAGGCTGAAAAGAAGGAAGTTCCGGTCAAAGAAGTTGAGAAAGTTTCAGCATTTAGTTTGGAAAATGAAATTTCCAAATTAAAAATATCTATTCCTTTGACGATCATGAAGAACAGCAGCTATCACGGGCAAGTCTCCAAAATTTTGAACTTTGATCCAATGTTCGATACGGTAAATGTTGAGGATGATCAGCCAGAACTGATTTTCGGGCCTGCATTAGATGGTGAGTTACATAATTGTGATGTTCCTCCCTTTTATATCAGTTTGAGGTTGCATGAATATGTTTTGCACAATGCTATGTTCGATTCGGGTGCTTCGCACAATTTGATGCCAAAGGAAATCATGGAAAAGTTGGGACTAGACATTACAAGAAAATATCATGATTTGTATTCATTTGATTCCAGCCGTGTGAGATGTATAGGACTCATCAAAGATTTGGTTGTAAGTTTAGATCAAATTCCAGCAAAGAATGTCTTAATGGACGTGGTGGTGGCTGACATTCCTCCGCGATTTGGTATGCTCCTTTCGACATCTTGGGGGGAAAAGTTGAAAGGCACACTTCAGTTAGATTTTTCTTATGCTACAATTCCAGTCTTCGGTCAAATGAGAAAGTTATACCGAGAGCAGAAGATGAAATACATGATAACTAGCAAAGAGAAACCAATCAATCATCCTGTAAATTGTGTACATACCGACTTAGAGTCATTTGTGTTGCTTGCTGATAGTTTTAATGATATAGAAAGTCAATTAGTTCAGGCAGAAGATATACCAGAAATCACTGAGAATTTTAGAGAAGTTTTGCAAAAAGAAAGAAGAGAAAAACAAGCTATTGTGGAGCAATCAGCTAAAGAGAACGGGCAACAAACAGAGAAAACAGAGCCGACACAATTTCAGCATTTAGAGGACGATGAAGATGGTCTTTGGACCATGGATTTTGATGGTGCAGTGGGCAGCGATGGTGCTGGGATTGGTGTGTGGATTCGTAGTCCATTTTCCGCTCTGGATAAGGTTCTGAGCAATGTGAGGGTGTGTTCCTACAAGCTTGCATTTGATTGTTCTAATAATGAAGCGGAATATGAGGCTCTTATTGCTGGCCTTAAGATTCTTAAGAAGCTGAAAGCGAAAAAGATTGCAGTATATGGTGATTCAGAATTGGTGATAAAGCAGGTTAAAGGTGAGTTTCAGGCCAAGCATCCTCGCATGAGGGCTTACCGTAATGCAGTTTTAGACATTCTGAAGTTATTTTCTAATCATAATTTGACATGTGTGCCCCGCATACAAAATGGTGTTGTTGATGGACTTGCTAAGGCAGCAAGCAATCTTAAAATTCCAATGAATTCCAGCAACAAATTTGAGATTCATGTGAAACACCGCCTTACCGTTCCAGACAATCAGCGATGTTGGCAAGTCTTTCAGGATGATGAGGAGATTAGTGATTTTCTGCAGAATAAGGGTAAGTTTAAAGACACCTCCATAGATACAAAACATGATGATGGTAGTGATGACATACAAATAAACCAAATGGAAGTGCTGCAACTTAAGGATAACATCATTCCTAAGGGATTGATTCCGTTGGAAGAATTGTTTGATCAAGACGATGTGGCCCGCAAACCAACATTGAGGCCGACTGAAAAAGGTGTTGAAGAGGTAAATATTGGGATAGCTGAGAATCCGAAGATGGTTAAGTTATCAAAGTCATTGTCACAAAAGGTAAATGCAGAGTATGTGAAATTGTTGTCTTCATTTTCCGATGCTTTTGCGTGGGATTACTCAGATCTAAAAACATATGATACTAACATCATTCAGCATACTATCCCCATCAAACCAAATCAGAAGCCTTTTCGTCAAAAGTTGAGGAGAATCAATCCAAAGCTGCTACCATCGATTGAAAAAGAGGTAAATAGGTTGTATAAGTCAGGAATCATTGTGCCTATTCGATTTTCAAATTGGATATCAAATTTGGTGCCCGTGAGAAAGAATACAGGTGAGATCCGTTTATGTATTGACTTCAGAAATTTGAATAAGGTATCATTAAAAGACAATTATCCGCTGCCAAAGATGGACCATATATTGCAGCGAGTAGTTGGAGCATCAAGGATGTCACTACTCGACGGATACTCAGGTTATAATCAGATTTTAGTGCAGGAAGATGATCGTGACAAGACTGCGTTCACCACTCCTTGGGGAACATTTCATTATACAAAAATGCCGTTTGGTTTAAAGAATGCAGGCGCTACCTTTCAGCGTGCAATGGACATGGCTTTTGCCAACGAGAAAGATGTGTTTTTGGTTGTTTACCTTGATGATTTAACTGTGTTTTCAAACTCTGATGAGGAACATTTATATCATTTGAAAATTGTTTTCCAGAAGTGCAGAAAATATGGCATTTCGTTGAATCCGAAAAAGAGCCTTTTTGCCATGGATGAAGGGAAGCTCCTTGGCCACATCATATCGAAAGATGGCATTCGAGTTGACCCTGCACGTGTTGAAGCCATACAGCAGATTGAACAGCCCCGGAACAAGAAAGAAATACAGTCATTTAATGGTAAAATGAATTTTCTGCGTCGTTTCATTCCAAATCTTGCAGAGCACCTTAGAGAAATCACGAACATGCTGAAAAAGGACAGTCAGGTAAAGTGGAGAGAAGAGGCGGTGAAATCATTCAATTTGGTAAAAATATCTCTTTCCTCAGCCCCTATTTTAATCAGCCTGGATTACACACATGACTTCATTTTATTTTCTTTTGCTTCTGAGCACACATTGGCAGCTGTTTTGATGCAAAAAAGGGATGGAGTTGAGAAGCCCATTGCTTTTTTCTGTCGGATCATAAGGGATGGAGCATTGAAGTATAATATTATTGAGAAACAAGCGCTGGTGCTTGTAAAGGCCTTGAAGGATTTCCGTGTGTATATACTGCATTCCCACATTATAGCATATGTTCCTAACGCATCAGTTAAAGATGTTTTGGTACAGGCAGATCCAGAGGGAAGAAGGGGTAAGTGGATCGCTGCATTGTTAGAATACGATGTGGAGATTAAACCAACCAAGCTGATCAAAGGACAAGGACTCGCCAAGCTCATGGCTGAAACAAATCTGCATGCTCTAGACATAAATTTGATTGCTTCCATGTCTGATGAAGATGAGGAAAGTACGTCAGTTCAGGTATCCGATATTTTTGTTTCTTCCCCTTGGTATGCTGACATTTTATACGTGCTTCAGAATTTGTCTCCACCTCCTGGGATGCCTAGAAATAAGAGTAGAACATTGAAGTTGAGAGCTGCTAAATTCTGCATTCTGAATTCTGCATTGTATTGGAAAGACCCTGGAGGAATGTTGTTGAATTGTTTGGTAGAGGAGGAAGCTCAAAATTTTTTGGAGGACTTTCACAAAGGTGACTGCGGAGGCCATTTGTTTTGGAAGACCACATCAAATAAGATTCTAAGGGCAGGGTATTATTGGCCTTCTTTGTTTTCTGATGTATTTAAGGCTGTTAAAAATTGTCATGAGTGTCAAATTTTCGAAGGGAAGCAGAAACTACAGCCTTTGCCTCTAAAACCAATTGAAGTTAGTGCACCATTCCAGCAATGGGGATTGGATTTTATCGGGAAAATTCACCCAGCATCTTCCGGACAGCATAGATGGATCTTGACAGCTACGGACTACTTCACCAAGTGGATTGAAGCAATTCCCACTCGACAGGCCACGGATGCGGTAATTATTTCTTTTCTTGAAAACAATATTCTGTCACGTTTTGGGTGTCCTAGTAAAATAATCACAGATAATGCAGCGGCCTTCAAGTCTAAGAGGATGGTTGACTTTTGCTTTAAATACAATATTACCTTGGGGCATTCGACCGCCTACCATCCGCAAGGAAATGGCTTGGCGGAATCTTCAAATAAATCCTTGGTGAATATCATTAAGAAATTGCTGGAAATCAACAAAAAGGCCTGGCACAAGAAGTTAGTGAATGCATTGTGGGCTGATAGGGTAAGTCAGAAAAAGTCTATTGGCATGTCTCCTTTCGAGTTGGTGTATGGGACGGATACAGTTTTTCCTACTTCACTTGCTGTCCCGGTGATCAAATTGCTTCAGGAAGCTGGGAGTGAGGAAGATTCTATGCAGCGAAGGATTAATCAGATGATTCATTTACAGCGGACACGAGAGGAGGTATTTCAAAATACTTTCAAGTTGCAGGAGCGCATAAAGAAGATCTACGACAGAAAGGTGAAAGCAGATAAGTTTCAGTTGGATGAGGTAGTTTTGAAATGGGATGCTCGGAATGAAGATAAGGGAAAACACGACAAATTTGAAAATCTATGGAAGGGTCCTTTTAAGATTGCAGCGTATCGGGGTCAGAATGCATTTCTTCTCAAAGAAATGAATGGAGATGATTGTCCTAGAGGACCGATCAATGGTCAGTTGCTGAAGCGATATTATTTCTGAGTACTTGCTGCTGATCTCATTGTCATTGTATATATCATTTTACTTTTGTTTCGTTGCAAGTGTGCACTGATCTCTCATCTTCAGTCTGGGGCCCAGAGCAAAGGCTATAATTCTGGAGATAGAGGTTGGTTGGTTTGAAATTGTCAAGTTAGTTTTATCAGTCTTCTAGTTTTAAAGTCATGTCAGTTTGGGTCATGTCAGTTCTGGTCAAATTGCAGTCCGTCTTTAGTCAAATCTGCAGTCAATAAAATTGTCCAAAGTTTGTTTTATCAGTTGAAATAATGATTCCATCGCCCAATGGATGAAAAGGCACTGTCTGACTCCCCCAGAGATCTGCCGTTCTTGGCATCTCCATGGAGCCACCATCCCCATTGGAGCCAATGTTAGAGTCGGCCCTTACAGCCCTCCGTCAGTGATCATTTCGTCTTTTGCATATTCATTCTTAGGTGTCTCGCTTGTTCCACTTTGTTGCATTTCGCTAGGAGCATGCCTTGTGGCCGACGAAATTCACCGGTTGTCCTTTGTTCCTCATGCTTGTACCTCGCAAAGAGGCTATTTTAAAAATTTCTCAAAATGCGAGAAGTTCATGATCTGTTCATTCATGGTCACTAAATATCAGTTTCGTTAAAGGGTCTTTAGTCCTAGAGTCTAGGGTTTACGCATCTTTTGCATATGTGTCATAAAGCCCGCAGGCCATGAAGTTGGTTTCTGTTTGGTTTCATATTTTTTTTTATTATTATTATCATAGCTTGTTAACAATTTCTATTCAAAACTTCTGTTTTGGAACTAGAAAGTATTTAATTCCATTTTGTAACAATTAATCCATTTCACCATGAGAAGCTTCACTGCAAGCCTCTAATCTTTTCCTAAGCTAAAGTGCCGCATCCCTGCAAAAGACAGCAAAGTTATCAGTTCAAAAATTCAGAAAAGCCAAAGGAGAAAGCATTGTAATAAGAGACCAAATGTCAAAATGCCAAAAACATTATAAAGTGGGTTATTAAATAAATTGGAGATCAAATTTGATTTGGAGAGATATTTTCCTCATATATAAATATGGCAAAACAAATTCATTTGCAAAAAATTCGCAGGCAGAAGTCGAAATCGTGTTTTGGAGGCCGAAAACGTGTTTGCAGAAGTATTGACAGCGTTGGAGGTGGGCGCTACCCACTTGAGGTGCGCGCTACCCACTTGGGGGGCGCTACCCACTTGAGTGCTACAACCAGTGCAAAATTACACGGTCGCTACCCACTTGGGGCGCGCTACCCACTTAAATCAGAACCCAGAAAATTCATTTTTTGCGCCCAGATTCGATTCTAGTCAACTCCAAAAGCTTCCAAACAGGTTTTAATCATTGCTCATTTGATTTTTAATATGGTTGTGATGTCATTGATGTTGGGGAAACAAGCCATCCTTGGAGAGAAATATATGAACCCTTCATTCACATGCAAGTTAATTCTGTAAGGGTTTTGAAATTGTATGGGCAGTTTTATGAAAAATTTGAAAACCTTTGAATGGTAGATATGTTCACACCCTGGCACGTTGTATAGATGATCCTCACGCCCTCAGTTATCATCTTGTCACTGCTGTTCATGCTCTTTCATATTTTGCACAGTCTTAAGTCGACTAGTCTATAGCCCTCATTACCATAATATCACCATTGCTGTTGTTATCATTCTATTACCACTGTGATAGTAATTTGTGTCACTATGGTCATGGTCTTCTCCCTGTTCTCCAGTTCATAAACATAGTCCTCTACTTGTTTGCTTCTTTGACAAACTTTGCCCATCATTACCAAAAGCTTGCCCCATACTTTGCAGTTGGCACTCATTTGTGAAACTCACTTATGGTCAAAACAGTGATAGTTTTCATGCCACTAAAACAGAGCCATCCTCATTGTAATTTTGTTTTCCTGTGATACTTTGGCACGTGGGTGATATCTATTGGGTGTTGAACATACATTATAACTTTGCTTTCACTGCATCTATATCAGTATCCATATTGCAAATATCTTGTTCAAAGCCATGTCAGAGACAGAGTCAGTTTATGAGCGTGAGTCGGACAGTGATTCCACAACAGAGGGTAATGTGCCACGGAGGCCTCACAGAGGTGGCAAAGGTGGTAAACATCTCAGGGAGGAGCCTACTTCTTTGGCTCAATTGCAGGCATGTCCGCTTGCAATGGATTGTTTTTGGGTTCAGTCATGTTTTCGATTCTATGAAATGATTTCACAAACCCAGCTTCATCGTGAACTAGCTCGTATGTTTGTTCTTCATTTACGTAATGGCCGTGTAAATCTCGCTGGAGTAGATTTCTTTCTATCACCAATGACTATTGCTCAGGCCACTGTTATACCAAATCTAGGAGAGGAATGGAACAAACGTCAGCATTTAGAGAAATCCCACTATGAGCCATACATCAAACCTGGGTATATGAGGCACTTGGGCAGAGTTTTTCCTTTCAGATTCCTGAGGGATGAGTTTGCACCGCTGATGAAACTCATCATTCGGTATTTTAGTTGCGAGGGCAGATTCGCACGTCTCTTTGCGTACCATGTTCGTTTGTTGATGCACTTCACAAGGGTACGTATGATGAACATTCCGTATTTCATGTATCGCAACATAGAGAGGATGATGATTTTTGTACAGAAGAAGAGCCCAGCACAGAAGCATAGAAGTATATATCATTACGCTTTGATCAAGATCATAGTGTTACATCAATTGGCACAGCAGGGCATCGCTTGGGAGGATTTCATCTCCCGTGATTTTTTCACAGCGTCACAGCCGCCTCCCGAGGTAGTTCATGATGCGGGAGAGCCTTCACACCAGCCTGGCATTCTTGAGATTGAGAACATCAGCGCTCCATTTTTTATGACATATCAGCGAGGCCACAGGGCCTTATTTGCAGCTACACGACGAGTATTATCTCCACCCAGGGTGGAAGGGGTCTTGCCAACTTCATCAGCAGAGCGAGTATTATCTCCACATGATGTGGAAGGGGTCTCGCCTTCTTCTTCAGCACAGGTACAGATCCAGGACAGGGGCAAGAAGCCCATGCATGATGAGGGTCCATCAGGAGGCCGGGACATGGATTTCACGATCATTGATGTTGATGCGAGCTCTCCTAGCTCGAAACTGAGGGAGATCATCCAGGAGCAGAGGGCCGAGAATGACACGCTGAAAGATCAATTGCAGAAAGCTCAGTGGGTGATAAACTATCTAGAGCAGCACAACAAATATCTTGAGGATGAGCACACACTTTATGAGCTGAGGCGGATCCGTGAGGATCGACAGTTGGCCCGGAAGAGACCTGGTGACATGACACCAATCGATCGAGATTCTGTTCTCATGCATGTCAACATCCATCTGGAGAAGTTGCTGGCGAAGGCCAATAGAGAGAAAGACATGCTTCGTCACATGAAAGGCCATTATTGGGCTCGCATGCATGTCTGCAAAGCGAGAATGAAGATTCTGAAGAGGAGGTTGAGCGAAGCACTAAAACGGCGGAAAAGGCCTGATCCACTTCAGATTTTGGCCGAGGCTTCATTGGCTGGGCAAGATACATGATGGAGGGTCTTCACTCCGAATTTGAGCAAATTCGGAGAAAATTTTGTCATTTTGAAATTTTTTGGTCTAAAAACAGGTTTTTCAGTTAAGCGGGTCTCGCACTCATATGCTCACTTTTTTTTGGGACACTTGCTGAAGGAAATATTTGCATTTTTGGATTTGTCATGATAAGTTATGCATCCTCAGGCATTGCCGAAGCATTTCATCAGATTCTGGATGGTCAAAAAGCTCAAAAACACCATGAAAACCACCTTGCTGCCACCTTTTGCACCAGCAGGAAGTACTTCTGGGAGAATGAAGTTTTGGAGGGGCAAATGAGCTCCAAATTGGGAAATTCCACTTGGGTTGGATAGCCAACATCCAGGGCTTTCCAACGAGCTATCATGACCTCAATTTGGATGCCGGGAAGTGCCTCAAAATCAGGTTGAAAGGCGCGCTACCCACTTAATTCAGGAGCGCTACCCACTTAAATTTTTGGCTGAATTTTCAACTTCCAGCTCAGAATTTCGGCCAGTTGGGACCAGTTTTGCTTGTGGATGAAATTTTTGGGTTTTCATGATGTAAATTGATGGTTGACATGTAACTTTGGCTCATTTTTACCTATTCTAGAAGATTCACTCTCAAAAAAGTGAAAATCATGTAAATGAATCAGTTTCCACTCTTTTAGAGGCAAGTTGTTAGCTGTCTAGATTTTAGCTCCTTGATTAGAATTTGTTGGAACTGCTCCTAGAAGGAGGATTTCGACCCCTAGAGGTGTGGGAAGGGGTTAGATTGATCTATATATTGTAATTTTTGAGACATTCTACAGGTTGGACTCTTGGGAGACTTTTGGCACCATTGTACATATTTTTTCATATTTTGGCTAAGGAAAGATCAGAGGTTTTGCGGCACCTGGTGGGATTCTTGTGGTGTTTTGTTCTTGATGGTGTTTCTTCTCTGTTTATTGTAAGTTCTTCATGTTTAATGTATGCCATTCCTTTCATATGCTTCTGAAACTATAATGAATGAGTAGATGAGGTTGAAACCATTGTTTACAGTGCTCTGCCTTTGAATTCATTTAGTTTTACATGTTTTCGACTGTTTGGAGAGGATCCAAGTTCTTCTTTGCCCTCTTCAGCTCCTTATCGTTCTAATCCGTCCATATATCCAATCAAAAGCATCAAGACAATCGCCTACCTCGCCCCAACTCGAATTCTGCAGAGATCTGACCTTATCCCCGGACCCAAAATTGTTTTTTCCCATTTCTCCAGCGAAAACCCAAAAATCAAAATCAAACATTCCTATCTCTTTACTAGCCTAAAATCAGTATTCATTGTTCATTATAAGTCATCTCAGCCCCTTTGAAGATCCTTTGCCAAGATAGACCCGGAGAGAGCCCTCTCCTGTCCTCGTAGGGCTAGCTACGAGGCTGAGCGTGGTTTGATGTAGCCTTGAGTTTTACCTTATTTCAGCCTAGGGTAGATTTGAGCACTAACAAGATGTAAGAACATACATTGTTATTCATGAGCTGAAAACAACTTGCCATATCATTCCTCAAGGCAGCGGTTTGGGAAATTGCGTTGTGACCACTTGGGAGACTGTTGGTACAACTTTGCACAACATGAAACCTTCAGTACTTACCTCATTTTATTTCTGAGTATGGTATCTTTGGCTGATATTGCTGTTATCTCAGTGAAGGACATGATTAGAGGGAGACACATGGGATGAATGTGTCCTGGATGAGGGAAGGCTCCCATATTTTCTGCAGTACATGTTCTAAGGGGAACATGAGAGGAGGCATGGCTACAACCACTTATTTGATCATTTGTGGGGAGAGCCATGGGCTTAGTAATGTTATCCATCCATTGTATGTATATGGGTAGGTGTTTGATCTTATGTTGCTGATTCACTCATCTATTTACTATTTAGTAGTAGATGTGATATTTGTTGTGCAATAATTGCCATGTTATTTTCTGCAGCTGCAGTGGATGAGGTTGCATTATAACCCTATGAGGCATTTTTTGCACTTGCTACACATGGTATCACCTAAAAAAAACATGTCATGGGGGGATTATATGGTGATCTTGTCCTATTCATCATAGATGACATGTCTTGGGCTAGCTGATTTTTCATTGATGGAGGGGAGATTCTTGGGGAATTCCTCTTCATTTTTCCATTTGAGGGAAATATATTTGCAGCCCAGGATCAACATAAACTCCACACTTGTCATAAGTGGGGGAGAGGACAACATGGGGCAAGTTATAGTGCTTTCCATGATCATATTTCAGCCCAGCTTCATTTCTGGAGCTCAAGGTGGAAGGTGATTTTTCCATGAGTTGTCTTGTTGGAAGGCAACTTATTTTCATGATTGATGGCATGGGGATGAGAGATTCATATGAGGGATAATCAGTTCAATTATATATCATATATCATGCCTCAAGGAGGCCCTTAGATAGCTCTTTTTCCTTCATGGATACTTGTTTCTACATGATAGCTGTTTTGGGAGTGTTCACCCCAAGCCTAGATTACATATGTTGGAGGGACAGTTGGAGACTTGTTTTGCTGATATGGCATCCCTTTTCTTGAGGAGATCATTACATAAGGATGCTACAGGAGGAAGGGCAGAAGTAAATTCAGTTCATACTTGCAATTTCTTGAGGGAAAGCAATATTTTGAGAGGGGGGGACTGTAATGTTCCAAATTTTATGGAACATTAATTTTTTTTAAAAAGATTAATAAAATGGGTAGGGGACCCATTCCTTGCATCATTAGAGAATAAAAATCCTCTAAGTATGAAAGAGGAGCATATTGGAGCTGGATTTTACACCTCCATGTGTGAAAGGGGGTTTTTGCATACATGCTTGGCCAAGGTTGACCAAGTCAAACTGCGTTGGCATGAGTTGGAAAGCACTATGTGGGACAATGTAGGAGGGAAGATTCTAGAGGGAGGAAACCCTAATTCGAAGTAGGGCACATGGAGGGAAGGCTCATTGTTTAAAAGAGGAGCAAGGCAGCCATTGAGGGCATCTTTTGATCATTTTTACATCCAAGTATTGGAGACTTGTTGTTGCCTCTTGTTGTTCAGCAGAGCTACAGTGCCTTTGGGCACGAGGGAGTCCTGTTGAGGATTTCCTCTCCTTCTTGAGTATCTCATGAAGGATTACACTCCATTCCCCCATATTCAGGAATTCAGGCCATAGCTTCAGCCATCTACATCAGCACAGTTTCTGCAGCAGTTATTGTGCAATGTTGCTGGGTATTGTCGGGGAGATTCCATACACCATTCGGAGCTTGTTTTTCAGTGGAGAGATGTTATATTCATTTGGATATCAGAAAATATGGTTCTATAGCATATCCCATAATATTTAGCATTAGGCCAACCACTTTCCATCATAGGCAGTGCAGTCCCTCTCTTAGACAACGTTTTCATGGGTGGATATTTGCTGTGAGGGATTAGTAGATTTTGGAGGGGAAGTCTTGGGTGAAAGAATTAGCCTTTCACTTCAGATTTCTATTGGAGAAGGGCTATTCATCTATAGTAGCTATTTCAGTCTTCTCCATCCATTTCCAGTTCTTGAGTAGCTGCAGCTACCTAGCTACTCCATCATTTCTGCAAAGTGCCATTTTTGTATAGATTTCAGCCAATCCTTTTAGAGGATTCATTTATTGTAATTTCAGGGGTTGAGATCTTGCTCCCCATTATTTATTCGAGCCCATATTGATATATCATTTAATTTCATTGTTTATGCAGTAGTTCCTCTCTAAAACTGCACAGTCATGGCCTAGGGCTTTGTTTATGCAGCTATGTATTTCATATTTTCATGTACAGGTTTCTTGAGGTTTCTAGTGCCTTGCTTGAGTGATCATTTCCTCAAGGAGTTGTGTATTTTATTGCTGCTATGATCTAATATGATGTCCATTGAGTTCTCGGGAATGTCATGTGTATATGATTCACTACTATTTCCATTTGATGTATTGGTTATTGCTGTAGCTGCAATGTTGGGGTTTCCTAATCTTGTTGTATTTCCGTATTTGGGGATATTGTCATTTGAAAATCACTCTATAGACAGAGTCTGCTAGTGGGCCAGGTAGCCTCTGGAGCTCATCCTTTGTTCAAAGGTGACAAATCTAGTAAATGCCCCTGCAGTCTATCTCTGGAATAGATTTTCCTTGTCATTTGACAATGTTTCTGAGAAAGGAACATTACAAAATGAGAAGTCATTTTAGATATTTATGGTCATTTTATCATTATGTTTATTAATTTTTAACATTTTGACCTAGATATGCTTCATTTTTAATATCAAACATGTATGTTTAGTCTTCCTTGTGGTGTTTTGAGCAGGATGAAAATTGTTCACAGGTTTTTACTATGTTTTAACATATTACTTTAACCAAGGAGTACGTTGTTATCTCTTTTTCAAACTCTATAAACCAACAAAAAAGGAACCCCCTAGAGTCCTCTTTCATCTCTTTTCAGACTCCCAAAATATGAAAATATTGTTGAGCACTTGTCGTTTTGAGCTCATAAAAGTAAATGAAAATACGTTCACTCAGTATAAGTTTAACCCTTTTCCTAACTAAGATAGACTTACTACAAAAAAGGAATACCTTATTTGAACATGGTTAGTAGGTTCTCTTGAGTATTGTTTTATACCTTTTAGAACTCGAGGGACTATTTATGAAAAGGGAAATGTGGAGTTTTCTTTTCCACCCCTTTTTAAAACTCTCTAAACATGAAAAAGATGTGAGTTTTACCTTCGTTGGACTTGTTAAAACATCAAACAGTGAGTGACTTGTCGAACATGACAAGGTCGAACCACTCCTTATCAGGGTTTGTTAAACATATGTGGAGGGATTCATCTGAAGGATGAGCTTACAGATCAATCATATGCTATCCTCCTCAATATTGTTAAAAAATAAAGAGGTACTGACCAGTATGGTTGGGGAAATTGGGAAAAACAGGGGATTCCATTTTGTTAATGGCAGTGAGTCGCTCTTGAACACGAAACTTTTCCACTTCATCTCCGTGGCCATTGGGTTGGGTAATATTCTTGTATTTTGGTTATTTTACCATTTTCAGAGCCTCCATCACGGTTTTGGGTCAATGCTTCCAACTCCATTTAGTGTTGTCGATGTTTAAGAGAAGCTCTTGAGTTTATCTATGCTAGAATACTCTTAAGCCTTAATTTCATGTCTTCCTTTGCTGATATAGTTCCATATCAACATAATTATGATCATTTTGTCTCAATAATGATGCTTGTTTCATGTCGTTGATGGGGGATACATCAAGACCTTCCTGCGACAGGTCTCTTCCTATCGACATCATCACATCATCTAGAAAGTTGACTTAGAAACACCCCTTTGGCACCTTGGTACTTACACATATCAATGGAAAGTTTCCTCACTCTCATCAACAAGTTTACATCAATGGCCTTCGACTAGATGATTTTGTGTGGTGTTCAACATCAGCTCATTTATTCACACCATACCGATTGTACCATAGTACCTTGAGAGCCATTAACATCATTGATGGTTTCTTTTGCGTCTATTAATGGTTTACATCATTGGACGATAATCATATGGAATCTACCATGTTCAACTCAAACTCATTGATTCACATGGATAGACTCATACATTAGTTGGTCATGTGAATAAGATAGAAGACCTCGGATCTAGTTTCATCCATCCGGGATGCAATTTCAGGAGTTATACAAAGATCACAATGTATGATGGTCGTGATGGCATATAGACAATCATCCAATCATGAGTCCATTAGTTGCATCTATGGATGCATATTTTGATAATTTTACATGTTATGTTAGCTTATGAGTTGAGTATGGGTATGCCTCCCTTAGCATCCAAATGTCATGATGATTGTATTGTAATAAATGAAGCTCATCAGGTGTCCTTGATCCCTACTTGTCACAAGGTAAAGCACTGCAGTCATCAGTCACCATCTATGAATTTGTGCTTTAGGGGGAATCTTGTTATAGGCCATTTTGTTACATCCAATCAAAGTGAGCCTCATAATGGGATCAATCAACATCCTATTCCCTTTGTCATCATCTTGCACAAATCCCTAGGCATGTACCTTTCATCCCTCATAATTTCAACCCTAAATTTCCATATCTGAGCCAGTTTGAGGAACAATGCTCCCTGCAAGCCTATTGGTTTACGTTCACCTATAGGTTGCTCCACTGTGGCCAGTGTTGGTCACCAGCAAGTTTCCCTCCTTTGTAGCTGCATTAGTTCTAGAATTTAGGGAGAATGACCCAGATTTTGGAAGCTTCACCTTCTAGGAGTTCCTAGAATTTGTTTCAACCATTTACCTTGGATTGACATTAAGATCCCATCTTACTCTACTTTGTAGTTTTCACCACTTATCATTTGATCCTATACCTCCACCAAAGGTGGATCTAAAGCCTTAGAATGGTAATTGGATAAGAAATCCCAACTTACCCCTCTCTCATATACATTTACCCTCTCATATGTTAGAGGTAATGGTTGAATTTGGGAATTTTTTCTCCCCTTAAGTTGTTGTAGTAAGTAGTTATAATCTCATGCATAGGGTGACTAGAGGTGCATATTGTGACGAGGAAAGGTCAAGTCAACAACTTGGAGGAGCTCTTCTACAAGATCAACTACCACTTATGGTTGTAATCTCCTTCCATTTATATTAATGCAAAGAATTCTTTGTTTTCCTATATGTGATGTTATTTCACTTATTTCAATACCATGTTGATCTATTGAATAGAACATTCAGATGATACTATGTACATCTCATAGTTTCATGGCTTGTGTTATCTAACTGTGTAATATCTAATTTTGGCTATCTTAGCTGGAATTGGGGCTTCCAAGATAAAGAAGGAGCGAAGTGCGAGACAGATTCCAAGTATGCCTCACTCAATCATTTATTTACTTTAAGGAAAAGCATTGGGTTCCTTGTCTCTTTGTTGTTCTAGGTTGACCACTAAACCTAGGGGAGATACCTTTATCTGCAATCATAAATCTCGTATAACACTTAGTGTTGGTTGCATTTTGTTATTTAGATCCAGGAAGCACTCACCATATTTTGATAAATGTGTTCATTCTAAGGGTGCATCACTAATTTATTTTTGGTAGTGAAATGATAATTTGGCTGGTCCATCTCCCCATCATATTTTGGTGATTGGGATTAGAATTGTGGTTTCCACTATGTCTATTCTCCCATTGGACTAGTGTTTACTAACTTTTTTTTGTGGTAATTATCCATATGGTTTTATTGCTTGGATATTATTGCACCCTTTAGGACACGTCACCGAAATTATCTCTCTTGCAGACTATGAGGCGTAATTTTAAAATGTGTTGTGATTGATGACATCAGACAAAAATATTTCACTATATTGATGTGATTTTCCTAGGTGATGGTTATTACTTTGATGTTTTTTATTGAAGTGTTTTTCGGATGCCTCAATTATTATTTATATTGTGTTATTTCTAGCCTATTCTGTGTTGAAATTCAAATAGATGATTGAATTTCTTGTCATGGTAATTACTTGTGACTGATATGCATTTTATTCTTAGGATTTTTTTGTTTAGTTATGTCATCAAGCAATTACACATTAGAAAATATAGAGAACATAATGCACCAGAGACAAGAGACAACATAAATTAGGCTCCAAGCCAAGGAAAAACACATAAGGGAAAAACTTGTCAATCCTTTCCTTATAGCTTATTCATCAACAAGAGAAATCCAATTCAACCAAACCAGTGATCCAAGTGCCAATTCATCGCTCCAAATTCTGCCATGTTGCATTAACAAGATGTTCAACCAATCTGGTATCTTCATATAATAATAGGTCATAGAGAACCATATCATAATCATCATCATAAATATGTCATAGAGAACTACATCATCATCACAAAAATGTGACAGAGAACCGCATCATCATCACAAAAATGTCACAAAGAATTTGCATCATTATTTTCATAGAAATTTGAATCTTTATCACATAAATAGCTTCCTTAACTTACTCGCATATCATAGAAGGGAGTTCCAAACCATGTTTGCATATCACATAAGAAGATGTTACAAGAATTTTGATATATTTCAGAGGTATGTGCTTCATAATTCTATATCATAGATCTGAATTATCTTCCATAGAAGGAGACCCCAGTTTCTTAAAAAATGGTGGAGGAATAATGCAAATAAATAGTTGTTCGACCATATGAAGAGACACATCCTATGGGCTAGCCAACTTATCCATATGGAGGGATGGCTTGGAAACTTGAACAAACAAATGACACTTACAAAAATTCAAATTTTGAAGGTCAAAAAGAACATGCCCTTTTACTTTTCTTTTGGCCAAAATAGAGCACGAAGAACATGCTTAATAATAATAATAAATTTTATTTATTTTTACATAAAAATACATATTAACACAAGTACAATGATAATTATGAAGACCGAACCTAGTTACAATTTCAACACTTTCTAGACACATTACCTTGTATTGTCACTGTTAGATTTGGGTGGTTGTTATTAGTGGGCTTGATATAGCTGTAATCCATAATTTATATTTGGTAGGTTTTAAATGTTTCTCTTATGACTCGACACACTTATTCACAAAGTTAGTGTAATTGGTGGCTTGATATTTTATGGTCTGATTGTGATGGGGACGGTCGGGCTATTTAATTCAGTGACAAACATGTTCTTCAATGCAATGTCACATTTACCCAGATTTGGAGGTACTGATCAAGGTGAATTTGGTGGCAAAGGATCAATATGTGTGGGGATTGCGTATTTATTTATCTGACGGGTACCACTTTGGATCTAGTCACATTTCGCCTATTGCACTTGAAAATGCATGTTGTGATGGATGAAAATACTTGTGATGGATGAAAATACACTCTTGTCGATTCTTCTCATGTTCCTTCATTCTATGGAAAAAAAATCAAAGCATTAAAGGTTGCAACATATGTTCAAGAGCTTAAATTTGGCAGAGAAATATATTTGAATAAGGTTGCAGGATTGCAACAACGAGCTCATGTCAAGAGGTGGGAATTTACAAATATGAATGGGAAGAGATGATGGAATGGGTTGAATCAAAATGGGTACGCATTATTAAATGAAAACCTAAGATCACTATGTTTTTTAATAAATGGTTTTGTTTCCAATTTCTACACTCGAAGGGTTTGGCCAAAATCTTGGATATTCCTCGAGTTCATGGATGAAGCTTTTTATCCTTGCAACACTGGTATGTGGGATTCAATCCTTTTAAGGAGGATCCATGTAAGAAATTTATATGGGTTAAGCTCCCTAGTCTCCCCTTGGAAATATAAACCTGACATGATTCAATGGAATTTGGAAATTCAATTAGGAAATTCATGTATTTGGAGAAGCATAGTTTATGTGGATTAGACAAAAGAATAACTTGGATATTGGTGGAATTCGACTTCTCAGGTGGTCTTCCTACTGATTTTCATTTGATTTGGGGTGATTGCTCTCGTAGCCAACAGATAGACTATTGGGTCATACTTTTTTAGTGTTTGGGATGCCATATGATGAGTCATTTGATTGCTACTTTCCCTCGGCGGTTTGGGGGTGCTCGTTGTGCTTATAAGTCAACGTTTTTTTCAAAACTGATGAGTCGAGTCGGGACTTCATGTTTTTATGCAGTGGAAGTTGAACTTCCTATTGTTATACAACCATCATCTCCATGTACTAAACATCATCTTGGTATTAATTTACCCCCTATTGTTTCAAATCTTGGCGGTTTTAGTATGAATATGGATTTTTATATTGGCAAATCATTAGATTTATCAGATGAAAAACATACTCCATGTAAGAATCCTTTGATTCAAGAAGTTAATTTAAGGGTTTCATCCATATTTAAATATCTTCCCCATTTGTGTTTGTGCCATGTCGAAATTGTTTCTTCTTGTCTCGGGGTATCTTTGGGGGGCTCTAACCCTGACTCTTAGGATGGGTATACTTGCCCTTTCGTATCACAATTGTCTCCAATTATCCGCTTTTATTCATACATGGGGGAACTATCTGTGAAAAATTATGTCGGTATATATATTTAGTTCATGAGACTCAATCCAACATTGGATATTGCACCATTAACCATTCATGTGTCTTTGTTTCCATCAGATCTCATTTCCACTAGTATTAACTCTTGGAGAAATGTTACCATTAGGAAGAAGTGGAGGGGTAAACAAAAATAGGTTTCTCTAGGGGATCAAGATATTTTTACCAAATCATTAAATTTTCTAGATGGTTTGAACTCTCATATATCTCCTTCCCTTAGGGATTTTGTATAACAGGCTCTGAGAGTTTCATCCTTCATCAAAAACTTGCCTCCATGAATATCATGTCAGTAAATATTTAAGGTTTGTGGAATGCCCCCAAATGGAATTTCCTATGACATTTGATTAGCGCTCAAAAACCATCTGTTATCCTTATACAAGAGATAATGGTGTTGGGGGAAAGTCTAGACCATATTTTATGAAATTGTACTCAAGGTGGATTTTTTGTTCGACATATGATCTCGATTTATCTGGGGTTTTAGCTATTATGTGGGATCCACAGATCATTAATTTCATGTATTTTAAAATTCTTGCAGGTGTTTTTCTCTCATGTTTTTTTGGAGAATCTATGTCCCAATTCCACATTTTAAATGATTATGCTCCATATTACTCCAAAAAACAGTTTTGGAAATTGCAAGGTTGTTGTGGACTATTAAAAATTGGTTCTCTTATTATGGTTGGTGATTTAATGTTAACTATGACTACAAAGGAGATTTGGGGTGTGAAATTCAAATTAGATCCCCTGGGGGGTTTATTTAAGGAAATTTTTGGAATGAACCATTTAGTGGATATTATGCTAGGCCTTCTTATTCCTACTCAGAGGAATGATCTTATTGGTCGGGATGGGAATGAAAAATGATTGGATCATTTCTTAGTTCATGGAAACCTAGTGAGTGGATATGTTCAATGTTTATGGAGTTGTTCCATCGATGTTGTTTGATCATGATCCTATTATCTCCAATGGTATGGGGAATGCGACTGGAAAGGTATTCTTTCTAAATTCAATCATACATGGTTAAAGGACATTGATTTTGAGAATATGGTTTAGAAAACTTGGTCAAAGGTGGTTCATCATAATTAGACTACTTGGATGAATGTTGTTAGCAGAAAATTAATTGAACTAAAGAAGTTTTTTTAGGGATAGGAAAGAGGAGAAAAGAGGAATAATATTAAATAAATAAACAACATAGACAAAAAAATTTAGTGATATATAATCCATGTGCTATGAGTTTCTTCTCTGATGCACATAAGTATTTGGCCCTAGAACTTGAAAGGTGGAAGTGTTTGATTTTAAAGAAACAAGAAGAGGAGTGTAGGATTAAAATTTGTACCATTTGGATTATTGGGGGTCACAAAAACACAAAATTTGTTGACAACTTTGCTTCACAATGGAAAAGAGAAAATATTATTTGGGAGCTAGAGGATGTCGCGGGTATGATTATTTCCTCTCTAATAGGATCTACATAAAGAGGCTAACCATTAATTTGGATAGATTTATTGTGCCAGGGAGGAGGTGTACATCAAAAATCAGTTAAATGTCATTCAAACATATCCTATTATGTTTAATGATGGAAACAATGCTAATATATAATGGTTGAGCACATATGATGAAATGGTATATGTTTTAAAGTCATTCATCAAGGATAAAACTCCTAGCCTGAATGGATGGACCATGGAATTATTTCTTCGTTTCTTGGATATCATGGGGTCAGATCTTCTACTTTTAGCGGAGGAGTTGAGGACCTCTTCTGTGATTTATGGTGCATTAAATTCCACTTTCATTACTTTTATTTCAAAAGTCTCTATGCCTACATAATTAATTTATTATAGGTCTATTTCTCTTTGCAATATCATGTATAAAATGATATCAAAGATTATAGCTACTCAGTTAAAAGGCACACTATCTAAATATATTTATCTGAAATAATTTGAGTTCCTAAAACATCGATAGATCCAGGACGTTGTGGAAATTGCACATGAATGCATGCATTATATTAAGTCTAAAAAGTGAAATGATTTATTATTTAAATTAGATCTGATCAAAGCATATGATTGTGTATACTGGGGTTATTTAAGGATGGTATTACATAAGATTGGTCTTGTTGTGATGTTTTTCGATTGGATTATGGATCACATCACCTCAGTAAATTCTATTTTTTTAATTAATGGGGTGCCTTCATGTTTCTTCAAGGCTTCAGGGGGGTTAAGGAAAGGATGTTCAATTCCCACTCTATTATTTTTAATTTTCATTGACGATATGATAAAAAATTATTACAAAGGCACATTCTAGGGGGTCATTTTTAGGGTTTATGATCACTAAAAACATTTCCATAACTCACCTATTTTTCATGGATGATGTTATTGTTATTGGGAAGTTTTCAATTTGGGAATGTAATATCTTACCCCTGATTATATGCTGATTTGGTGATGATTCTAGTATCTATATGCGTAAAAAAAAAAATCTATGTTGATTGCTTCGTCGTCATAAGAGGACATGGTTTCAGAGAATGATAATTTATTTGCAGTTGAGATGATCCCGTTGGATAGGGGATTCAAGTAACCTGGTTTCCTCCTAAAACTAAATAACCATGGAAACAAAGATTGGTGTTGGTTAATTGAAAATTTTGAACATAGATTGTTATGCAACCAACTCAAAAATAGAATAAAATATAGATCAATGAATTAAAACTTATCCTCTTCGAGGGGGAAACCTCCTTTACATTACATAAATGAAAAAATCTTGGATGATTCAAATGAAAGAACCTCCTTTCTAAATATAGGAGTCTAAGGTATCACAATGTAATCAAGGCCAACATAACAATAATAATGTAAGAGCACAACAATAACAATAATGGGCATCTATGGGGCACAATAATAACAATATGGGGACAAAATGGGAAAAACAATAACAATAAGGGGCTACAAAAACAATAAAAATAAGGGGATACACTAGTATTATAGGGACCTAACATGCCCCTCTCCTTCAAAAAACTTTTGTCCTCAATGCTTGAGTAGTTCTGGATGCTTCCGTATAAAATTTTCATCCTCCCATGTGGAATATTTAGCGGGTAATTTCTTCCACTTGATGAGATACTATGAAATTGATCGATTTCATAGTTTTTGAGTTCTTTTTTCTGTGGCTAATTCAAGTTCCAATATGATTTTTCCTTCCTCTTCCAGTTTTGGTAATATTGTTTAAATTGGGAGCTTGTTACCTATAACCTTCTTTAAGCATGAAACATGGAAAATCGACTGCACTCGGGAAGATGCAGGAAGCTCCAATTTATATGCCATAGTACCAATATTTTGCAACACCTTGTAAGGACCATAATACCTTGGTGATAATTTATTATCCTTCTTAGCTTGCTTATTGTACGTATGTTTATATGATTGTAGCCTTAAAAATACTCAGTTGCCTACATTAAAAATTCTTTCGCTGCGATGTTGATCTTCCTGTTGTTTCATTCGATTATGTTCCAAAGTGAGGTTATCCTTTTAGAGTTGGAGAACTTGTTGTTAATGATCGATGTAGTCTTCCACTACTTGAACCTTAGAATTTTCTCTTAAATATGATGTGATGGACGATGGATGATATCCATAAAGTTCCATAAATGGGGTCATTTTGCTA
The DNA here is from genome assembly GCA_034641835.2 of Pinus albicaulis. Taxonomy (NCBI): domain Eukaryota; kingdom Viridiplantae; phylum Streptophyta; class Pinopsida; order Pinales; family Pinaceae; genus Pinus; species Pinus albicaulis. The sequence goes on from JAXQQM020090823.1 coordinate 363,671, forward strand.
CAATATGGAAGGAAGTGTTATACCACCATTCAACCAAAGGTAAACGCTTGACCCATTTTGTCTATTTATCAAATACAAAGCAACGAAGATATGTTTCCAAACATTTTTTCACTATCTCAGTTTTATCATCAGATTGAGGATGATAATATGATCTATGAGCCAACTGAGTGTACCCTAGACAAAACAATAATTCCATCCAAAAATTTCCAGTGAAAATGGGATCTTTGTCGCTTACAATAATATTTGGGTTTCCATGTAGCTTTTGAATTGTTTCCATAAATGCATTAGCGACTATACTGGCTTTAAATGAATGAGATAATGCACAAAAAGTGTGCATACTTGGTAATTCTATCAACTATCACCGTGATGACACTCTTCCCTTCAAACCTGGGTAAAGCTGTGATAAAATCCATCGAAACTTCCTCCCAACATTGAATTAGAATGGATAAAGGTTGTAATAGACTCGAGGTCATAATTGTATCAACTTTATTTTGTTGAAAAACCAAAAAAACTACCACAAACTTTTGAATATCTGATTTAAGGCCATCCCAAAAAACATCCTTCTTAACCTTGTGGTAATTTTTAAAAAATCATGAGTTCCCTCCGAAGGGAGAGGTGTGAAATTCCAGAAGAATATTTTGTTTGATTTGGGAATTCTTACAAAGGTATAAGTGATCTTGGTATCGTAATGAATTCTGACCCGGTGGACATTGGTGGTCACCCACCTATTCCACTTGGGGCTCCACCATTGTCTCTTTCGAGTTTTCGAGTTTCGGCACAACTTACTATTTTTAGCGATTTTTCGAATTTTGAACTTCCGGAAGTAGATTTTGAGGCCCTAAATGACGTTTTTTGGAAAACGAGCAACATTGGTTCACCAATGTTGCTCGTTCAAAATTTGTGATCCTCGGATAGATATTTCTAACGAGGTATGGTATGCGTCAAACGGAGATCGTATGCCAAAGTTACGCCCACAGGAAGTTGAAACACCAATTCCCCATGGGGGCCCATAGTTTTGGCGCTTCATCTCCTAGGGTTATAGTTTTGGTACATTTAGGATTTCCCATTGTTTCTAAATGATAAATAGGCCCTCGAGCCTCATTGTAACACAGTTCAGAGGCCTGTAGCTGCCACATCTCTTCTCAGAGATAGCTACCAGCGCCCTAGCTAGTTTTTTTTCCATTTTGTCTGTAAGCAAATTTCAGTTCTTTGATATTAATGAAATGAAGTGTTATTTCCGCTGCATCTCTGTATTTATGGTTATATGTTTGTTCTGTTGCGTTCCTGCATAAATCCGGATCAGTGGTATCAGAGCGGTCTGCTTTTTCTCGATCCTTCTTTGCATGTCCCCAACGAGGTCGGGGTATAAGGAGCTAGGGCTTGATCTGGTGGAACCTTTGCAAGATCAGCTTCGCAAACCTCGACGGACGCCCATGGGGGACGAAAAGAAAGATGAGGGAGCAGGAGATCCTATCAAAATATTGCTCGAGGAGGCCCTCGAAAAACAAAGGAACGCGATGATGGATAACTTTGCTCAGATCCTTCAACAGCTGCCCATCGGCGGCGCATCTGCATCCAACAGCCACTCTGGAGGTGCGACTCCTTTTAAGGTGCAAGTAAATTTTGACATTCCCATATTTGAGGGTCAAATAGACGCAGATGCCGTAGATAGATGGTTGAATCTATTAGAAGGATATTTCTCTGTTCATGACTTTTCAGATCGGGAGAAGATTATTTTTGCACTCCTCAAAGCTACCCCCCATGTTAAGGACTGGTGGGAAACCTACTATCAAGGACCAGACATAACCCTCTCTGTTCTCGGCCGTACCAACTTGGAATTCTTTCCGAGACGCCGTCAAGGAACAGTACTATCCCGTGGGGAGCTATGAGGACAAGTACATATAATGGACCACGCTGCGACAACAAAGGGATCAAGATGTGCACGAGCTGACGAATCTGTTCCATACCCTGCGCACAAAGTTGGGTATCAAAGATTCGGAGAAACATTTGGTGCTAAAGTATCGCAGCTGTCTGCACAGATACATTCAGGAGGAAATGGAGTTCCTCGACATCTCCTCGCTTGGTACGGCATACCGGTATGCTGCCAAGATTGAGCAGAAATTCAAACAGAAGAAGTGAGACTTTGGATCTGTGAATCAAAAGCAAGGGAAAGGTGCTTCCAAACCGTAGAACAAAGGACATAGCCAAGGCATGGCGGCTAAATACAACCCGTCGAAGCCACAAGAAAAGAACAACACCGCAAAGCCAAAGAAGGACACGGGAAAGTGGTGTGAGTTCCATAAGAGCTCCACTCACAACACAAGTGAGTGTCGGGCCAAGCAGTCGCTAGTGGCCGAGATGAGGGCTTCTGAGTCAGATGCATGCTCTAACTCCAAATCAGAACCTGAAAAGGGGAATGAAAAAGGGAAACAGATTATTGATGCGGAGCCCAATGCCACTGTTGCCACTACAAAGATCCAGAAGGAGGAACCGGAAGATCCGGAGGAGGAGGAACGTCTCTTCCACTCCCAGATGTGGGTAAAGGGCTCCCCGGTACAGTTCATTGTCGACAATGGGAGCCAAAAGAACCTCATTTCAGCAGACGCCGTGAAGCGGTTGGGCTTGCCGACCACGGCTCACCCACATCCATACACCATCGGGTGGCTTCACCAAGGACGAGATCTTCGCGTCAGCCAACAGTGTCGCCTTCCCTATAGCATCAAGCCCTTCACGGATGAGGTATTATGTGATGTTGCTCCTATTGATGTTTCTAATGTATTATTAGGACAACTATACTTGTGGAAGTGTCATGCTATGTATGAGTCTCGACCTCGTGTTGTTATTGTTACTTTGGGAAATAAGTTGTACAGGATACCAGAGGTACCACCTCCTACCACTATCTCTTTGGTTACTGCAAAACAATGCAGTAAGCTCATTTCCCAAACCAAGAAATTCATTTTCCTGATGATCCGCCCCCAGGGCAAGAAGAAGACTGTGGCCACGACCTCCAGACAGGGCTCCTCTGCACAACAACAACAAATGGATAAGGTTGTGGAGGAGTACGGGGACATATTCACCTCACCCACGGGGGTTCCTCTGCACTGTCAGGTCAAGCACCCGATTGATCTGACCCCCGGTGCGCCGCTACCTAATGGACCGATCTATCGGCGCTCTATTCTGGAGAATGATGAAATCAAGAGGCAGATTCAGGAGCTGTTGCAGAAAGGTCACATCAAACCAAGTTCATCGCCCTGTGGGAGCCCGATCGTGTTGGTACAGAAGAAGGATGGGACGTGGAGACTCTGTATTGACTATCGGGCGCTGAACAAGATCACTGTCCGGAATAGGTACCCAATCCCATGGATTGATGACCTTCTGGACCAACTCAAAGGTGCAAAATATTTTAGCAAGATCGACCTGAAGTCTGGGTATCACCAGGTACCAATTGAACCCTCTGATGTGTGGAAGACTACCTTCAAAGCCAAGGAAGGCCTTTTCGAATGGCTGGTCATGCCTTTCGGGTTGACGAATGCTCCCGCCACCTTCATGAGGATGATGGATGACATCTTGCGGCCATTCACAAACTCATTTGTAGTGGTGTACTTGGATGATATTCTGATCTTCAGCCAGACTTGGGAAGAGCACCTTCACCACATCCGACAAGTCCTCCAAACACTGCGGCAACACAAGTTGTGTGCCAATTTGAAGAAGTGCACTTTTGGCATGACCCAGGTTCAATATCTGGGATACATTATTGATGAAAGGGGGGTGCATGTGGATCCAGCCAAGATCCAATTCATTCGGGATTGGCCAGCCCCAACCACTATAACAGAGCTTCGCAGCTTTCTGGGTCTTGCTAATTTCTACCGGAGGTTCGTGTTGGGATTCTCTCATATCACTTGGCCCTTAAGTCAAGTCACCAAGGGAGGAGCGAGAGCAAAATTTTTTTGGTCGGAACCTCAACAGAAGGCGTTCACAGAACTGAAAAACCGCCTCTGTTCTGCCCCAGTGCTCACTTTACCAGACTTGCAATAGCCATTTGAGATTGAGACAGATGCCTCTGACTATGCTATTGGGGAAGTTCTTACTCAACAGGGACATCCAGTGGCATTTCACAGTGAGACATTGTCTGACACAGTTCGCAAGTACCCCACATATGACAAAGAAATGTACTCCATTGTGCAAGCTTGTCGAAAATGGAAGCATTACATTTTGGGGAAGGAAACAATCATCCACACAGACCACAGGCCCCTGCAGTTCATACAGACACAAGGGAAGTTGTAGAATGATCGCCATCAGAAGTGGTCTACATATCTGCAACAGTTTCATTTGAACATCAAGTATAAGAAGGGTAGCACCAATCATGTTGCAGACTGCCTCAGCCGGCCACCGATCATGGCGCTCACCACTGTACTCAACGCTTGTGGGCACGAGACTTCTGATTGGCCGCTTCTCTATGAGAGTGACCCAGAATTCGGCCAAACTTACAAGGCACTCCTGGGGGGTACGCAAGTTCCAAATTTTCACCTTCAAGATGCACTTTTATGTCACATGGGACACCTTTGTGTTCCTTCAAGCGAGCGTGCCAAGATGATATGGGAAGCACACTACAGTCGAGTCGCTAGGCATTTCGGGGTCGAAAAAACAGTAGCAATCCTGCAGAAGTATTTCTATTGGCCGAACCTTCGAAAGGATGTCGAGAAGCACATCGGATCCTGCACTGCTTGTGCCATTGCCAAACCAATCATCAAGAAGCAAGGCCTATATACTCCTCTACCTACCCCTAGTCGACCTTGGGAATCCATCTCCATGGATTACATGTCGGGCCTGCCTTCTACTAAGCAGGGAAATGACTGTGTTTTTGTGGTCGTCGACAGATTCTCGAAGATGGCCATTATAGCGGCCTGCAAGAAGAATATCACAGCAGAAGCCACTGCTAAACTCTTCTTTGAACGAGTGTGGGTGCACTTTGGGATCCCACAGTCTATCATATCAGATCGGGATAGCAGGTTCCTCGGCACATTTTGGTCCAGCCTCTGGTCGATGTTGGATACCAAGCTCACCAAGTCCACAGCTTTCCATCCCCAAACAGATGGCCAGACAGAGGTCGTCAACGGAATGATTGTACACATTCTGCGCATGTACAATTCAAAGCATCCACGCACATGGGACGAGAGCCTCCCTTATGTACAACATAGTTATAACCGGGCTCTCCACAGTTCAATTGGCCATAGCCCCTTTCAGGTGGGCTTGGGATTCCAGCCACTATGTCCCATTGACGTAGCCATGCCATTTGCAGCTGCTCAGGCCGATTCAGATCATGTCCAGTCTGAAGTTGACAAAGCAAGTAACTTCATCGAGCGCATTCAACACATCCGCCAACAGGTTCATGATATATTGGACAGAGCCAATGCCAAGTACAAGCAATGCCATGATCAACATCGGGTGCCACACAACTTCCAGGTGGGCGACAAAGTATGGCTACATTTGCAGAAGGAGCACCTCACTGGACCCCACCGCAAGCTTCGCCCGCTCCGATACGGGCCGTACACCATCACCAAGGCTGTAGGGAACAATGCCTTCGAGCTCAATATTCCACCATTCCTTGGTCTGCACCCAGTCTTCAATGTGGATCGCCTTCGTCCTTACTTCCCACCTCTACTGGACACCTCGGACATTGCAGAACAACTCACACCAACAGAGTTAAACCCAGACTGCATGGAATAGGCCACCACAAATTGTATCATGGACATGCAAATCAAGAACACTCGCCAACAGAAGATCCAACTGTATCGGGTTGTCAAAGCTGGCCAACTCCTGCACCAAGGAAAGTGGTTCACCAGGGACCAAGTTCAGCAGAAATTTCCTCATCCTCATGGAGGGAACTTAATGCAATGGGGGACCATTGCTTCCTAAGGGGGGAGGAATGATCGGTGGATATTGGTGGTCACCCTGCCTATTCCAACTTGGGGCTCCACCATTGTCTATTTCAGTTTTTCAGTTTCGGCACAGTTTACTATTTTTAGCAGTTTTTCGGGTCCTAAACTTCCGGAGCCGTTTTCAGGCCCTAAACGACGTTTTTTGGGAAAACAGAGAGCAACATGGGTCCATGGACCGATGTTGCTCATTCCAAATTTGTAGTCCTCGGATATATCTTTCTAACGAGGTATGGTACGTGTCAAACGAAGATCGTATGCCAAAGTTACGCCCCTGGGAAGTTGAAACACCAATTTACCCAAACGGGGCCCATAGTTTTGGCGCTTCATCTCCTAGGGTTAGGGTTTTGGCTGTTTAGGATTTCCAATTGTTTCTAAATAATAAATAGGCCCTCGAGCCTCATTGTGGTGTTAATGAGAGGCACAGCAACATACATGGATTCTCGGTAGCTACCGAAGTATACTAGCTAGTTTTATTTCCATTTTGTCTATAAGTAAATTTGAGTTCTTTGATATTAATGAAATGAAGTGTTATTTCCGGCGAATCTATGTATTTGTGGTTATATGTTTGTTACCATTGCGTTCTTGCATAAATCCGGATCAGAATCATTTTTCCAGCTAAATGTATCAGATGTATTGGGATCTTGCTGCAACTTTTGAATTAGTACCAACACTTATTCGTCATTCCTCCATTCATCCCTTGCTTCAATTATCCAATCTGGTTTGATAATAGAAATGGCACAAAGAAATGCTTCCACATCCTCATCCTTTCTTGGGAGTTCATCTGCAAAAACAATTTGCTTCCCTTTTTTGTAGATGATTTCAAAGTCATAGCCCAACATCTTTGTGACCCATTTTTGTTTCTCTTCGAAAGATAATCTTTGTTCTAAAAAGTATTTAATACTATCATGATATTTTTTTACCTTGAAGTGTCTTCCCCTTAGGTAAGGTCACCATTTCTTAAGTGCATGTATTATTTTCAACATTTCCTTATCATACATAGCTTTGTGTACATACTTTCCTTTGATTGGAAAACTTTCAAAAGCAATGGATCTTCCTTCTTGCATTAAAACAACACCAATTCCATTTACCGAGGCATCATATTCCATAATAAAGGTTTCTGTGAAGTCTGGTGTAGCTAAGACTGGTGCCTGACACATTACCTCTTTTAGTTGTTTAAAGGCCTTAGTTGGTTATGGAGTCCAAGAAAATGCATCTTTCTGCAATAATGTTATTAGAGATGCTACTATTCTCCCATAATTCTGATCAAACTTGCGATAAACCTTGTCAACCCAAGAAATCCTCGCAAATGATTTATGGTTGTGGGGATTTTCCATTCCTTAATGGCTCTAATTTTGTTAGGGTCTACCTTAACACCCTCATGAGATACAATATGACCCAGATATTCCACCTCTTGTACGCCAAAGAAACATTTGGAGGTTTTTGCATATAATTGTTTCTCCTCCAATAGTTTGAGCACACTGTCAACATGTGGAACATGATCCTTCCAAGGCTTGTTGTATATTAGTATATCATCAAAAAATACTAAGACAAATTTTCTAAGGAAGGGTTTGAAAATGGAATTCATCAAACCTTGAAATGTAGAAGGTGCATTGGTAAGGCCAAAAGGCATGACCAAAAATTCATAATGACCCTCATGAGTTCTAAATGTTATTTTCAGAATGTCTTTAGTCTTCATTCTTATTTGATAATACCTTGAACGAAGATCCAACTTGGTGAAGTAAATTTCTCCATGAAATTCATCCAGTAATTCATTAATGACGGGAATGGGAAATTTATCTTTAATTGTGAGCTTGCTGAGCTCCCTATAATTCAACCACATGGGCCATGATCCATCCTTCTTATGTAGCAATACTACTGGAGCACAAAATTAAATTTGACTAGGTTGAATTATACTGACCTCTAGCATTTCTGCAACCATATGTTCAATTTCAGTATTTTGGGCATTATAAGACCCAAAATTCAGCAATTTGACAGAGAATTTATTGAAAAAAAATCTATAACTATGCATTTTTAATTAAATAGTATAAACCTAAAATTAGAAATTTTACTCAAAGAATGACTGGAATTTTAATGAATAAGTTTAAATATCTGGAGAATACCTAGTAATCTGCTGAAAGTGTTTATGTTGTCCTCGTTATCGTAGTTACTCAAACGGATCTTTACCTGCCAACCTATTTGGGGTCTACCTGTATGGTCCCCAGATCCAGAAGAAAAATATTTTGCCTCCCATGCCCAAAATTCCATAAACAATTAGGCTCAAAGTTCTTAATTTCTTCCTTTGTGATTTTGTTGTAAATTTCTCCTCTCTATGTCTCCCTTTTCTCCCCTCAAAATCCTCTCTCGTCTTTGTGCATCATCCTTCTCCTTATACCTTCCACATCATCATCTCCATCTTTCCATGGGTTTTTTGTCTTCTTAGCCTCCTAACACGTGGAGGAGCAGCTTAGTCATTC